>BSBK01000328.1:0-495000 GCA_027943335.1 Chamaecyparis obtusa | reverse complement strand
GTAGTGGTTTGGTGAATATATCTACAGTCTGTTCTTTTGTATGAACATATTCCAAACTGATTTCCTTGTCCTGCACCAATTCTTTTACAAAGTGATATTTTATGGCAATGTGCTTGGTTATGGAATACATTACTGGATTCTTTGAAATATTTATTGCACTTGTATTATCACAAAACATAACAAATGGTTCTTTGATCTCAACCTTCGTGTCTTCTAATAACTATTTAAATCAAACAATATTAGAGCAGTTTACTACTGCAGCAACATATTCTTCTTCTGCTGTGGATTGGGATGTACAATTTTTCTTTTTACTAGTCCAAGATACCAACCTCTTTCCAAGAAAGAATGCTCCACCACTTGTACTATTTCTATCATCAATGTTTCTTGCCCAATCAACATTGGTAAACACTTTTAAGTCTAGATTGACTCCAAATTTATACCACAAGCTATAATCTGCAGTTCCTCTCAAGTACCTCAAGATTCTTTTGATAGCCATCATATGATTTTCTCTAGGTTTCGCTGAGAATCTTGCTACTATACCAGCTACTAAGGCAATATCAGGCCTTGTATGAACTGCATACTATAATTTTCCAATCATTGATCTGTATAAGGTCTAATCTACTTCTTTTGAATCACATCTTTGGTAAGCTTCAGTCTAGTACACATGAGGGTACCAACTAGTTTTGAATCTTCCATACCAAACTTCTTAAGTATTTCCTTGATGTATTTAGACCGAGTAATGTAGATACCATTCTTGCTCTGCTAAATTTGAAGACCAACAAAGAACTTTATCTGACCAAACATAGACATTTCAAATTCTTTGTTCATTTTCTCTGAAAATTCTTTGCACTGATCATCATTCCCTGTAAATACAATATCATCCACAAATATTTCTGCCAAAACAATTTTGTTATCTGGTCCTTCTTTTATGTACAAATTATTGTTATCATTAGCTCTTTTGAAACCAATTTGAATAAGATAGTTATGTAATCTTTCATACCATGCTCTAGGGGCTTGTTTCAGACCATACAATTCTTTGTGTAACTTGTAGACCATATTCCTTTTGTCTGGATCAATAAAACCTTCAGGTTGTTCAATGTAGACTTCTTCATCAAGAATACCATTGAGAAATGTAGATTTTATATCCATCTAATATACCTTAAATCCTTTATGTGCTGCATATGCAAGTAGAGTTCTTACATCTTATAATCTTGTAATAGGAGAAAAAGTTTCACCATAATCTATACCTTCTTCTTGAGAATATCCTTTACATACCAATCTAGCTTTGTTTCTTGATACTTGACCATCTTCATTTAACTTATTCCTGAATACCCATTTTGTTCCAATTACATTTTTATCTTTAGGCCTAGGTACAAGAGCCCATGTTTTATTCTTTTCTATTTGTTCTATTTCTTCATTCATAGGCTCAATCTAACTTTCATTTTCTAATGCATCTTTGACATTTCTAGGTTCAAAATCAGCAAGTAAACATGTACCTTTTAGTTTACTTCTTGTCATAGTACCATATAATTTGTTTCCAATAATCTGATCAGGTGTATGATGCCTCTTGACATACTTGGCCAATACAGGTTCCTTGCATCTTGAATGAGTTACATTGTCATCTTCTTGAATTTTATCTTTAGGTTCTGGTTTCTCAGGCTTGGTAGATATTGGCTCGGTAGCTTCAGACTAAGACTCAGGTCCCTGTGACTCAGTTTGAACTTCTTGTGACTTGGTTACTGTACTGGGATTAGTAGATGTAGTCTCCTTATTGATAGATGTGTCTGGAAATGTATCAGGTTCAATGTAAACAAATCTCCTATAATCCTCTAGTTCCTTTTTTCTTTCTTCTTCAGTCTTTTCTACAAACTCATCAACTTTCACATGTGCACTTTCTATGATTTTTTGAGTAGAAAAATTCAAACATTTATATGCCTTACTTTTGCAAGAATATCCCAAAAATATTCCTTCATCACTTTTCACATCAAATTTGCCTTTTCTAGATTCTTTTAAGATGTAACACTTACTACCAAATACTTTCAGGTAACTTACATTGGGTTTATATCCATACCATAACTCATAAGGAGTTTTGAATGTGTCTTTCTTCAACTGTACTCGGTTTAAGGTATGAACTACAGTGCTGATTGCTTCCTTCCAATATTTCATAGCAATGTTATTTTCAATCATTAGAGTCCTTGCACAATCCATGATAGATCTGTTCCTCCTTTCAACTATTCCATTCTGCTCAGAAGTTCCAGGGGCTGATACCTGTCTTTTGATTCCTCTTTCAATGCAAAAATTATTGAATTCATGGGAGATGAATTCACCACCTCTATCTGATCTCAAGCACTTCATTGTTTTCCCTATTTCCTTTTCTACTCTTTCCAAATACCATTTGAACTTCTCAAATGCTTCTAACTTTTCTCTTAGATACATAACAGTCACCATTCTAGAGTAGTCATCAACAAAGAGAATAAAGAATTTTTCTCCAGTATAGCTCTCAATTCCAATAGGTCCACATAAATCAATATGCACAATTTCCAAAATATATTTTGACTAATAATTTTTACTTTTAAAGCTAGTTTTCCCATTTTACCAATTTGACAATTCTTACATAGACCAACATCAGGTTTCTTCAAATAGGAATGCCTCTTACTTTCTTGAATTTGCTTATTTTCACCATGTTATCAAAGTTTACATGACATAACCTTTTGTGCCATAACCAACTTTCTTCAATTTGAGCAATAAAACATGAACATTCACCAAGATCAAGATAAAATAAGTCACCTTTGGTTTGTTTGCCTGATCCAATCAATTTTCCCTTGTCATCTAGAAATCTTGCTTTTCCATTCATGAATTCAACCTTGAATCCAATGTTGATTAGATGTGCTACACTTAGAAGATTATGCTTTAGTCCTTCAACCCAATATGAATTATCACATATAAGTTCTTTAGTTAATGAGATTTGTCCTCTTCCTTTTATGCAACAAGGTTCATTATTTCCAAACCTGACATTACCGCCATCATAGTCTTCAAGGTATTCAAACTTTGTTTTGTCACCAATAATATGATGTGAACATCCACTGTCTATTATCCATGTATCATTTTTTCTTACATGAGAGATAAGTGCCATCTTATCTTCATCATCATCAGATTCATCTTTTACAGCAATGTAAACAATTTCATCTTCACTATGAATCCTTAGCCATAAACATGTTTTCTTACCTTTATCCTTGAATGATTTGAAATTCTTCTTGCCATTGTACTTGTGACCTTTCTTCTCATTCTTGTTTTGCTTTTTTGGGCACCTAGCTGCAATATGACCAATTTCTTCACATGAAAAATAGATTAAGGGTGTTTTACCTTTGTATTTACCTCTGCCTCTAGAATATTTCTTTTCAAGGAATGCTTCAATAACTTCAAGATCACTATCAGAACTATCCTTTGATTCTTCTTCACTTTCTGACTAGATATCCTTTATTTTATTGCCCTTCTTAAGTGAAAGCTTGGCCTCAAATGCTGATTCAATATTTTTTGAAGTTGGAACATAGTTATCATAGTTATCCAATTCAAAGGCTGTTAATCTTCCCACGAAGGCATCCAAAGTTATATTGTGATTTTCTTCACATCTTCTTTCTTGAATAGCAAATACTCTTATTGCATAGATAGGGAGTAATGTTCTGAGAACCTTACTTATAATAGTTTCATCAGTAATTGTTCCTCCAGAAGCTTTGATTGCACTAACACTTGTTTTGATCCTTTCAACATATTTTGCAATGTTTTCATCTTCTCTCATTTTCATCTTATCAAACTGTCCTCTTAGGCTTTCTTCTTTGGCTCTCTTCACATTGTCATCACCACCATAAATTTTCTTCAGCTTTCTCCACATTGCATAAGAATTTGTGTAGTCTTTGATCTCATCAAATTCTTCATAGCTAAGAGCTGATGCAATGTCTATCATCATGGTGTTATGATTCTTTTTCTCTGCAATGTCTTCAATAGATAATGTGCCAGTAGGGACTGTATATTCTTCATCAAGATATTTGCATCTGGAATCACCAATGGAAGCTATATGAAGTCTCATGAGACCTTTCCATGCTGAAAATTTATCTCTGTTAAGCCTTGGAATTTCTCTTTTGTAAGACATCCTGATCTTTAGCTTAGGTCCTTGAAACCCTTCCTGCAAGCACCAAAAGCTCTGATACCAATTACTGGAAATATAGATGGAGTAACTAAGAGGGGGGGGTGAATTAGTTAACCAAAAACATATTACCATAGATCCCTTAGATGTCTTATTAAATCATTTACTTTTGTTACTCGGTAAACATACAGAGAAATGCTATAACTCGGTTGTTACAGTGAGTGCTAATTATAACTGTTCTTAAGCATTCATTAGTGATCAAAATGCATGCATAAAGAAAATAACATGAACATAAGAGACACTAGATCTAACATGGAAACCCAATATGGGAAAAACCACCAATGTAACTAGTTACTATTTTTCACTCTTCTGAAGTGATGCCTGGTAAGGAGCCAACCCGGTAAAAGGTTACAAAACACACTGTTAGGTGTGACCTTGTTAGAGGATTTAATCACCCTGTTAGGAGTGGCCTTGTAAGAGGTCTTGAAACAATTCAATAGAACTATGACCTTGTTAGAGGATTTACAATATGGTTGTTAAACCAACTCAGTTAAGAGATTTTCAAATCACTGCTACAATGGTAAGAAAGTAACAATGAAATGACCTGAGTAATGGTGCAACTAAATTACTAATTTTAGATCTCTGTTCTACTTCACTAGATCCTTTCTGATTAAATATATCTTTTCTACACCTCAAGGATATCTAACCATCCTTCAAAATTTGCACGCACCTTCCTTCAGAATGATTTTCATGTTCGCTCATACTTCCACTTTCACTATTCTTCACACTTGACCTTCTATATATACCATTCAGATTGTGAATTTGGATTGTCAAGTTGGCACTAATAATTATTACAAACATTAACACTTATTACAATAGTCGGCTGGAATAAACAAACTTTATTAACAAAATCCTTCAATAGCCGATGGCGCTCGATAAACACTAATCCTGAACAGATTTCCTTTGGTGACCAAGTGAACTCGGTTACCACTACGAATTCTGCAACATCCTTTGAAGACCAAGTGGACTCAGTAAACACTAACTTTCCTTTGATAACCGTGGGAGCTTGGTTAACACTATTTTCTACCATACTTTCCTTTGACACCTGAGAGATCTCGGTAGACACTGAAAATTGCCTAGCTAATCGACAAAGCTCGGTAGACACTGAAAACCGCCTAGCTGACCGACAGAGCTCAGTAAACACTGAAAAATGCCTAGCTAACTGACAGAGCTCAGTAGACACATAGAACTTCATATTGATATGACATTTGTGTGACATCAAGGACAACACACAATTAGACAATTGTATCCAACAATATATATATATATATATACACATATATATGTATATATCTATGTATGTATGTATGTATGTATGTATGTATTTAAATAGTTTTTTAATTCTCCCATGAAAACTAGTATGGTGCTAAAATGTCATTTTCAAAGAGTAACATTATTTTCATAGAGCATAACTTTTTTGTAAAATAGATATGAATGTGATTATTTCGAATTTAGTTTTGTAACATCCATATGGAGGGCATGCAATTGGTTTGATGAAATTATCACTATTATTAAATATTTTATTAACATTTGAAGTTGATTAAACCATAATTTTGTACCTTAACTACATAGCTTATAACTTGTGTATTTATTGAATCTCAAAAAAATAATTGATAGAAAGTAGACTCAAAGACAGAGGGCGCTATTATTTTTTTTTTAAAATTCCCTATTTTTCTAGTTTTCATTAAACGTCAAACTCAAAGGTTTATATTTGATTAAAAACCTACATTCGATTAACATTAAAAACCATATACATAATAAATTCAAAAATAGTTGAATATATAATCATTAGAAAGCTCATTCTAAGTACTTGTGCTATGCAAAAGGATGTCTTCTTATTCTTCCATTTCATACCTACCCTTGAGCCCCAAATCCATGAAATTCTCAGAATTGCTTCATAGTTTGCAAACATGGCCTACCTGAGGTAATTTCGATAGAAACTTTTGAGTTTTGATCGAAATTACTTTCTATCAAAAGTACTTTATGATTTGATGCCAATTTTAGTCATCACTAACTTACTATTGATAGAAAGTAAGTTACTTTTGATAGAAACCTAGGTCAGCCTATTTTCTGTCATTTCAGGTTAATAAAGATTACATATAAATAAATAATTTTTTTTCTCATCTCATTAATCCAAAAGCTACAAAATAATTTTCATTTAGGAGAAGGAAGATATTTTGGTGGAACAATTTTGCAACTTGTGATGGGAAATAAAAAGAGAAGGCTAAACAAGAGTATGTGGCATGATTTAGAGGAGGCTGAACAAAGACTATGTGAAGAAGCATGAGAAAGATATCATCGTACGAAACAAAAGATGTCATTGTCTCTCTTTGTGGATATTTTAAGTTGATGGTAAGGACTTGTCTTAATGATTCATGTAAACATGAGATTGCAATACCTAATAAGACTAATTATTACTAATTAGGACCAATTAGAGGTGTAACTAGACCTAACTAGACCTATTAGGACCAATTAGAGATCTAACTAGACCTAACTGGACCAATGAGGACCTATTAGGACCAAGTAGGCCTAACTAAACCTAACTAGAATCTACTAGGACCAATTAGATGTATTAGGACCTATTAGCTTGACCAATTAGATGTATTAGGACCTATTAGGACCAAATAGACCTAACTAACCTAGCTAAACCTATTAGGACCCTATTGGGTCTTGGTTTAGCATGATTTTAACAACCTTTATTAATCCAGAGATGTACCTATGTGGTAGGTTACTTCCCATAATCAGTGCATTCATACAAGAACAAGGACCAATGAACAAAGTGCTAAGGCTTTCTACACTTTGAACTATACAGAATTTAAGTAGGTGTACCTAGGATTAGGATCACTTAATCTCAATCTTTTCACTAATCCTCACAAAGCATATTTGTCCATAAAACTTCTTATTCTATATGAAATAAACAAATAGGATGTGAAGCTAAGAACAATATCAAATTACTCACAAATAAAGCAGGGCCTTTAGCTATTTACTCTACAACTAGTGACTTAAAGATTTAGAATTTGATTTTTTTGTCTTAGGGTAGCACTGCTAGACAAGAAAGAATATCTATTACACAAAGTGTTTGTGATCAGTCCCTTATCCATTGGGCATATTTAGAAACAATTCATCACTATATTGTTGATTCTATCATTCACTTAGTAAATGATTGTAGGTGAGAACCTCACTACTTACCCATATCCTCCTCAATGGTCTGCAATTTTGTTAAGTTACATCAATCATTTACTTAACCTCATAGGTTAACAACAAAATATATCCAAACATACAACACTTATGTTTGCAACTACTGATCTTGAGGTCATAAAACTCACAAGATAATAGGAAATTACAAATCAGTAAACATGAGACAAGGTTCAAAGAAATTTTAGTATCCTTATACAATTTTGCCACAAACTAATACAAGAGTGAATAACTAAACATAAAATATACCACCAAAAGATAAGAAAACTATGGATTCATTAATATTTTTGTACAATAGAGAGGTTACAGACCTCTTCTCTTAGTCATAAATGCAAGCCTATAGAACTAAGTCTATCTTTGGTCTCTTGCAAATGATTCTCTCTTTCACCCATGGAAAGAACTCTTGGAACCAACTCTGAAGAAATTTTTATAGAGAATTCAGAACCCCTACTAAATGATCTCAGAAATCCTTATAAAGGATTGCAACAAGCTTGGGATCATTTAGGTCAAAATTAGGTCAATATTTCCAACCACTACAACATGAAATTAGGAAACCATTTATTGCAGAAGTGACAAGGAAGAAATCCTAATTCAATTATAAAATATTAGAGACAAATATGATATCTTTTACATTTCAGAAATCCTAGTAGTCAAACTACAAATTAGGGTATGATCTCATTATCCCTGTAGCAAGCATATCATATTCAAATATCTTAGCTACCTCTACATACCAGGAAATAAATTCTTTAGCAACTTGGCCCAAGACATCAATGTTGTATCCAGAAGGAAACCCTCTACAAAATATCAAGCTTGGGGTAGCAAACAATATCTGATCATATTTGGCTCAACCACAAGAGAACTCATTCAATTATCAATTGTAAAATTATCATTTATGGATCATGAAGAAAGAAATCAGATTGCATTATGATATGTCACACCATCTCTTTATTTTTTGTAAAACCCTAAATTTTAAATTCAAATATTGACCGCCAATGATTAATTTATCGAGTTTAAAACATAGCCATCAATCTTCATCTTTTTGTGGCATATCCAATGAGCAAGATAAATATTTATAACAGTCAACTAAGCCTTTAAAAGTCTGGGCATATCATCTTTTTCTTGGCCAATCATAAATGAGCATGTTATGACACCTGGCAAAAAGGATCCACCCTTTGTAAATCTTTAAAATTGGATGGCTATCACAAGATCGCAAAGGGAAAAATAATTCCTTGCAAAGAAGTGACAAACATTGATCCTCTACATCTATCAATCCACTTGGCATGCTAAAAACTTTGATCCCACTAACATCATCCACACCACCACCACCTTGACCAATGAAAATAGGACATAATAGATACATCTACACAAGATGCACCTCTTTGTTTGTTACATATCTGCTAGAAGATAGGATAGTCGTCACATGATCGTAAAGGAGAAAAAGATTCCTTGTGGTCATACAATAATCATCAAATTCAAAGAAGACTAAATATTGTCCCCCACTGACAAACGCCACATCACAATTTCTCTTGGCCAATGAGAATCACACATCACAATATCCAGCTCATGAACATGCCATTATTTTTCATTTTTCAACCCTTAAAAGCACTTAGCCATTAGTCATCTGGTGATCACATGACTAAAGACATCTCCCAATTGCTCAATATTTTTCTTAATTGGGGTTAAGTCCTGAGAACACATGACTGAGACAATCTCTAAGTTGTTGAAACTTTTCCTTACCCTGGGTTACATCTAGAGATTAAACATTGACCATCAATCTTGTCTTCATCCTACAATGGTCATGCTATTTGCCAATTTCAACCTTGACTTTTTCTTATTTAGGAGATCATGTGACTAAAGGAAATAATTGATGCTTTATTATATTTGGAGACTTGGAAACTATAGTTATACTTCAAACTATTTTTTAGTGTAGTTGCTAGATCTCATGAAGCACTTGAAACCATTAGGAGACCTCCCGACTGAAGGCAATCACCGAGTCACTCAATAAAAGAGAAAATTCCCATACCTTAAGGAGACTGTGTGACTGAAGGGAAAGATAACCACCTGCCAAGGAAATATAAGATGTGTAGAATAGGGACTTTAAGTGACCAAGAAAAAGGTAATGAAGAAATAGGACTGAGCTAGGGTTTTGGACTTGGAAAATTTTATGAAACCCTTAGGACATGAAAATGACCTATTTCTTAGACCTTAAAACTTGAATTTCCCCTTGGTCTTTGAATTTGAGCACATGCACTCTGAACTAGAACTTGATGATACCTTGAACTAACTTTGGTTAAGGGAACAAGTGCTAAAACATAAGAAATCTTCTTCACTGATTGAAACAAGTTGCAGTAGGACAAGACAAAAACATTTAAGATTTATGCATAGGATAGACCATTTCCTTTGGATTTTACATTTTTTAGGAAATTGGGCTGATAGTGGCTCTGACTGAGAATGTATGCATCTTGCAAGCATAGCAAGAACTTAAAATTTATGGGAGAGAAGACCACCCGCTAGACAATTTATAGGGAACCCTAAAAAACTAACAGACTAGAAAAAGGAAAGTAGGAAAAGAAACACACAACATAAAAGGAAAACTAACCTATTGTTCATGGATAAAAGAGAGTACCTTATGAAAAGTACAATTTCAAAAATTTTCCATGAGTAGGAAATTCCAAAGCATTTCCAACCAAATCCTTCATGATATAGGAATCAGATCCCCATTTAGCATCAATGAGATAGGGTCCCAACCATATCGGATCAAACTTACTATGATTACCCCTATCTTCCAACTTGCCATTCCACATCAAAACTAAATCATTAATGTTTAAATTTTTGACTATGGTGCTTTTGTCATATAAGCTCTTATACTACAACTGTAAGTTGATATTCTTGTCATGAGCTTCTCTCCTTGATACATTTAGTTGTATTAGATCTTCCAATCTGATCCTTATTTCATTATCCAAACCATCATCATATATTTGGATGAATTTATACATCTGCAATAGGTTGTTCAGTGGTAACCTTGCATGAATCCCATATACCAAATCAAAAAGAGCACAACCAATTTCCCTTTTTACTGGCACTCTCTCAGCCCATCGAGCTAGTTGCAACTTGGAATCTAATGATTTCTTGTTTTTATCAAGAACACTTTTCAAAATTTTATCAAGCTATTATTACTTGATTATGCTTGACCATTACCCTGGGGATGATAAGAGGATGAATAAAAGACTTGAATTCCATATTTCTGATAGAAAACACCAAACTCTTGTATGCACCCTAAAATGGCCACCTAGACTTTGGGCCCCCATTTAGCAATTTATCAAAACCCTAAATCAATATTTTCAAAAATCAACATTTTTCAATTATATCAATTTCCTTGATCAAATCCTATTTTATCATTTTCAATTATTTTCTATGGGCTAACCATTTTATCCTAAAGTCTTTATTTAATTAAAAGGAATATTTCCTCCCCTTTTATTAAATAAAAATCCCCCACTTTCCTCATCCTAAGTTGCACAAATAAAGCATTATTCTTATTTTATAAAAAGAAGAAAAGCACTTTTTGTCTTGTATGGAGACAAAAGTCAACTCTTATTTTCTCATTGGAGGAATCTTGTGCACATGGATTGCTCCTCTTTCAAGCTCCACCCTTGATTAAGTCTTTTTCCTCTTAATCTCCACGGTCCATTCCTTCTCAATTCCTTTAAAAGGAGAGCTCTCTTCTTCATTTTCATGATCAATTTTTTTATGCTAATGTTATGTTGCAGGTTTTCTAGGTCACTTTGGAGCTTTTGAAGATTTGGAGCATTCTTGGCTTTTGCATCTACATGCTACTATTGCATTCTTAGTTTCATTCATAGCTTCATATTTAACTTAGTTTCCTTTATGCTTTAGATTACTTCATCTAGCTTAATTAAGAGGCTTTGTAATACTTGTTCTTTCATTTCCATAGCATAGCTTGCATATTTCATTTCTTATCTTAGCTTTCATAGCTTGCATTTTCATTCATAGTATAGCATTGCATTGCATTTTCATTTTGATTCTTGGAGATATTGGCATTCTTTCCCTTCTCTTCATTTGAATCTCTCATTGTGTCGTTGACTAGCAAGGTCATAAGCTTCATAGCTCTAGCTGAGAGCAATCATATAATCTTTCAACTCCATGCATACAGAGATCTAGGTCACTTTCTAAGGTTTCCTCTTCATGGATTCTCTTGGATGTAATGACTTAGAGAAGTGCACATTTTGAAGTGTACATTTTTTGCACCCACTGTGGGGCAGAGCATTATTGTTTTGCCTCTCATCTTCTTGCATTTTTGTCAATTTTTCATAATTTTTTATTGTCATTTTCAGCTCTCTTCTTTTTCTGGCTCAAATTATCATGTGATACTTTTCTAGTATCATGCAATAGTTCACTGTATACCGGTGTGATACTTTACTAGTTAAAGCATCACACGGCCTTAGCAGGGTTTATCACACTATTGAAAACAAATTATCACCTGCAGGTGTAATGAAGTATCACCTAGAAATATATTATCACCCCAGTATGCTATAAAGTATCACACAATATTTTTGGTGACTGTACTATCACCTATACCTGGGTAAAAGCAGAATAAGCTATCACCCTTTTACAAAGGAAGAGTCTAACAAAATCAAAGCTATTCAACTTCAATAGTATAAAAATGACATTTATGTTTGGAATTTGAAAATGATGTAAACTAATTAAATGTGATAAAATGGATGAAGTTTATGATTAATATTTTTAATATTTTTTTTGAATAAGAATTGATATGTTTTTTTAATTTTTAAAGATGAATTTTTAGCTATTGAAAAATGCTAAAAATTAGGGGTCTAGTTCCCACCAAAAAATTATATGTAAATAAACATATTTTCTCCTAATTTCAAAATATGTCATAGATGACATAAATATCTAGTGCATAAAGAAATAAAAATTTCTTTGTGACCTATATTTTCTCTTTTATAACAATTCAAATTCTAAATCATTGAAATCGACAATTTTCATCTCGCAACATATTTTTCATAACAAATCTATTCCAATCAAAAAAAGAAATACACATTCTTAAAGAGGACTCTCTCCTCTAGTGCACCATGTGTTTTTAAAATTTATTTAATATGATTTACTATTTTTTTCTTTCTCCGAATCAACATATCCTTGACTGTTAAAATACCTACTTGTAATATTTTTTAATTACAATAAACTATGTCTAATTAAAATACTATAAAATCTATATGAGGATATTCTTGACTCTGATCTCTACAAAAGGGTATTTTAAATTTTTTTTTAAAATGTCATTAAAAATATATGGAGTTATTGAAACACCACTTTTCTGAAATAATTTTATTTTTATGGTAATTGGACCCAAAGTGGTATAAAACATGCATTTAATAGATATTTCTAATTGGAAAAGTTAAAGAACTTATCTAACTTAGCTATAATGAATCTAGCTAGACCATATGTTTGACCAAAATTAATTTTTAGTTAGAAATACTAAAATTCAGCTATGTTGATAAGTTAGCCAAAAAGGTGACACCTGATTGTGCTTTTACCCACCTGACAATGAGTTGTTTTGAATTACTTTTTAGCCAAACTTGGATCTAGTTAGCTTACTGGTTTAGTTTGTTGTGGTTAAATAGATTTAATTTCCAAATTTCATTTACATTTTGATTTTTCTAACCATTGTGGGGCTAACAAGTTGTGCTTGTAGGTGCCTCTTGCTTGAATACTTTGCCAAAAATTGCATGCACAAGGGATACTAATGGTTTTTGTAGGGCTGCCCAAAAGCAAAAAAATAAAAAATAAAGTGCTTGTTGTTTTATTTCATTTCAAGTGTGACAATTACTAGTTGTTTCATTTGATAGGAACATAATATCTTGTTGTAGGAATTATTGGGTGGTAAGAGAAGTATGCTCTTCACCCTTGTGGTGAACCAGAAAATATTGACCCATCTTTGGATTTTGAAAGCAAGGGGGTAATTGAACTCTTCTTGGTATGTTTGGGAGAAGCTTTTGAGATAGGGGAGTATGCTCTTCACCCTTGTGATGAAACAAAAACCTTGAACCTCACAAATTGATCCACTTTTTGTTTAGATCTTTTAGAATCCTTTAGCGGGCCTACTCTTGAGCAATCAAGGGGAATGACCCAAGTGGGGACAACCTTTTTGTCGGCTATTCCGACCCACTATAAACTGAAGGCTATCAAGAACACAAAACCTTGGTAGATGTACTACTTGTCTTCACTTGATGTGAGTACTTGTAGGATTGTGACAAATGAGGAAAGTGTTGAGAAAGAATGCTTAAGGTACTCTTGTGGCTGCAAGGTGTGTTACTTGCCACAAGGTAAGGAGTCCCTTTGGAGAGCAAGAGGGGTATTACTAACGAAAGCCCTTACTAAGAACCATAGATAGAAGCCACCCTATTTTTCAGCTTAGCTTCTTGGTACAAGGATTCATCCAAGTGGAATAACCTGGATCACCCCAAGATTACTCACCATCTGTTTTCCTTTGGTTGTGTCATTGGCACTTCCACGACAAAGCCAATGTCTATTGTGGGCAACCACTCTGTGTGAGGTGATGGGACATCAAGTGTGGGCCAAGTTGTTAAGTATTGAGCCATTGTATTTTTAGGCTAGAAAGTGCTTGAAGTGTTCTCGTTGTGATCTACCCGTGTAAACATTCTCAAACATCAAACATCACGGTAGCTCTCATAGAATTTTATTGCTTTGATATCACAATTGATTTTCTTGGAAAGGTTTCTTTTGCCCTTGTTTCAAGTGTTTTATGACATGTTTTATCACCTACTATTTGAAAGCCTATCAATTTATTGCTATCACTATGATTGAAATTGAAAAAACCAACCTTCGAACTAAAATTTGGACCAAATTGCACTTAAATCTGAGATTTTTATCACTCACTAGTCAAGAATCGTATGAAACTAGAATAGTATCGTACCTTATCATGGGAAATATCATGCGATAGTTCTCTACTGGAAGACTATCACCTCGCTTGCCTGGAAAATATCACTTAGGTTTCCTGGAAAGTATCACCCTGCTTAACACAAAATATTGCTTGGCTAGAAATTATCACCCTGCTTGCTTGGAAACTATCACCTAGAATCTTTTTATTGTCTACCTGATTTGGGCAATTTTTAGCCTTCTCTTGGTTGACCAAATTTTAGTAAGTTTTATACCCTACAACTTAAAGCTTGTTTGTACTTTAGGTTTTGGCTCTAGGCATCTTGAATTAGTGATCTTTGACTTCACCAAAGGTTTTTCTTGTCATTAGTAAGTTAGGAATCATCCTTGTTGACAAGATTTTCCTTTAGATTCCTTGATTGCACACTTGGAGAGTTTGAGTACTCTTTTGTTTGAATCCATTTTCATAAAAATTCAATTTCAATATATTTTGGTTAAATCATACTTTTGATCCATATGTGCTAGGATACTAGAATCCTTTGATTATGCACCATTGTGGTAGTATTGATTGACACCTTTTGTTGGTTTTCTATTTTCATCATCTCTCTTTAAATAATTGAATATTTTCACTATCCTAGTTTGATAATTAGCGATTCATAAGGTTATCTTTTCATTGAGGGTCTTTTTTTTTATGCGGGTCATAACAAGATCCCAAGTGGACCAAGGAAAACAACCTCAAGTAGTTTTTGAACAATTACTTTTAGTCCAAACTCACCAAAAGTGAAAGGGGAAAGAACCCATCTTTGATCAGTCTCCTAAGAGTACTTCAGAAGTTTGGTTTGAACCTAGTAGTAGCTTTAGTAAGTTGAGTACCTCTTTAGCACCTTCACAATCAAGTATGGACATGAGTTACACCTTGACTAGAAAGTAAAGAGAGGCAATGGATCAAACTCTTGAAGACATTTTTCAAAGACATTGGGATAACATGATAGATGGTGATGATGATCAACCTGAATCACCTCCCATTAACTCAAGATATTTAGATGCTCATCAATGAGCTAAGAGACATTTTGCACAAGCTCACCAAGATGCACTGTCACAACATGAAGACCAAAACAATGAGTCTAGCGATGCTCATGTGAATACCACATTCACTAATGGTTTGTACAAGCATTCAAGATCCAACTCTCCGCTCAAAACAACATCAAGATACACAAGAGAAAGGCTTAAGATAATTGAGCATGAAAAGAAAGCATTTTTGGATGAACAAGCCACCAAAGCTGAAAAGTTTAGACAACTAGAAGAAGAGCAACAAGCCTTGATGGAATTGTGAAGAAAGGCATTCCAATAGGAACAAGATAGACTTCTAGCACAACAACTCAATGACCAATTTAACAATAGGGGTACCAACAGTGGAAACAACTCTCCACCCTCTACTCCCTCACAAAGTCCAAGAAGTAGAAGGTGGTCAAGAACCCCTTCTGTAGGATTTGACAAACATGCAAATCCACAGACCCCGAATACACCTGCATGCAAGAACCTGATACAAAGTAGAAGCACAAAGACGAAAAAGCAGAACTCAGATGTTTACTCAAAATGTGAGAGCAAAATTATCAACTGAATTAAAAAAACAATTACAAAGTTCAACCTTAAAAAGGTGAATGAAACCCTAAAAGGGAAATACTAGGTTGCACATTATTAATTAAGAATTAATTAATAATGCACCTAAGAGACGCTTAAGCAACTAGAGTAAAAGGAAATAATACTCTAACACCCCCCCTTAAGCTGAACGCAGGGAGAAAGCAGACCTAGCAAGACTAAGAAAGCAAGAAATGGGTCCTGGCAACAAGGCCTGATCAGGTACCCAGTACAAGGAAATCTCTGTAAACCGGAGACAAAGGAGAAAACCCAGTGGGAAAAACCCCTCTCCAAAAAGAGATATAAAAGCAAGCAAAGACAAAAGGCATGACTTCAAGAGACTCTCTCAAAGCCAGTAGTACAATGCGTGCTGCTAACCCCCCCCGAGAGAGAGGGTCGATGCTCCAAAGCCCCCCAGAATGAAAGAACCCCTGGAGCAATGAGAAAACCACTGTGACTCCAATGCAGAGGAGTGAAGGTCAGTGGGTGCTGAAGAGGTGACCTCGAAGGATGAGGTGTCACTGGAAGGCCGAGCTGATGCTCAAATGAGAAGACACGAGGATCCTGAAAGGGAATCCCCAATGCAAGTGGTATGACAGGTGTGCTGACACTATCATGAGAGAGGAGATGAGTGTCCTCTGAAGAATCCTCAACAACTGCACCTGATGGCTCGATGAATGGAGCTGGAGGATCAAGCAGTGCTGAAGAAGAATCCAGCTGAAGAGAAAGGTACTCCTCAGGTTGTGGTGTAGCAGTCACAACACGGGTCTCAGGAACAACACAGAGGTTCAAGCTACCTGACTGCACCACATGATGCTCTCGTGAAAGAGGAGAGCTGAGCGCCGACAATGGAGATGGTGGACCAAAATGAGAAAAGATGTAGAGACGGGAGGAATGATCAACTGTCCCTGTAGCAATAATGCCTCCTGTCACACTATCCCTGATGAAGGCTGAATCGGCCGTGAACTCAACTGTCTTCCCTGACCCACTGCGAGTAATCTGATAAATGGAGAGAAGGTTTGCAGAGAGAGATGGAACATACAATACATCATGGAATGTGCCATCCTGAATGCTGACTGAACCTGTCCCACAGACTGTCTGTACAGTGTTATTCCCCATGAGAATATGAGGAATAGGAGAAGTCTCAAAAGAAGAAAACAACTCCTGAGAAGATGCCATATGGTGAGAAGCACCGGAATCCAGTATCCAAGGGACCTGTAAAGGGGATGCAACAGATGCCCGTAATGCATGACCCTGTCCAAAATCCTGTCCAGATGTCGAAGAAGATGCAGAAGACTGAAAAGCAGACCCCTGTGAGGTGGAAGAGGATGGAGAGGAAATAGTGCTCTTCTGAAGGAGAGCTTGCAAATCTGCAATCTGTTTCTCATAACCATCACATCTCTTCTGAAAACACTGTGACTCATCATGGTTCCTCTTCTGACAATAGGAACATGTGGGGATCTGAGTCTTCTGATTCTCCTTCTTAGAAGAAGATGGTGTGTCAGTAGAGTGCTGAGAGGAGGAGTCAGATATCTGCTTCGGCTTCAACTTCTGTGTGTCCTGAGATGACTTGGCAAGCAATGCCTGTGACTGTGAACCTGCAAGTGAATCCATCTGAGTGATCTTGGACTGCTCACGAGTCAACCTATCACAGAAATTCTCAAAAGAGGGCATAACATGTCTGGTACCCAAAGCATCCATGGTGGAGTAGAAAGTGGAAGAAAAAATCTGGTACTGTCCTCGCAACTTTGAGAGTATCAAATAGATACACTCATCATCTGTCTTGATTTTTCCACATCCCTGCAAAACTGTACGCAAAGACTTGAACTTCATCAAGAAGTCCTCTATAGTGGGAAAATCAGAAGGAGTCAAAGAGGTCAACTCTGCATCAATCTGAAGCTTCCGGAATTCGTTGACTGTACCAAACAAGGTTGAAAACTTGCTCCAAATAGCCCTAGGAGTGGTCAAACCTTCCAGGTGAAATAAGAGACTGTCAGAGATGTTCAGTGCAATCAAACCCATGGCTTCATCCATTTTGTTCCTGTGCTGAAGAATTTCAAAGGGACGCTGCAGGACAGGTTGGTGTTCATCCAAACATGACCATAAGCCACGTGACATGAGCAGCCTGGTCATGTGTGCTTTCCATGTGTGGTAATTGTGCGGTGTTAGCCGGGCCACAGAGGGGTCCGACATTGAGAGAAGAAGAAGACAGAAGTAGAAGGGTCTTTTCTCAAGTAAATTACAGAAATGAGAAACACCCCCCCCACAATGTATAAATCAAACCCCCGTACAACAAATAACTGAAAGCACAAAAAAAGAGGAGAAAACTTGGACTCCAGATGCAGAGAAGGAGGAAAGTAGAAGCCTTGACTTTGACGCTAAAAAAGAGAACTCAAATGGCTAAATCAGTAAACCAAACCAGTATCATTGCGTCCGTCTCAGAAAGACCTTTCCGACGATATATCATATGTTGATTTTTGATTCCGTATGAGCCCTGTAGGAGCAAAAAAGCCCAAGTACCTCCAAAATGCAAGCTCTCTGGAAAAAACCAGTGACGGCAAAAAAGTTGACGGCCGTATGACCGTCACGGGCCTGTCGCTGACGTCAGCATGATGTCATCCCGAAAATTTTTAAAGTTGCCGGAAAATTTGAAAAAGCCACCGGAAAATAAAAATCCGGCACCGGAAAATGGCCGGCAAGTGACGTCAGCAGGTGACGTCACCTGCTGCAGGCGGCCGGGCGGAGGATGGGCGGTGGCCGGGCTGGGCGGCGGTGCGGCGGCCGAGCGCTGGTGGCGCGGTGGCGGTCGGCGGGGCGTCGGTGGCGCGGAGGCGGCCGGCTGGGCGCCGGTGGCGTGCCGGTGGCGCGGGGGCGGCTGGCTGGGCGCCGGTGGTGTGCCGGTGGCGTGGCGGTGTCGAGAGGGCGGCGCGGTGGTGGCGCGATGTAAAAAACAAAGGCTGCGTTTTTTTTAAACGCAAAAAATCATTAAAAAATGATTTTTTTAATATTTTTTTTTCGATTTTCGAGCTGTACGGCCCTAGGAGGGCAAAAATTTTCTCCCAGAAGTCACAGTGGCCAAAAACTACAAATTTTATATGATTTTTGACTCTCCCGGACCTTCTGAGCGCAATGGTGGCATCCGTTTTTGCTCAAAATACCCCCAAATTTTTTTTTTCTTTTTTGCAGGCAAAAAAGAAACAAAAAATAACGTCCTGCAGAGAATACCAGAACTAAAATTTTTTTGAAACCCTCCTACTTCTGAATCACTTCAACAAAACACGAACAGCGAGCAGCAAGATGGCTCTGATACCATGTAGGATTTGACAAACATGCAAATCCACAGACCCCGAATACACCTGCATGCAAGAACCTGATACAAAGTAGAAGCACAAAGACGAAAAAGCAGAACTCAGATGTTTACTCAAAATGTGAGAGCAAAATTATCAACTGAATTAAAAAAACAATTACAAAGTTCAACCTTAAAAAGGTGAATGAAACCCTAAAAGGGAAATACTAGGTTGCACATTATTAATTAAGAATTAATTAATAATGCACCTAAGAGACGCTTAAGCAACTAGAGTAAAAGGAAATAATACTCTAACACCTTCAAGATCTCCTAGTCCTAGAGGAAGAAGGATGTGACAACATAGGAGAAGAACACCTCCTAGGAACTCAAGACAACCCTCCCAATGAGTGCATAATGGCTCTCAACAAGGAGGAAGTAGTGCAAATTTTGATGATCAAGGTTTTATGAGAATGAAATAAGATCCACTATTCCAACAATATGTGGAAAAGTACCTTGATCAAAATAAAGATAGGTTCCTAGAGAGCTTGATTAATAAGGGTGCTAGGGTCCCTTACAACTTTGATGTGGATAGAAGAATCAAGAAACAAGATCCCTCACAAGGAGAGGAAATTAAGAAAATAAGGAAAATGATGGCTCCTAAGAGCTCCTTCAACCTTGATTCTATTTTTCATAATCCTTTTGATAGAAGTGTGAGCATGTTGGATTTTCCTAGAAAAATTAAATTTCCCCAATATGACAAATATGATGATAATGGTGACCCCCATGATCATGTGCGTCGGTTGTATATTATGAGTTTTGAATTTCACCATGAATACTCTTATCTTATGAGGTAATTTCAAAGGAGTCTAAAAGGTCAAGCTATGGAGTGGTTTACCAACATAACCCCTGCCATCAAAAATTTCAAAGAACTTGTCCAGATATTTGTGCAACATTTTGCATACAATTTATCAAGATCAGTCACCATGCTAGATTTGTGCAATTTGAAGCAGAACCAAGGGGAACCCTTTGCTACATTCTTACAAAGGTGGAGAAGATTGTGCTCTCATTATTCTAGGACTATTCCTAAGCATGAAAGGATTGACATCATTGTTAGTAACTTAGTGCCTCAGATGCGTTATGAAGTCAAGAAGATGGTGTTTGAATCTTTCGATACTATGGTAGAGACTGCATGTAGAATAGAGGATGTCTTAAAAGAGCAAGGTATTTTGGCTAAACAAAATAATAACAACAATAGTGAAAATAATAACAACTCTCATAAGGACAAAGGCAAGAACTCACATTGGAATAAGAATAAGCAAGTAGTCAATGATGGAGTTGTGGACTCTTCCCAAACCAAGGATCAAGGAGTCCTCCATTTATCTAGTGCAGTTCAAGCTATAAAGCTTAATACATCCTCCAACCAACAAGAGAATAAGCCTAAGTATCAAAAAATACCTAAAAAGGAGAAAAGATAATTCTCTAAGGTTGGAGACTCTTATGAGGATGTGTTCAAAACACTTATTGCTAACAACCTTGCACAACCACAAGATCCAACAAAGTTTTGCATACCTGAGATTAAGCCATATTGTTGGACTGAAAAGGCCTATTGCATATTTCATAATGGCATTGGACATAATATTGAGAACTTTTTAAAACTTAGACATCTTATTCAAGATCTCATTGAAAATGGTAAACTTGAGATTGATGGATTGAAAACCAATGCAGATCATAAAGCATTTAAAGAGCCTGTAAGCACCTAAAAATGGACAAGGATTAATTCAAATCAAAGAAAGAAAATTGGACAAATCAAGGACAATAATTGAAGTAATCAAATCATGATACATAATTAGCCAATCAAAACAAAAATCAAATCCTAATGTAATATCAATCAAAATTGAGAGCACTTTAATCAAGTGCAATCAAATCAAAATACAATTAAATCATGTAATTGCATAGTATTGGATTTAATTAAATGCAACCCATTCAAGGGGTACATGGCTAAACAAAATCATTTAAATCAATTAATAAATCCTATTTCCTCTCAACAACCCAAAAGTAGAGGAAAATCAACTAACCAATGGAATGGGAGTAAAGGCACTCACATGGATTGAGCCAAAGTGAATCTAATTCACTCAAAGTGAAAGAAAATCTCAACCATCCATCTCATCTCCTTGTCCCAAGCTTTGAGGAGACAACCCCCAAAAAGTGGATCTAAAACCCCAACCCAAAGCCTAATCATGATCAACCTAACCACACCCCCTCACATTGGAAAATATATAAAAGGGAGGCCCATTCCTTCACAAAATCATCCACACATCTAAGAACTGCATTGAAACTCTTGCAATTTGAGCTTAGGAATGCATTTGAGAGATTTTAGCATTTTACTTTGATATTTTTTAGTAATAGAATTTGTTTATCTATCATTCTCATAATAGAACTGTCATTAATGGAGGCTTGCTGAGAGCAATCCATTAACACTCTTAGTTAGAGAGCCATGAGATGCTCAAATTAGTCTTTATTTTTCTAAATAGTTGCTCTATTATGCTTTGTGGTTGTATTTTATTTTCTGTTTGCAATATTGATTAACCCCAATCTCATGAAGGCATGTTCCCTAGTGCACAAAATGGCACCCACTATGGGGTAGAATGCCCTGCTTGTCTAACCATACGGAAATTTTTTGTCATTTCCATTTTTGTGTATCTTTAACTCTCAAGTTTTTAAAGAAAGGGTGCTTCTGCAAATTTAAGTGGTGCTTCTGTGACAAGAAAGAGTGCTTTCACACCCTATTCTGGTGCTTTTGAGCACTGTTCTGGCACTCCTATGGCAAAGTTGTGTGCCTTTGTGACATTCTATAGTGCTTTTGAAGGGTGCTTTTACTCCATTTATGAGCACTCTTGCGGCAAAGTTGGGCGCCTTTGCGCAGATCTACTACACATTTTGAGATTTGATTCTTTTTTGAGTTCTTTTACAGTATCAAAGAGCACTTTTACTTATTATTTTAGCACTTTTGCACAATTATTACTGCCTTTGCATATTACAGTAGCACTTCTACAAGTTATTTGGGCACTTCAATGATTTCCTACTTTTGTTAAATAGGCACTTTTAATTTTCTCAGCTATGCTTTTGCCTAATAAAATAGCGCTTTCACATAATCTTAGTGTGCTTTTGCATATTTTTCAAATCTAACAGTGGAAAAATGGTTTTTATTTGACAGAATGTCAAGGCATAAAAAGGTGAGAAAACCAGAGACTAGATTCAATCAGGAGGGCAAAGCTTTGACCAAAAAGATCAAGAAGGAGAACATAGTGCATATCAAGGCAGTTCTTGAAACAACACAAGAAGAGGATAATTAGGTATATCAAAAATACCTTGCTGTAACTAAGGCTTATAAATAGAAATATGCTTCATTAAATTGGATTTTTAGTCCTTAAGTTCAATTTTTGCTTGAAAATCTTTTTAAATTCATTATGTAAATCTTTGTGTTGTTCCTTTTGATTTTGCTTTCCCTCACTTTGAGTGTTTGTGCTGACTAACTTGTTGGAGGATAAACACATGGGAAGGAGCTATTGCTAAGGTGAGTAAAAACATTGAGAAAATCTCAAAAATGCCCCTAGCCTAGGCTAGCTAGGAACAAGGTATTCATCTACTCAAGTTTGCATTTGCTTAGATTGTGGCATTTCATTTAATATAAGCTATGGATAAAGTAGGAAATGAATTTCACACTTCAATTATAAGAATCCTCTTGTCAAGGGATTGAAAAAGAACAAGTGTGTGTGAAATTGGGTGGAACAAAGGAAGGTAATAAGGATATGCTCTTCACTTTTTAAGTGAATCAAATTCACAAACCTACCCTACTAATTTCATTACTTTCTTTTCAATGAACATGCTAGAGATTTAGTGGGCTCACCTCCTGAATTTGCCTTAGCAAGGCCTGTGAGAGGGACAACCCAAGTGGGACACACTTGCTTTTTCCACAAGACTCCAACCCACTTTAAAATAAAATGCATGCATCCTTAATGGGGTGTGTGACAAACGGATTTTGATTTTTCAACCTTCCTCTTGTAGTCCTCACGGATTGCGCAAAATCATACTTCGGTGCATGTGGGAAGTCCCTTTATTGGGAAATGAGAGATTAAAATCTATTTGAATGGCATCCATACTAAAACCTTGGTAAAATAGCAAAGACCACCTTGTAGAGCCATGTTTATGAACCAAATTGTGCTAAGGTAGGTGCTTGAAGTGTTCTCTTGTGCAAACCCCATGATAACGTTCTACAATTCAAAATACTTTGTGTTTAAAAGGGTAAAAGAGACAAGTGAATGTGTGGTTGTTGTGTTTGAAAGAGATACACAAGTGAGAGATATCCATTTAAAATCATCTTACCTTTTAAATCTCTTCATTTAATGAATCAACAATCCTAAGATCAAAGACCATTTGGAAAGAAACCATTGATGGATGTTGGTTTCCACATGATCTTAAGCATATAGAGTATCATTGCAAGGTGATAGCATTGTTGTAGAAATAAAATGACATGAAATTGAGTACCAAAGTGTGTTTCAAGGTCACGACCAAGAGGACCTTTCTCCAAACTTATTCAAATGAAGACTTGACAATTCGGATAGGAATTCAACATCCCATAATTTTCAACAAGGAAGTAATGAAAATATCAATAATGCCAACCAAGATCCAATGGATATGCTTGAAGAAAGAGTTGACAAGGCTGCCCAAGACCTATAATTCTTAGAAGTTATGGAGAAATTAATAGATAGGGATAGGGAGAAAGTTTTCCTAAACCTAGCATAGAAGGGAGTAAAGCTTCCTCATGACTTCAATATAGACCAGCTTAAGCAAAACCAGCAGCTCAATGATCCAATGAGTGCTATGTATAGGAAAATCATAGCCTTTCAAGAGAAAATAGATACCCTAAAGAATGTGGCTCAGCCTAAAGCCTTCTCAATTGAAGCTTTGTGTCCTTTTCCATTCGACAAAAGCCTATCCATGGTTTCATTTCCCTTCAACACCATTTTTCCTAAATATGATAAATACATGGGTAAAATAGACCCCCAAGATCACTTGAGAGAATTTTTCTCCCTAAGTATAGAGTTCATGCATAATGATACATACCTAATGAAACTCTTTCCTAGGAGCTTAGGAGGACCCACAATGGAGTGGTTTTCAAAACTACCTCCAGGAATCAAGACCTTTGAAGAGTTGGCTTCAAAGTTTGTAACCCATTACTCTTACAATATTGAGCATGAGATCACAATGCTTAAGTTATGCAATACCAAACAAAAAGAGGGAGAGTCCTTCTTAGGATTTTTACAAAGGTGGAGGACTATTTTTGCAAGGTATCCATGCACAATCCCTAAGAAAGAGAAGATGGAAATCTTCACTAATAACTTGACCACTAAAATGAACTATCAATTACAACTTTAGTGTCCTCCTACATTTGAAAAACTTATTGAAAATCGAGTCAATATTGAAGATGTCTTGGTCAAAAGAGGTGAGGTTAAATTATTCACAGACAATAAATCCAACAACAACAACAACAATAACAATAATTATGTCCCTAAATATTTCAATAATCAAGGGTCCAACAATCATAATGACAAATCAAAATCTTGGACTAAGAATAACAATAAAAACCTTGTTAATTATGGGGTTGTAGAATCACATAACTTAAAGTCTACCCCTTTTGTTATACCTTATGGAGAAAATTCTTCAAACAATGTTAATCAAACAAGAAAAGCTCCATATAATTCCAACAATTCTAACAACAATAATTCCAACACTTCCTAAAATAAGACTTGGGATAAGCAAAAATCAAACTCCAATTATAATAAAATGAAATTTACCTACTTGGGTGAACCTTTGGAGAATGTGCTATGAACCTTGTTGGCTGGTCAAGTCATCACGTTACCTGAGATCTCAAATTACAAACCGCAAGTCAAGCCACATTGGTGGAATGAATCTCATCATTGTGAATACCATCAAAAAAGAGGTCATCCAACTAATGAATGCATGCAATTGAAGCACTTAGTACAAGGTCTAATTGATAATCACACCATCAAAATTGAAGGACCTCAAAACAATGAGGATCATATGGCCTATAAGAACCCCTTTTTGAACCATGAAAAGGGTGAGTCATCCAATGCAAACCAAAATCATAAAAAGGGTAATGATAAAGTGAACTTTTATCACACATATGATAACATCATAAATACCTTAAGGGAAGATGACCAAAGCATAAATGCTATCATAATAAAAAGAAAGTCAAAAGAAGAATTAGCCAATGTTGTCACTAGAGGGAAAGCATCCAAGATTGTCATACCTAATAATGCTCCAAGAGTGGTGATATCAAACAAAGCTTCCACATCATCATCAAAGCAATACAACTTGGTAGACCAATTTCAAAGAACTCCCACTCAAATATCTATTCTTGAGCTACTCAAACTATCACCAATCCATAAGGACATCTTAGAAAAGGCCTTGTTGGAAACAAATGTGCCTCTAAATTTGGAGGTAGATAAGTTTCAAAACATGGTGGGACACTTAATTGCACCTCATTTCTTATCATTCTCTGAGAAAGATGATATGTCTCTTAATCATCCTCAAAATCTACCCTTGCATATAGAAGTATTGATCCACAAACATAGGGTGAAAAGAGTCCTTATAGATGGAGGGGCTGGCCTAAATATTTGTACTCTTAGCTTAGTAAAAGCCTTAGGATTTTTGGAGGAGGCTATTGACCCAAAGAAGAAGATAACCATAAAATCCTACAATGATGAAGAAAGAGCGTCAAGGGGAGTCATAGTTTTTCCCATAAGAGTTGGTCCCATGCAAAAGGAGACCATATGCGAAGCATTGGACCTAAAACTAACTTACAATATTTTGTTAGGAAGGCCATGGATCCATGAAATGTAGGCCATTCCTTCAACATATCATCAATGCCTAAAATTCCCATACCAAGGGAAAGAGATAATGGTAAGTGGGGACCTCAGCCCCTTAGAATATTGTAATAATGTCAAACCTATAAATGATTCATTGGTTCCACATAATACTGAGGGGTCCTTACCCAATCAAATGGAACAGGGCCAAAGTTCTAAAGGTATTCCTTTTTTGAAAGGAAAGGAAAAGATGGAAGAAGAAATTGTTGTTGAAAATATCCCAAAACTCATTAACCAATCTACGTCAGCTAAGGGAAAAGAGAAGGTTAATGGGAATAACACTTTTAGTGAAGAAGAAAAAGAAGAATCTACCAAAGCTGTCACAAGATATCTCCAAAGAGAAAAAGAAGATTCCTTATCAAAAGATGTTGTCCAAGTGTCCACCAATGAAGCACACTATCAAAAGATGGATAAAATGATGAAAAACTTTGATAAGCAATGCAAAATCAAACAACAAGGAGTAGGTGAGTATTCCTTATCAATGATGGACCTACCCTTATAACTGAAGTCCTTTGGAAAACCTCCAAGTCTACCTCATAGATATAATGAACACTTTGTAAGGGAAAGTACATCTTCCGCCATGGATGAAGAAGATAATGAAATTATAAACTAGTCGTACAAAGATGAAGAATCAAGTGCCCATGTTAAACACATTCAAAATCCAACTGTAAGAAATTTGATATCGCTCTGATACCATGTAAGAATTTGCCTAAGGAAAAGAATAGAAACCAAGATCTAGAAGCTCAAGAGATAGCACAAACAAGAGAGACAAGATAATATGATCAAATGATAAAATAATGAATAATAGATTGAATTAATGATTATACAATGTAGGAATGCCTCAATATATAGGCAATGTATGATATCTAGAAGATATGCAAGTGATAAGATCACAACTAGACATGGTGGAATCACATGTCCACCAAAGGTGGATCATCCTCCATTGTACATGAAAGTATGTGCAACAATGAAAGGATGATAATGTGATAAGATCACTAAAGGTGGATCTCACACACAAAGAGGTATGTAATGACACCTAAAGTGGAGATTCTCCTAACCATGTGCTAAAAAGAAATGAAAACTCCTAGGTGTCTCAAATAAAACTAATTATACAAGTGCATTATCCTAAGTAAACTTAAGTAAAGTGTAATTAGTAAATAATTAATTACACCAACACCCCCCCTTAAGTGAAACTTAGGGGAATGCATTTAAGCTCACAATTCAAGATGGGTCCCGGCTACTAGGCCATGTTAGGTACCCATGCACAATATGCAAGAACAATGCAATCTCTCATAAAGCGGAGAGAGAGGGAAAACCTCATGGGAAAAACCCTCCCCCAAAAAGAGAGATGAATACAAGATGCATGCATGGATGGAGTAATCAAGACCCCCAAATTATGAAATACATCATGAATATACAATAAAAAATCTCCCCAAAGAAAGGAAAAAAGGAGACATGATATCCCCCCCATAATGAGTAATCTCCTCCAAGGATGGTAAGTGCTTGAAGACAAAACATAGCCCAATGCCTACAAACAACATTTCTCCTTTTAGGAAGAAGATACACCAAGTATAGATGTAAGAAGACTTCCCATTGTTGATAGGAAGTAGAAAGGGGAATCCAAATGAAGTATGAGGTCTTTGAAGTATGCCCAACTATTGCCATGTCCCTGGTTGATGAAGATGCCATGAACCAATTAGGAGAAAGCCCAATAGAAGAACGTGACAAACAAAGAACCAATGATAAATGATCCACGTAAGAATTTGGATCAAAATCCAAAGACAAAGATGCCTCCTCAAATGAAGTAGGAAGAGAAGCAAGAAATCCCCCCCTCAATGTAGAATGTACACCCATGATAGATGCACCTGGATCAATGTAAAAACTGCACCAAGAAAATTGAATAATGTTCCTCCCCTTAGGAAGAAACAAGTCCATAGGTTTATCAAGGAATTCTCCCTAATCTATAGGAAGAATCCTCAAAATGTATGATGTCTTAGGAAACTGAATAGGAATCTCCAACACATGAGTATGGACAACCTTAACCATGCAATGTGACATCTCAAGTGAAGTTTGAGACTCATAAAAACCAATCTCCAAAGAGTCAAATGTCTTTTGTGAAGTTAAAGAGACCTCCTCCAAATTTTGTGTCAAAGGATCCACAATCATGTCAATCTCAAAAGAAGGATCAAGTGGAGAATGAAGATGAGGGTCAGCATGCTCCCTCACAAAAACTAAAGAAGGGTCATCTTCAACAAAGAGAAGATGAATGTCATCAATGAAGTCTCCCAAATCTGAAATGTAGGACTCCACAAAAAAACTTGCAATGTCTGTCAAGTAGTCATCCCATGGAACCAAGTCTAGAAGACAAGGATTATCTTGCTATACTGAAGCACCTAAATCACAAGAATCCATGGTTGTGTGAATGCAAGCATCATCAGGAGGAAGAGTAGAAGTAGTCTCAATAGGAGGAGAAGGAGCTACAACTGGAGGTTCAAGATGTTTTGGAAGTGGAGGAATATATGGATCTCCATACAATTTCCAAAGAATAGTCCAAAGACCAGGAATATTTTCTATCTCATCATCATAGTCATCAAGGGAATCCATAACATCCATATCCATATTCAAATAGATAACCTTAACAACTTCTAAGTAAGAGTCACAATTGTAAGGAGGACTTTTAGGTCTATCCTCATACAAATAGGGCAATAGGTTATGCTCTGTAAGATGAGAAAGAACCAATTCACTCCATAGCTTATAGTTCCATCTTGTCAACTTAATGAAACCATCCATGATGTACTTCTCAAATGAAACAATGAGATCAAAAAAGCAATGCACCCCCCAAAATGCAATGAGCCAAAAAACCCCTCCAAAATAGATGATTTTGGCACTTTATATATAGTGCATGTACAATTGCCACTTGCCAAAATGAATCATAGTGGACTTCTAATTTTGATGATTACAATTGAAAATATGAAGCTATGGTAGACTGATACAATTAAGACACAAGACCAATCAAGGATCCAATAAATTACAAGTGCCAAAAATAGGCCACAATAGACCAAATTCTGAAAGTACTATGTCTACTCAAAATTTTTCCAAACTGATACCAGATCTCAAAAGTAGATAAAAAATCATGAACTTTAAAAAAAAAATAGCACTTGAAAATGTGTCCATATGAGCCTGAACAAAGCCTCTAAAGTTGTAAAAATAAGAATTTGTGATTTTCAGAAAATATCAGAAATAGAGATCAGAAATCATTTGCACCATTGTGTAGATCATGAAATTCTATCCCAAAACAAAAAAAATTGCTCTGAAAAAGGAGACTGGATGACTAAGATATCGCTGTTTGAAAATCAGATCTGAAATTATTTTTTCTGAATCACTGCCACCGAACCTTGAAAATTCAAATGGCTCTAGATTTTGCTTCAAATATCTGATTTGTATGAAACAAAACTTTATTTAGGGTTTTTTGGA
Source organism: Chamaecyparis obtusa (assembly GCA_027943335.1). Lineage (NCBI taxonomy): Eukaryota > Viridiplantae > Streptophyta > Pinopsida > Cupressales > Cupressaceae > Chamaecyparis > Chamaecyparis obtusa. Next base: position 465,329 of record BSBK01000328.1, on the reverse strand, counting down.
CCTCCTCAATGTGATGCCAACCTCTGATTTGCACCAGCAAGCTCCAATTTTGACCTGCAATAAAAATATCTCCAAATAGGCTATATAAATGAAACTCCTTTGGCTCTGATACCATGTAAGAATTTTGATATCACTCTGATACCATGTAATAATTTGCCTAAGGAAAAGAATAGAAACCAAGATCTAGAAGCTCAAGAGATAGCACAAACAAGAGAGACAAGATAATATGATCAAATGATCAAATAATGAATAACAGATTGAATTAATGATTATACAATGTAGGAATGCCTCAATATATAGGCAATGTATGATATCTAGAAGATATGCAAGTGATAAAATCACAAGTAGACATGGTGGAATTACATGTCCACCAAAGGTGGATCATCCTCCATTGTACATGAAAGTATGTGCAACATGTGCAACAATGAAAGGATGATAATGTGATAAGATCACTGAAGGTGGATCTCACACACAAAGAGGTATGTAATGACACCTAAAGCAGAGATTATCCTAACCATGTGCTTAAAATAAATGCAAACTCCTAGGTGTCTCAAAGAAAACTAATTATGAAAATGCATTATCCTAAGTAAACTTAAGTAAAGTGTAATTAGTAAATACTTAATTACACCAACACCAACCATTCCCACACATCAATATGGGAAAGGGTTTGCAATGATGCAAAAGATGGGTTATAAGGGTCAAGGACCTTTGGGTGCACGGAATGAAGGGCTAATTGAACCCCTAGAATCCACATGGCGTGATCCCAAGTAGAGAACAAGTTTAGGATATCTTGAAGAAGGATATACACAAAAACATTATCCCCAAGTATATGATCAAATACTCCAATTGGAATCTCATAGTGATGAGGATTCTAATGAATGGGAATGGGAGACTCTATCAAATGAGTCATGCCATGATAATGGTTTTGATGTTAACCATATCTATACATCTACCAAAAATAAAGGACTAATGACAGAATCCACTTCAAATCAAGCATCTAGTTCTAGCCAAGTAAGTCCAAATGGTGTACCAAGCATAGAAATTGAAATAAATCAATGGGTAGGTGACTCATATGCTCCTTCATGGAGACCTAGTATGGAAGAATCAAATGCTAATTTTAATCCACATGAGTTTTATCCAATGGAAACCATAGTGGAGTCTAGTGAGGAAGATTTTGATCCTTCTTCTTTAGAGCACCTAGAGGAAATTCATGTCTGAGATCTTGAAGATACAATGTATGAACCTTCCAACAATGAGATAAACACTTTAAGCTCCATTGAGACAAATCCAAGTGTTGACCCATTAACCCTCATTCGGCCAGACCTAATTGAATGGGACACCCTTGAACCCACCACCTTACCAAATTTTTTGAACAATAACATGCTATCCCAATACCTCAACTCAGTTGAACCTTCATCTACCAATGAATGTCAAGAAGAAATGTTCAAAGGGAGCATCCAAAATCTCAATCTAAGAAAAATTGGAAAAAATAAAAAAAATATAAAAAGGAAAGAATCGAGTGTTGAAAACCACTTTGTGGCAACATTGGATCCAAGAGAAAGAAAAAAAGAAATAAAGGATGTTTCTAAAGGTGAAAACCCAAATGTGGCACCTTTGGAAGGGAGTTTGGATGTTCTACCAGACCACTATGAAGAAAGATCTCCAATTCTAGTCGAGCCAATAGAGAAGATAAACATTGTGTCAGAAACAGAACCAAGAATCATCCAGTTAGCATCATTCCTCTCAAGTGAAGAGAGAACCAAAATCATCAAGTTATTTAAGGAGAAGCAAGTTAACTTTGCATGGTCCTATGATGATATGCTAGGTTTGGACCCAAACTTGATAATGCACCATCTCAATGTGAAAGAGGGAGCCAAACCAGTCAAGAAAAAACTAAGGAAAATGCACCCTCATATTGCCCTACTTGTCAAAGTAGAGCTAGAAAAGCCATTAAAGGTGGGGTTTATCAGAACCATTGGTTATGCACAATGGATCTCCAACATAGTGTCGGTATCAAAAGTAGATAAGTCAATTAGAATCTAGATGGACTTTAGGGACTTAAACTTGGCATGTCCTAAAGATGACTTTCCATTACCTAGCATTGATGCTATTGTAGACTTAACAGTGGGACACTCCATGTTTTCACTCATGGATGGATTTAGTTGCTACAATCAGATCAAAATAGCCCCTAAAGATCAAGACAAAATTGCCTTTACATGTGCATGGGGCACATTTTCCTAGAATTTCATGCCCTTTGGGCTCATGATATAACTGTGCAAGAAAATAAGACCCCCAATCAAAATGTCAAGGATCTGCCATCAAGTCCTCTAAGATGGGACCCCACCCAATAGAAAATCCATGTCCATGTCAGTTAGGAAGCAAGAAACCATGAATCAATGTACCAAGAACAGCTGGTAACATAGGGAGGGACACAACCTAAGCCCACTGTATGTGCTGATCACCGATAAACTGATCACCAAAAACTTGGTGACAAGTTGACCCATCATACACCATGTCGTAGTAAATGAGCTCTCCCCATGTAGGCAACTGAAGAAGGTGATACACATCCATAGAGGTGATGGTCATCTCACCCATAGGAAGATGGAATGTGTTATGGTCTAAGTGCCAGCGCTCAACCATAGCAGTAATCAAGCCTTGATTCACACAGAATCAAGGAAGATAAAGCAAGAATGACAAACCACACCATGCAATATGTCGATGGTCGGTAGCACTAAGAGTAGGAATCATGTCCCATGACAACAAGTAATAACCTTGAATATGTAAGGAACTGAGATCCACCTACAAAAAGAAAGTTCAAAGTGCATCAGAAAGAAAATCACAAATTATTAAGATTATTCTACGTCAATCAAACATTCATCAACACATATCAAACCCACAATTAGATTTCATGTCTCTACACAGTTAGAATAGAAATTTTATCCTCACCAATCATTTGAATTTAGATTGATGATGGATATCCTAAGTATGACTCAACCCTAACTGACATCTTACAACTTGTTACATAATCTCAAACAAACAAAAATTGGGAATGATAGCTTAACAATCAAATGACGACATCGACAAAATTTGAACTTGGTCAAAAATTTAAAAATTCAAAATTTGCAGAGTGAAAGCATTGTTTTAGGAAGTAAAAGTAGAAAATATTGAAAGCACTTCTTGATGAAGTAAAAGAGCATATTTATGTTTCAAAAGTAGCAAAAAAATCAAAAGCACCAATAGGTATCTTGAAAGCACTATTTAAAAGTGTAAAAGAGTGAAAAGGCATAAAAAATGCCATTTCAAATTGCGGAAGCACTAAACCTAAGTGAAAGCACACAAATAGACTGTTAAAGTGCAAAAGGGCCAAAATTAGGTGACTCAAAGTGCCCGTTCAGAATGTGAAAGCACTCCTTAAAAGTGCAGAAGTGCACATTCAAGGGCAAAAGTGCCCTTAAAAATGGTGAAAGTGCCCATTTGAGGAAAATAGAGAAAAAAAGGGTTTTCTAGCCATGCAAATTTGGAAAAAAATTAACACACATGCGTAAATGCAAAACATGGAAGGGTATGAGTACTCACCAAAGGTCCTGAGCCTAGAAGATGCTAATATCGATGGCATCTCTTGAACCAGTGCTCATGAATAGGGACAGACATTATGGCAAGTGCAAATGGACAACTAGGTGCAAAAGTCAAAAGGTGAATAGTAAATGAATAGTAAATGGGATGTGGACCCCTTTATATAGGTTTTTAACCTAACCAAAGGAAAATTTCACCTATGAGCATATATTTTTACCCATTTTTCTTCATCATACAATGATAAACATCATCAAAATTATCACTGGGTTATTCAAAAATCAGCAAATTCAACTTTGATATCAGAAATCAAAATAAAATTCATCCACCACCTTAAACTTTACTTCAACTAAACAACATCAACACTTGAATCAATCCTCGACTAAATCAAGTTTGACTTTTATTTTATTTTCAAGGGGGCATACCATCGGGAAAATAAGAATCACCATAAGTAGCAACATCATCATCGACAACCCAGGAATGATCACCAAATCAAAGCGAAAGCTTTTGTTAGGAAATTTTTTGTTAATCAATCGAATGGGGCATCGCATCAAAATCAATAATCAAAGTAGATATCATATCAAATTAGTTATCAAATATCACATCAAGAACCATTATCAAAATGAGTATCATAATCTTCCATTGAAATCAATCATCACATTATCATACCATATCAATCATCATATCAGAACGATCATCAGGAGGAAACATCATGTCAAGAGAATTTCATATCAATCATATCCACATCAACCTCATATCAAAAATCAAGACCGACCATTAAAAGACTGATCATCATTAAATTAGGACCTATTACCAAGTAGCATCAGAATGATCATCATCGAACCAAGACCTATTATCAAGCTAGATCAGAGTAATCTTTGAATAAACATTCTTTGCACGTCGACTCAAAGAGGGGCATTTGTAAGCACCTAAAAATGGACAAGGATTAATTCAAAGCAAAGAAAGAAAATTAGACAAATCAAGGACAATAATTGAATTAATCAAATCACCATGCATAATTAGCCAATCAAAACAAAAATAAAATCCTAATGTAATATCAATCAAAATTGAGAGCACTTTAATCAAGTGCAATCAAATCAAAATAAAATTAAATCAATTAATTGTATAGTCTTGGATTTAATTAAATGAAACCCATTCAAGGGGTACATGGCTAAACAAAATCATTTAAATCAATTAATAAATCCTATTTACTCTTAACAACCCAAAAGGAGAGGAAAATCAACTAACCAATGGAATGGGAGTAAAGGCACTCACATAGATCGAGCCAAAGTGAATCTCATTCACTCAAAGTGAAAGAAAATGTTAACCATCCATCTTGTCTCCTTGTCCCAAGATTTGAGGACACAACCTCCAAAAAGTGGATCTAAAACCCCAACCCAAATCCTAATCATGATCAACCTAACCACACACCCTCACATTGGAAAATCTATAAAAGGGAGGCCCATTCCTTCACAAAATCATCCACACATCTGAGAATTGCATTGAAGCTCTTGCAATTTGAGCTTAGGAAGGCATTTGAGATCTTTAGCATTTTACTTTGATATTTGTTAGTATTGGCATTTGTTTATCTATCATTCTCATAATAGGACTGTCATTAATGGAGGCTTGCTGAGATCAATCCATTAACACTCTTAATTAGAGAGCCATGAGATGCTCAAATTAGTCTTTATTTTGCTAAATAGTTTCTCTATTATGCTTTGTGGTTGTATTTTATTTTCTATTTTCATATATTGATTAACCCCAATCTCATGAAGGGACGTTCCCTAGTGCATAGAGTCTTTGCCAAAACATGACAAGGGGGAAACCTCTAAACCCCAAAATGGAAAGGTTGAAATCAACTATACCTACACAGGTGCAGAAAATGTGATCAATATGCTTGAGGTTGTTGAGGAGAATGTCAACATGATGCAAAACAAAGCCTCTTATGGTTATGATGAGGACTCTCCTCCTATATTTAATGAAGAACCTATGGTGGTTCTTAGAGGTCCTCACTCTCAAAGGTCATTCCAAACTCTTAATGATGTCACTGGAAGCCAAAGTCAAGGTCCTGTGGTTATTAGAGGTCCTAGTTCTAGCAAACCCAAGCAACTGACATCCAAGAATGTCACCACCAAGTCTGTAGTTAATCCAAAAATTTTCTACAATCTTGTTGATCAATTACAAAGAACCCCAACTCAAATATCAATTTTTGAACTTTTGGAATTGTCCCCAAGACATAAGCATGTCCTTGAAGACGCCTTTCATACAACCAATGTTCCTAATAACATAGATGTTGATTAATTACAAAATATGGTTAATCATCTTGTCAACCCTCACCACCTCACATTCTCAGAAGAAGATGACAAAGCCTTGAGCCATCCACATAACCTTTCCCTCCATATTGGATTCATGATCCACAAGACCTGTGTTAGGCATGTGTTGATTGATGGGGGTGCTAGGCTCAATATTTGTTCCTTGAGTTTGTTGAAAATATTGGGATATTCTAAGAAAGTTATTGATACTAGGAAGAAAATCACCATTAAGGCCTATGATGAGGTTGAGAGAAGTTCTAAAGGGTTAGCCATCCTTCCTGTTAGAATTGGTCCTATGGAAAAGGACATTTTGTTTCAAATTGTTGATGTTGTTCCTTTAGCATATAACATTCTACTTGGTAAGCCATGGATTCATGACATGCAAGTGGTTCCATCCACCTACGATCAATGTGTTAAGTTCCCTTATAATGGAGTAGAAGTGTGCATACCAAGGGATAGCATGTTATCTTTAAATGCAATTTCAGCAGGAACCCATGTTCCTCTCAACAAAGAAGCAGAAAATTTTGATGCGACTTTAGAAAAGTGCAAGAACAAGTTCAAATCCATAGACCTTGGTATGGGAGGATATGAAATTGACTCCTTTACACAAATGCCAGTCTCACCTAGGTCCTATGGTAAACCTTCTCAAGAGATGCATCCTTCATCCTCAGCTATGACCTTGTTTGATACATTTGTAGAGTCTTCAGTGCCCATTCAGGATGAAAAAGAAGAGGTAGATCTTAGGGATTGGATTTACAAGGAGGAAAAGTACCAACACAATGAAAATTTCTCCCCATCTCCTAAAGCTTATGGGAGAGGATACACTTTTGTTAAAAGTATGGGCTACCCAGGTCATGGTGCTCTTAGTCATAGGCTAGATGCTAAAGCTAAACCACTTGATCATGCTCTTTTTGGGTGCAAAACTAAGACAATAGTTGGCCTAGGTTTTGAAGGTTAGAACAAAGAAGCTACTCCTATCCTAGATATGACAAATAGTGATAAAGAGTCAAGCTACATACCCAATTTTCAAAATCAACAAGACATGTGTGAGGTTTGGGTCCCTTCTACCAATCTCCTTTGGGGAGATTCAGATACCCTAGTTGTTGATTTGACAATTTCAAACATAGAACAAGAAGAATCTATTTTTGAAGACCATGTTGAGGATCAAACTCAAGAGTATCACTACAAAAATGGAATTCAAGAAGGTGTTACCCTTGGTGACATTAAAACCTCTACCTCAAGGCCTAGAAAACATGCTTGGTGTAAACATTATAGCCATGATTCCGATACAGACTCACATGAGTATGAGTGGGACGCATTATTTGATTCTTCTATAATTGACATGGAAATTGATGCTATTCATGCTTATAGTACCAAACCTAAGGTAGCTGATGAGTCTAGTGTAAGATTAATGGATTCAAACCCACAAGTTTCTTTAGTGGACTATGCTTCGCTTGGTAGGATAAGTCCTGATTTGGGTACCTTAAAGGGATACTTGATAGATCCTAACTCTGTAATCACTAGAGATGACACTATCAACATACACAATATTGAACTAGTCATTGACCTACCCCTTGTCAACCCCCACCTAATTGATTGGTCTCTATGCTATCAAGAGCCTCAGCTCCCAACCTTTCAAAATGATTATGAGATAGCATGTTACCTAAATGCTCTTGAACCCATAGTCTCTTCCACCAGAGAACCTACTACAAGCATGACATAGCTAGATATCAAGTACCTTAGTCAGAAAATGAGAAAAAAAGAAAAAAATAATAAGGATTCTGATGGCGGAAACCACTATGTGGTAGTGTCAAAATTGAAAAAAGTAAAAATAAAGAACATATCCAAGGGTGAAAACCTTTCTGAGGCACCTAAGGATGGGGTACTTGATCATCTCCCAAGATATTTTCAAGATAGGTCATTAGTGCTTGTTGAGCCTACTCAGCCAGTTAATTTGAACACACAAGTAGCTCCACAAATTGTACATTTAGCTCAGTCTCTATCAACACAAGAAAAAGAAGCCTACTCTAAGTTCCTACAAAGAAAGAAAGTCAATTTTTCTTAGAATTATTCAGAAATGCCAAGATTGGGCACCAATCTTACTATGCATCATTTTTCCATTGCTCCAGGAATAAAACTAGTAAAACAAAAGTTGAGGAAGATGCATCCTCACATAGCTCATCTTGTCAAAACTAAATTAGAAAAGCTCCTCAGTGTAGGATTCATAAGAGCCATTGATTATGCCGAATGGATATCCAACATAGTACCAGTTTCAAAACATGACAAATCCATTCATGTCTGCACAAATTTTAGAGATCTTAATAAAGCATGCCCAAAGGATGATTTTCCACTCCCAAATATAGACATGATAGTGGACATGACAACAAGATATGAGATCTACTCTTTGATGGATGGATTTTCTGGCTATAATCAATTTAAGATATCTCTTGAGGATCAAGAAAATATAGCATTCACTTGTGCATGGGGAACCTATTGTTGGAATGTCATGCCATTTGCACTTAAAAATGTAGGAGCCACCTACCAAAGAGCTATGACAACTATCTTCCATGACATGATGCATAAAAATATGGAAGATTATGTGGATGAAACCTTGGAAAAGTCAAAGAAAAGAAATACACACTTAGGAGATTTAGAAGTTATTCTAGATCGAATGGAATAGTTCCAATTAAGATTAAATCCAAGAAAGTGTGAATTTGGAGTCACCTCTAGAAAACTCCTAGGATTCATCATTTTAGCTAAAGCTATAGAGGTGGACCCAGAGAAAGTTCAAGAAATATTGGATATGCCACCTCCCAAAAATATCAGTCAAATGAGGAGTCTTCAAGGACATTTTCAATCTATAAGGAGGTTTATTTCACAACTGGCTGATAGAGCTCAACCCTTTAATAAGAATTTACATGAAGGGGTTAAATTTTTATGGAATGAGGATTGTCAACAAAGCATGGATCAAATAAAAAAGTACTTGGCAAATCCTCCAATCTTAATGCCTCCTATTCCAGGAAAACTACTCATATTATATGTGTCAGCAACAAAATCTTCCCCGAGGGAATTATTGTCTCAACTTGATGATAATGGAAAGGAAAGGGCTATCTACTACATTAGTTGTACTCTTGTGTCATATGAGGTCAATTATACTAGCATTGAAAAATCTTGCCTAGCGGTGGTGTTTTCTTCCCAAAAGTTATGACATACATGCTTGCGCATACAATACACCTCATTGCAAAAATTGATCCTCTCAAATACTTGCTTGGTAAGGCTACTCTCACAGGTAGACTTGCTAAGTGGATGATGATCCTATCAGAATTTGACATTGAGTATGTTGAGCTTAAAGCCATAAAAGGACAAGCCATTGCAAATCAATTGGCTGATTTTCCAATTCAAGATAGCATACCCATACAAGTTGAATTTCTAGATGAGCACATAATGTACATGACTACAAGAGAAAAGATGATGTTCTTTGATGGCTCCTTCATGAAGAATGGTTCAGGAGATAGAGTGTTATTTGTCTCTCCTCATGGGTACACCATCCCTAAATCCTACAAACTTTTGTTCCCATGTACAAATAACATTGCTGAGTATGAAGCCCTGACAAATGGACTAAAAATGGCTATAGAATGGGGAATAATAGAGCTACATATTTATGGGGATTCATAGTTAATTATCAACCAAGTTAATGAATAATACCAAACCAAAGATGAAAAATTGGTACCCTATAAGAAAATGATTGATTCATTGAGATGGTATTTCACCTTTGTCACATTCCAATAGATCCCTAGAATAGAGAATAAAGAAGTAGATGCTATGGCTACTTTGGATTCACTTCTCCAGCTAGAACAACATGACTCTAGATTTGAATTCCTAGTGGAAGAGCTAAACCATCCCATTTATGACTCCCAAGAAAGCCAAATCATGTGTACCCTTGTTGGCCATGAGTCATCCCGCTACGGTGCCATTTACTCATATCTCTATGATGGCATTATCCTCCATACCTTTAATCACTCTGAAAGATGAAACCTAACTTGAAATGCCTCTCATCATACCCTTATCTCTAGTGATCTGTATAGGAGGGGTTTAGATGGGACACTTATTAGGTTCTTGTAAAAGGATGAGTCCACCAAGTGTTAGTTGACATCCACAAGGGCATTTGTGGAGGACATTCTAATGGTCTTGCCATGGCCCAAAGCTTTCTTAGGGTAGGGTATTATTGGCCTACTATGTAGACAGATGCAGTAGATTTTGCTAAATCTTGTGAAAAGTGTCAGAAACATGGAAACTTGATTCATGCTCTAGGCAAGGAGATTATTCCTTCTATTTCTCATTGGCCATTTCAGTGCTAGGCCTTTGACCTTGTTGGGAAGATTCATCCCAACTCATCAGGTTGACACAAATTCATTATCACTACTACTGATTACTTTACCAAATGGGTAGAAGCTATCCCACTTTTTGTTGCCTTAGGAAAGATAGTTTCTTTGTTTATCTTAAACCATATCATCTGTCCATTTGGAGTGCCATCTAAAATAATCACTAACAATGGGGGTTAGTTTAAAAACAAGGACCTTAAACATCTCTACAATAAATTTAAGATAAAATAGCATTGGTCCTCCATTTACTTCCCACAATGAAATGGACAAGCAGAGGCTTAAAATAAAACCATTCTCAAGATTCTCCATAGAACAGTTCACAAGAATGGTAGAGACTGGCACCTACAGATCAATCCAGCCTTGTGGGCCTATAGAACAAGTATTCGTACTCCAACAAGGGCTACACCTTTTTCCCTCACTTATGGTGATAAAGTTTTATTACCTTTAGAGGTAGAGATCCCTTCACTTAGAATCTCTCTCAAAGGTTTAGTCATAGATGAAGACTATCACGCGATGAGGTTATAGGAACTAGACCTTCTCGATCAAAAGTGTAAAGCATCTTTTGATCACATGAGAGTCTACCAGAAGTGTATGTCCAAAGCATTCAATAGAAAGGTTCATCCTAGAGAATTTCAAGTAGGGGATCTTGTCTTGCGAGAAAACCCTAAGAACCAATAGAATAGAGAAAAAAAGGGGAAGTTTGAACCTAATTGGCTAGGACCATACATTATTATTACTACTTTTGGTACAGGTGCCTACTTACTATTTGATCCAGAGGGAGAATAGCTCGCTGACCCTATTAATGTGTTGCACCTAAAGAAGTTCTATCCTTGATGCCTATTTAGTCTGGAGGCATCCCTTATACATATTTTATGATCTTGAAAAAATAAAAAAATAAAAAAATATATATGATGATAAAAAAATCCTAAAAAGCATATAAAGTCCTGAAAAAATACAAAAAAATTCAAAAAAAATACACAAAATTCAAAAAAAAAGAAAAAGTGCCTTGGTGAAAACCTAGAAATAGGTGCCTTGGTAGAAAAAATACAAAAACATTGAAAAATAAAAATAAAATCTCCAAGTGGTGAAAACCTAGAAATAGGTGCTACTTGAGGCCTTTGCACCCTTGTTTCTCAGCATACGTCCTCGACACTTATCCATTCTCCATCATGCCTTGACCTTGTTGCCTTGGTTTGGAATTGGTCTTTGTCGAGGGGGCATAACTATGTTAGCTTTGGTCTCTAGGATGCGTTGGTCTTTAGGACATCTTGCAAATGATGTTTTTCAACACCACCCCAAACTATGTTTTTCAACACTACCCTAGCGTCAAGTGTTTCTCAACACTTATCAGATATCCTACCCGTAGTGTACCATGATACAATATCTCTCAGTGGCAAATTTGATACTCAAAGATTGATTCTATGACCTACACACATGCACTTAAACACTCAACTCACTGAGACTTGTTTGACTTTGTTTTCTTTGTGTGCTATCTATGATGATTTCTTTGATGAGTGTTCTCTCCCTATGATAGTTTTCAATGATGCCTAGCTAGAAGACTGAGGGCATGAGGAAATGTTTTATTGTTTTTTCTACTTGGGGGTATATTTTGTTGGTCCTAATTGTCATTATCATTTATGCTTGTTCCACTTGACATTGGGACCTGCAATGTATTATACTTGAGTGTTTGAGCAAGTGCATACTTATAGTCATCTTGACTTTTCTTGTGTCTCGATGTGAGTATAATCTTGCCATATCAAACTTAGGTAATCTCACTGCACTAGTCATCTTGACCTATATGTCTTTGGTTCCTAGGTGGAATTCCCACAATCCCATCTCATATAGATCATATTCATATAGCCATAGTCATACTAGTGTGTATTGTATGATCTTGCGATGCTACCAATAAGGCTTGATGATGATTATTAGATGTCTATTGGCATTGTGACCTTGCAACTCAACCACTTTCATAGTAGCTTACACTTTTAGGTTCATAATAGTTTAGTTTTTTTGCATCTTGCATATGGAGAGAGCTCTTCTTTCATCTTTGATGGACCTGTCAATCAACTGCACTCACCTTTCCTTTTCTCAATCATGTCTTTTGCTTCTTGTCTTTCATAACATTTTGACTTTTTGACCTAATTTTCAAAACACCATGGAATTACGCAAAAATTGCACCCCTAGCTAATTTTGACATCCTGGATCCATTTTTGGACTTGAAATTGAAATCTAAGTTAATCTTGATAGTCAAAATCACATTTCAAATTTTCTCCTCTTTCTGCGTAGTTGGTTAACCATTTGAGGCCCAATCCTTTGATCTTCACTAGGGCATCTTCATTTTCTTCATCCCCATGTCTTTCAAACTCTTAGTCTTTCATTAATCCCCTTCACTTCATCACTTTGGGGCATATATTCACTGCTAGATAGTTATCTTATCATGCTTCATCTTTGATTGTGATTTCTTGTGACTTGATCAAGTTTATCAATTTGTTGCTTCTCCTCTATCTAATTTCAATTTTGATTCTAAGGGGGGTAGTACTGATAATCTTTTATCTTTGATTTAGCTTTATCATTTAGTTTACCTTGAGATTCTTAGCAATTATTTTTAGACTTAATTGTCACTTAATAACACTGATGTTGGTGTCTTTCAGCTGACTTATCTTTGTCCTGACATGTTCCTAGAATGATCACACGTCTAGATTGTTTTGTGATACCAAATCAATCTCACATTTCAATTCTTCTTTGACCGCATGTGTTCCTAGAATGATCACACATTAGTCAAAGAAGGGAAAATATATGCACCCTAAAATGGTCACCTAGACTTTAGGCCCCCATTCAGTAATTTATCAAAACCCTGAATCAATATTTTCAAAAATCAACATTTTTCAAATATATCAATTTCCTTGATCAAATCCTATTTTATCATTTTTGATTATTTCTATGGGCTAACCATTTTATCCTAAAGTCTTTATTTAATTAAAAGGAATATTTCCTCCCCTTTTATTAAATAAAAATCCCCCACTTTCCTCTTATCCTAAGTTGCACAAATAAAGAATTATTCTTATTTTATAAAAAGAAGAAAAGAACTTTTTGTCTCATATGGACATAAAAGTCAACACTTATTTTCTCATTGGAAGAATCTTGTGCACATGGATTTCTCCTCTTTCAGGCTCTACCCTTGATTAAAACTATTGCCTCTTAATCTCCATGGTCCATTCCTTCTCAATTCCTTTAAAAGGAGAGCTCTCTTCTTCATTTTCATGATCAATCATTTTATACTAATGTTATGTTGTAGGTTTTCTAGGTCACTTTGGAGCTTTTGAAGATTTGGAGCATTCTTGAATTTTGCATCTACATGCTACTATTGCATTCTTAGTTTCATTTATTGCATCCTAATTTTATTCATAGCTTCATATTTAGGTTAGTTTCCTTTATGCTTTAGATTACTTCATCTAGCTTAAATAAGGGGCTTTGTAATACTTGTTCTTTCATTTTCATACCATAGCTTGCCTATTTCCTTTCTTAGCTTAGCTTGCATAGCTTTCATTTTCATTCATAGTATAGCATTGCATTTCATTTTCATTTTGATTCTTGGAGATATTAGCATTCTTTCCCTCATCTTCATTTGAATCTCTCATTGTGTGGTTTACTAGCAAGGTCATAAGCTTCATAGCTCTAGCTGAGAGCAATCATATAATCTTTTCCATGCATAAAGATCTATAGGTCACTTTCTAAGGTTTCCTCTTCATGGATTCTCCTGGATGTAATGACTTAGAGAAGTGCACATTTTGAAGTGTACAACTGGTTAGCACCTTGAAATTTTTTTATGGCTCTAGCCCTTTTCTTTTGGTCTCTACAATGTTTTTCATGCCTCTAGCTCAAGCCCTAGTTCAAAAATTTAAAAAACTAGCCATTGCATAAAAAAACCTTTTGTTTTACCCTAGCCTTGTTCTATTTTAAAGTTAATTTTTCAGGCCACTTAAAAACCTTTAGGTGCATGTGCTTTATATTCTTGGTCAGCCCCCATTTAATTTCTTCCTAATTCTCTAGCGCTCGGTGGGCTTTAATTTTTCCTAAGTCCTAGTGATTTAATTCTTCCTAAGTCTTTGCATTAATTTTTCCTAATGTTTTGACTTAATATTTTCCTAGGCCCGGCTCTAACACCATCTTAATCCTACAGTTGTCATAAGTTCACAAGGGTTTTGTCAGAGGCTTGCGATCTTATGACGATCGTTGATTCTCCTTTATGGCAACACTCCAGATAGGCAAGTCCTTTGCTACATGTACACAAATGGTGGCCTTTGACTGGTCCACATAATAATGAGTTGGGCATGTTGTCAATAGGTCTGATATCTCAATCAAAAGATTTAGGATTGGCAGCTGGTGTATAAGCACGTGGAATCTTCTAGGCTTATGAGATCATCCGCCTGTCGTCTGATGTTCCAGGTAGTATAATGCTCTCGGTGGGTCCTAATTGCCATGTAAGCATAGTTGGCAGTCTCTTATTGGTCCACAACATAATGACTTGGCACCTATCAGTGGGACCTAAGTTTTTAGCTTGTCAAAGGGTCCTGACATCTGTAGAGAATCGACAGTGGGCGTAAGTTCTTAAGGAATGTGTTAGACGCATGAGATTTTTAGACAATCGTCGATTTTATTTTTCCTCAGGAGATTGATTTAGGTGGGTCCTCTGACATTTGGAGCTGACATGAACAATTTTCATTGGAGGAAAGGATGATGATGTAGTGGGACAATTTTCTAGGTGGTGCAGAGTTGTTCAATTTCTATTGGTCAATGCAAGGAATCAGTAAGGTGGGGTCATTGTCAAAAAGGTCAGTGATGAGGACAAGATCCATGATCGACGTAAGTTCTCATGGGTAGTGTCAGAGCCATGACATCTTGCACCTGCTATCTAATTTGAAGGCTTACAGATAGTGGGTCCTATGTTAGTGGTGACTAAGTAGTGATAGAAAATGACGTGATGACAAGTGACAAAAAGTGGGCCTAGGTGGGGGCCAAAAGGCTTAGCATTCCAGATAAATAAGGTTAGCGGCCTGAAAAATTTCAAATGGTTCGCTCATTCACAAAGTAATTGATGGTGTTCTAAAGGGTCTAGTGATTCAGTGAAGGAAGGTCATGTGATCACTAAATATTTTAGTGGTAACATAAAGTGTTTTGCAAACTGGTGGAAACCTTCAGTCCCTAGTTCACTAAGTGTGACTGGGGTCATATTAAAAGTGATAAATCATAAGCCCGTGAAAAGAAAAGATCTAATGGTCAGGACTTAAAGTTGATTGAGTTTTGAATGTCGACCACTAATTTATTGCTAGTGCTATGAAACTGATTGTTGGAATTCAAATTCAAATTTGTAGAGGGTTTCCAGTGATAGTAAGTACCAAAATTGATGGTTTTAGCAGTTGATTTCGATTGGTTTGGTGGTGCTGGTTGTTGCTGACTAATTTGAGGGTCTCAGTGGTCAATGGCATGATGTTTTTGTACTAGGAGAGGTGTGTTTTTGTGCTCGATGCATGTTGTAGGTGGCCAAAAAGGTTGAAAAATTAAAAATTTCATGATTTGTAGTACTTTCCCAGAGATCTATCATAAGTGTAAATCTTTCTCAGGCATGGCTGATCAGTTTTCATCCCTATCATTTAATTTTTGTCTATTTCTAGTTGATCTGGTGGGTGAAACCCTAACCCTAGTCATATGTAGATTGTTGCAACCTATTTTGGGTTTCCTAGATGACTAGTGGTGGTATATATTGAAAAAGGTAGAATTTCATAAGGGTTGTTGTTGATGGTATTATACTGAGCAAGGAGAGTGTTACCACTGGTAAAATTTTGTGGTTTCTATTTTTTTCCCCTTGGTCTCTGCTATGTTTTTCTCTCTCTGGCTAGTGAAAACCCTTCCTAATTTTGAAAAACTAGCCATTGCTTTGAAACCCTTTGTTATTCCCTAGGCCCTGTCCTAATTTTGAGTTACTTTATCGGCCACTTAAAAAATTTAAAGCACATGTGTGCATTTCCTTCTCTTGGTCAATCACCAATTCGCTGAGTCTCCTAGCAGTTAGATTTTCCTTTTAGTGATTATGTGACTGTGTGGTCGTGTAATCTCTTATTTCTTGATGGTTACCAGCAAGCTTTCAGTGACCTAGTGGGTGGTCTAATGTTTTCTTTAGTCATGTATTTGCAAAATCCTAGGCTTGGTAGTTCTTTGACACCATCTCCATCCAACGGTGGGCGTATCTTCTCATGAGATGTGTTAGTGGCTTAAGATCTTGAGACCGCAGTTGATTTCAATATGTGACGTAACCTTTCTATGCAGTGGGTCCACTTGACATGTTAGCACAAATGGTACTTCCCTATTGGCTAAGAAAATCAATGAAGTGGTAGAAGATTCAAGATCTATGGTGGGCATAGGATCTCATGGAATCTATCAGACCCTTGAGATCATATGCTAGCCATCCATTCCTCTAGGTGTTCAGGACAGTCTAAAGGCGGGTCCACTACTACGTGTACATGATTTGGTAGCGTTTGATTGGTCCATGAGTTAGTGTGTTGGAAATTGTTAGTGGGACCTAGTTTCTAAGTTTGTCAGAGGCTCCTGACATCTACAGAGCATCCAATGACAAGTGTAAGTTCTCATGGAATCTATCAGACCCATGAGATCTTATGCCGACTGTTGATCTTCCTTGTCTGGTGTGTGCTTTGGGGTGGGGCTACTGGTTTGTAAAGAAGTTAAAGCACCAACAGATCATGTGGCTATCACTTAACCACTGAGGTAAGATGCAAGAAGATTAAATGCATGGTTTAGCAATAGCTATCAATGCTGTCCTATGATAAAGTGAGTTTTTTTAGCCCGCGAAAAGGTGAAGATCTATGGCTAGGACTTAAAGTTGATCTAGATTTGAATATCAACTGTCAATTTTCTGGTAAAGCCTTGGAGGTAGCCATTTGTTTTTAAATTCAAATGTTTGAAGGTTTTCCAACAACTAGAAGGACTGAAATTGATTGCAGATGTGGTTTGAGTGGGTGAAATTGATTTTCTCAGCCATTACAGTGTGCTCCAAGATGTTATAAGTAGTTGCAGAGGAATGTTTTTCTATGAGGAAATAAATGAAGTAGTACTTGGACTAGTTGTAGGGGTCACTTTTGGTTGATTTTTGCAAGATTTTCTTGATCTTCAGTACATTTTCAAGGAATTTTTCATGAGTGAAGATTAACTGTTGGGTGAATGTGCTTAGGATCTTTGTTTTCCCTCTAAATGTGTTAACTTCTGATCATTTTTATTGGTCTAGTGGGTGGAAAACCTAACCCTAACCCTAGTTATCCATAGCTTGTTGTATCCTAACCTATTTGGGATTTCAAGGTAACCAGTGGTATATATCGTTGAGTTTCAAATTTTGAAAGGGTTCCAGTTTCGAAGTTCAAGGTGTCGCTAGTTCTAGTTCTAGAGTTGTAATATTTTTTGGCATTCAATATTTGTTGATGATAGAGAGAAAGTTGCAGGTCTAAGCTATAATTTGCAAGCATAGGTTGTCTAGACTGATTGTATACACTTGAGGATTCTTCACACTTAATATAGATACATGATTCTTATCTCTCCTTTGTGTCAATACAGGTAGATTTTGAACTTTCTAGTTCATTGCATATTGACTTAGGTATGTGTCTTCATTCTTGAGTTCTAATCTTGGATTAGATGAAATGATGCTCTAGATGGGACATGGATTTATCTCATTGTCTATGTAAGGATGTTCTATAAGTAGTAAAGGAGATTGTAAATGTGTTTATGGCTTCAAATCCTAGATATAGTCTGGTGTGTGTATCATTTGTGTTCTAGGAGATCTTGCCCAATGGATGAGGCACTGGCCTTCATGAGTATTTCTTTATCAACATGTATTGATTGTTGTTGTCATGACTCAAAAATATAAGTTAAGAACCATTCCTAAGTTTTAAGTATTTGGTTGTGTAAGGTTCTATCCTATAGTAATGGAGAGTCAATGAATGTGTGGTTAGCATTTAGTACTTTCTTACTATCCATTCATTTGTTATTTAAACCCAGTCTTTGGTGTGTGAAGTATAGTTTTTACTGAGTTAGGTGCACCTGCCTTGGTTTTGTAGAGCTAGAAGCAGAAGAGGGTAGTCTTGTCCCTATAGTTGGTCTAGTTACCCTAAGACCTCATAACAGTTTGGAGCTAACCATTCCTAAAATCCATCTGAGGGTATATTGGTAGCCTAAGAGCATAAGAATCATTTTGAACACCAACAAGGTCGTGACTCTGCTGGGGAAAGTTTATACATGTTTATCTAAACCAGTAGGTCATCATTGGAAACACATGGTTTTTCTTGTCCCTTGTCTTTTCTAACTCATTTGAATATTTGTAAAGTGAGGAAGTTATATTGTAAGATTCCCAATATACTTGGGTGGTGACTCAAACATCTCTATAGTAGTGCTAATGAGTGATTATTTTGGTAAGATGAGTTATATGGGTACTAGATCTCGAAGAAAAGAGCATCCCAAAGACATAATGGAAGAAGGTATTCTAGGTACTTCTAAGCCTAGTCATACAAGGGAAGGAAGAGAGAAGAAAAGAAATGTTTCTCATACTTGGAAGAATAAGAAATATATAAGACAAGAAGCTCAAACAAGGACTAGTCAAGAAGAAAATATTTTAGAATATGAAGAGGTTGATGATTTGGGACTAAACTAGTATGAGGAAGAATTTCAAGTGGGAGATGATGAATCTGAGACTACACTCCTTGAATCAAAAGAGATCTTTGAAGAGGTCTATTAACTAGAAAGAAGAGTTCAAGAACAGCTTGCCATTAGGAAACAAAGAGAAAAAGATAAAGAAGATAAAGTAAGACAAGCCATGATAAGGGATGAACAGTTAAAAATGCAGTTACTAGATTTGGAGGTAATTAATTTCATCCCAGAGCCTGAGAGAGTAGAGGAATAGCCTATTGTTCAAAAGCTATATGAGGATACTAGACCTAGAGATAAAGGAAAACAGAAGGCTATTGGAATTCAAATTAATGAAAAAGTTATTGTAGATAGGACATTAGATCCAGTGTTGAGATTAGATTCAAATTTGGAAATGGCTAGAAGGAAGAAGGAGATATTGGATAAAGAATTAGAGAAAGTGGAATTGGAGGCTTCTGCTGTAGAAATTAGGAGAAAGATTGATTTTATCAAGCATGTTTCAGGACCTTCAAATGTTTCTACCTCCTTTTTAGGACAAGGTGGAACTCATGGTAACAATGTAGCTCAAGCGAATGGTGTACCGGGTGCTACTAAAATTCCTGATGGCTCAAACACAAGGACATCTACATCTCAAGGAATGGATCTACCACATGGAGCTCCTATTTATGAAAGGTACAAACAACTTATTTTCTTTGGTATTCCTAGTTATCCCAATGTAATTCCTGATGAAATTAGAAAGAAGCTCCCTAAATTTACTGGAAATAATGTCATCACATGTGAAGAACATCTAAAAAAATTTATGGATGTTATAGATGACTATAGTGTTGAGCCTGATGATGTCATAATGAAATTGTTTGTACAATCTTTAACTAAAGATGCTAGGGATTGGTTTAGAGGATTACCTCATGCTAGTATAGGATCTTGGAATGAATTCAAGAATTGTTTCAAGGAGCATTATGGTGATAAGACAAATGAGGGTTTTATCTTGAATGAGTTCAATAATATAAAGAAAATCATAATGAGGAGGTCCTTGAATTTAACATAAGATTCCAAAAGGCTATGCATAGGCTCTTACAAGTTATTAGGTTAGATGACAAAGTGTGTCTTGTGACATACTTAAATGCCTTTGATGCAAAAATGGGATATCTCTTAAGAGATAAAAACCCTTGAAATCTTGGGGAAGCTTACAAGTTGGAAATAAACATAGAAAGCAACAAAAGAATATCAAGAAAAATAGGAAGAAGAGATGATTGTAGGCCTCAAACATAGAATAAGAAAGAAATGGGAAGGTCTGCTAACTCTAAGCCCAAAGGGGATGACAATCTAAAACAAATTTTGAAGGTTTTAGAGGGTTTAAGGACTAGTGAAAGGGGAAACAATAGGGCTATGGCTACAGATAGGTTAGTTCCAAACAACTTTAGTAGATAGCCAAGAATGCAAAATTACCCTTACAACACTCAGTGGAAGGATGGCAAGCCCATTTTCCCAACCAAGCAAGAAAGGCCTGATGGAAGGATCTCTGATCCTTTGCAGAGAAATTTAGTAAATATGACTGATGACATCCCATGGTGTCCTGCTTGTCAATCTCCTCACAGTCTAGAGCATTGTGTGATTGCTTTGAATTTATTTGATAGCCAAGAAAATGAGGAGCAATATGACAAAGATGGATGTGGAATGATTTCTTCACATGCATGGGATGAAGCTGACCCTACTGATTGTGAAGAAGAGGAAGAATTTGATGATGTTGGTTGTGGTGTAGTGAAGTGTGAAGAATATGTCTCCTTAAGAAGACCCTATAATGAGGAAATTGCCCAAATCACTGCAGACATGGTCACTCAAGCTAAGAGTAATTATAAATTGAGAAATAGGAAAGTGGGAGGTACAAATGGTAAACCAGGTAGCATGTTTATCAAGAAGACAGAGAGGAGTACACAACAACATGAAGAAAAATGTAAAGGGGCTGATGCTACTAACTAGGTAAAGGTAAAAAGGAAAATTGTGCCTACTATAGCACCTAAGGATAAAACAAAGACATCAGAGGTAGTTGTTCCCATTCCTAAAAAGGGAGAGGAGTCTTCTCTCAAGGACAAGTTTGATTTGATAAAGGATAAAGTTGTCACTATTTTTGAGGGAGATATAAATGACCAAAAGTATGTTCCATTTGACATGACAAAGTTGTTATCACAAATAACTATCAAGGTTCCACTTTTGGAAATGATGAGAATAGAAGAACACAAGGTCAAGGCCTTGGATTGGGTGAATGGTGCTTCTTCAATAAAAATTCAAGAGATGAGTAGAAATGACAAGCATGTGGCTTCTTTGGAAGACACACCTGATAATAAAAGTGAAGAAATTATTTCTAAGATCCCTCAGATATTTTTGGATACAAATGTGGTAAATGGTGCATCAGGGACAATTGATCCTTTCTTCTTGTCCCTTGTGATAAATGGAAAAATATTGAAGAGCATGATTGCATCAAACATTGTCATGCCTGCAGAGATCATGAAGTCATTGGGATTAAAGGTTGATACACCTCATGGGAGGTACCAAGCTATGGACTCAAGAGAAGTTCCAATTATTGGTACCATCAAGGCTTTGCCTTATAAATTAGCTGCATTTCCTGACAAGCAGTTGACTATGAGTGTTCTTGTAGTTGATATTCCTCCTTAGTATGGAATGCTATTATCTAGAAGGTGGATTTCTTCTATGGGAGGAAGTATTCAATGTGATTTGTCTTTTGCTACATTTAACATTGAGGGAGAGAGTGTGAAGGTTTCAAGAGAAACTAGAACTCCCCATATGATTGAGGAGGATGAAGAGGATAGCATGAATTGTTTTGTTGACACTGACATTGGTTCTTTCCAAGTTCAGAAGAAAGAAATGCAAGAAAAGGACATGCCTATCCTTTTGGCTGATGATGAGAGTAACATGGTAGAAGATAATGTCTTATGGACATTATATTTTGACGGGGCAAGTTCTAAAGAAGGTGCTAGAGTAGGAGTGTTATTGGTATCCCCAAGTGGTAAGACTTTTAAATTTTATTTCACTCTCTTGTTCTCTTGCACAAACAATGTTGTTGAGTATGAAGCCCTACTGAATGGTTTGAGACAAGCATCAAAACATGGGATCAACCACATTAGGGTGATTGGTGATTCTGAGTTAGTAATCTCTTAGATCAAATCAAAGTATGCATCTAGGAACCAAAGGCTGAAGCAATATAGAAATGCCATTTGGGATGAAATTAAAAGTTTCAGTGCCTTTAGAATTGATTGGGTGGATAGAAGCCAAAATAGGATGGCTGACTTATTGGCAAATATAGCATTAAGGCCAGAAGATATCACTTTTTCTGAGATATCTAAAGTTGAATTTATGTCCAAGCCTTCTATCATAGACAATATTGAAAATGGGCAAGTATTTTCTGATGATCAGGACATACTAAGGTTCTTGCAGTGTTAATCTCATTTTGATGGTCAAGAGATGGATTTCAGCACTTATGTTGACATCAAAGATGGAAAAGAGAATGTCCTTGGAAAGGAAGTATTGCAATTGAAATCAAATAGGATCCCAAGGGGATTGGTTTCCCTTGAGAGAGCATTTGATAATAAGGAAAGGGCTTGTGTTGCTAGAATTGTTGACAAGGTGAATGATTTGGAGGAAGTGAATCTAGGAACAAGCCAAGAACAAAAAAATGTTTACATAGGTAAATGTTTATCTCAAAGAACTAGGAGAAATTTGATTGATCTTCTCAAAAAATTTAGACATGTTTTTGCATGGTCTTATGAAGATTTGAAAGCTTATAGAGAGGATCTCTTTCAACATGAGATACTATTAAAGGAGGGTACCAAACCATTTAGGTAGAAATTGAGGCCTATGAATCCTACCTTGGCACCAAAGATGGAAGGTGAATTAAAAAAGATGATGGATGCTGGCATTATAAAGCCTATCAGACATTCTTCTTGGGTGTCAAATTTGGTTATGGTTAGAAAAAAGAATGGTGACATTAGGTTATGTGTTCATTTTAGGAATTTGAATGTCAATTCTCTGAAGGATAATTATGGTTTTTCTAATATGGAAAATATGCTACAAAGGGTTACTGGATTAGAGTTGATGTCCATGATGGATGGCTTCTTTGGATATAATCAGGTCATGGTCAAGGAGTCAGAACAATTTAAGACTACATTCACTACTCCTTGGGGGACATATGTTTATGTTAGAATGCCTTTTGGCCTGACAAATGCAGGAGCAACTTTTCAAAGAGCTATGGATGTGGCTTTTGTAGACTTCATAAACAAGTTCCTAGTGGTATATCAGGATGATCTCATAGCATATTCAAAAAAGGAAGATCAACATTGTGAGCATCTTGAAAAGATTTTTATTAGAGCTCTCGTGTATGAGATTTCCTTGAACCCAAAGAAGTGTTCATTTGGTGTTGTGGAAGGAAAGCTCTTAGGACATATTGTGTCCAAGGATGGAGTGAGAATTGATCTTGAGAGGGTTATGGCTATAGATAAACTTTCACCACCAAGAAATGTTAAGGGAGTACAATCTTTCTTTAGGAAAGTGAATTTCCTAAGAAGATTTGTTACAAATTTTGCAGAAATTTGTATTCCCATCTCTAGGATGTTGAAAAAAGATGCAAAGATTGAATGGAATGAAGAAGCAAATGAATCCTTCAAGAGTATCAAATAGGCCATTAAAGATGCCCCTATTTTGAGGACCCTTGACTATGGTAAGCCCATGCAGATTTTTTCTTTTGCTTCTTAAAATACAGTTGCAGTAGTTTTATTGCAAAAGAATTCAGATGGATATGAACAACCCATATCATTTTTTAGCAAGTCTTTACATGTAGTAGAATTGAAATATGATATCATTGAAAAATAGGCTTATGCCTTAGTCAAAGAAGTCAAGGCTTTCAGGTGTTATCTTGTGGGGGCTAAGGTGGTTGCTTATATTCCTAGTGCTACTGTTAAGGATATATTGGTGCAACAAGAAGTCTCAGGGAAAAGATGTAGATGGATCAACAGGATCCAAGAGTTCAACATTGACATTCAGATTACAAAATTGGTAAGAGGATTAGGTCTTGCAAAATTAATGGCACAAAGAAATTTGGTTGCAAATCATGTGAATATGTTAGAAGAGGAAGAGAGGCCATATATTTGTGATTTGGATTGCTATGATTGGTATAAAGATGTTATCAATTACTTGCAGAAATTGGTTCTTCCCCCTGACATGAATGAAAATAAAAGGAGGACTATCAAGTTACAATCTATGAGGTATGCCATTATACATGGGGAGTTGTGGTGGAGAAGCAATGAAGGAGTGTTGCTAAAGTGTGTAGACCATGAGAAGTCTAAGGCTCTGCTAGAAGAAATGCATCAAGGTGTATGTGGAGGACACTATATGGAAAAGACTATAGCTCACAAGATCATTAGGTCTGGATTTTGGTGGCCTACAATTTTTAGGGATACACATCAGTTTGTGAGGAAATGTGATGCATGCCAGAGATTTGTAGGAAAGTTGAAGTTTGGTGGGAATTTTCCACTCGAGCCAATTTTAGTTCAGGCCCCTTTTCAAAAGTGGGGTATTGATTTTATTGGTGAAATTCCAAACAAATCTAGTAGTGGGCACTCTTATATACTAGTGGTAACAGACTATTTTACTAAGTGGGTTGAAGCTATTCCTACTAGAAGAGCCACTAATAAAGTGGTAATTGATTTCATAATGCAGAATATCCTCACTAGATTTGGTTGCCCAGAGACAGTTGTGGTAGATAATGCAATGTGTTTTAGATCACAAGAATTTGGTGATTTTTGTCAGAAATATGGGATACACATTTCATTTTCTTCCCCATATCACCCATAGCGAAATGGTCAGGCTGAGTCCAGTAATAAAAGTTTGATAAAAATTCTCAAGAGAGTATTGGACAAAAATAAGAAGTCCTAGGATTCAAAATTGTGGTGGGCATTGTGGGCTGACAAAGTAACCATAAAGAAGGCCATAGGTTGTGCTCCATTTGATTTAGTATATGGAATAGGGGCCAGATTACCTCAAAACAATTTGTTGCAGATGTATAGGTTCATTTAGGCATATGATGAAGATCTAGATGATGAAATGAGAATCAGAATGGATGAATTGATTTAGTTGGAGGAGGTAAGGAGAGATGCACAAGAAAGGAATGAGGCGTTGCAAAAACAATGTAAGAATTTATTTGACAAAAAAGCTACTCAAAGGAGTTTTGAAATTGATGACCTTGTCCTGATGTGGAATGCAAGGTTAGAAGATAAGGGAAAGCATGGAAAATTTGACCCTATTAGGTTGGGCCTTATCTTATTGAAAGAAAATGGGGAATAGATTCCTATGTTCTAAAGGATTTAACTGGTGGTACTTTGGAATTGCCTGTTCATGGACAATTATTAAAGTTTTACTTCTCCTAAAGTATCTTCTCCATGAACAGTAGTTAGGTTCCTTCCCTAAGTTATTAGGGTTGTTTTTGTTCAGAGTTTTGGTGGTCTACTCTTCTAGTAGATTCTAGCTTCTCATTGTAACTGCAAGAGATACATGTCCCCAAGTATGAGCCACTATTACCACTGGTAAAATTTTATGGTTTCTAGTTTTTTCCCCTTGGTCTCTGCTATGTTTTTCTCTATCTAGCTAGTCAAAAAACTTGCTAATTTTGAAAAACTAGTCATTTCTTTGAAACCCTTTGTTATTCCCTAGGCCCTATTCTAATTTTGAGTTACTTTATCAGCCACTTAAAAAATTTAAAGCACATGTGTGTATTTCCTTCTCTCGGTTAGTTGCCAATTCGCTAAGTCTCCTAGTGGTTAGGTTTTCCTTTTAGCAATTGCGCGACTGTGTGGTCACATAGTCTCTTATTTCTCAGTGGTTATCGACAAGCTTTTAGTGACCTGGGGGGTGGTCTAATGTTTTCTTTAGTCAGGTATTCATGAAATCCTAGGCCTAGCAGTTCTCTGACACCATCTCCATCTAACGGTGGGTGTATCTTCTCTTGAGATGTGTCAGTGGCTTAAGATCTTGAGACCACCATTGATTTCAATATGTGACGTAACCTTTCTATGCAATGGGTCCACTTGACATGTCAGCACAAATGGCACTTTCCTATTGGTTGAGAAAATCAATGAAGTGGTAGAAGATTCAAGATCTACAGTGGGCATAGGATCTCATGGAATCTGTCAGACCCTTGAGATCATATGCTAACCATCCATTCCTCTAGGTGTTCAGGACAGGCTAAAGGCAAGTCCACTGCTATGTGTACATTATTTGGTAGCATTTGATTGGTCCATGAGTTAGTGTGTTGGCAGTTGTTAGTGGGACCTAGTTTCTAAGTTTGTCAGAGGATCCTGACATCTTTAGAGCATCCAACGATAGGCGTAAGTTCTCATGGAATTTATTAGACCCATGATATCTTACACCAAGCATTCATCTTCCTTGTCTGGTGTGTGCTTTGGGGTGGGGCCACTAGTTTGTAAAGAAGTTAAAGAGCTTATAGATCATGTGGCTATCAATTAACCACTAAGGTAAGACACAAGAAGATTAAGTGTGTAGTTTAGCAACAGTCGTCGATGTTGTCCTGTGATAAAGTGAGTTTTCTTTAGCCCATGAAAAGGTGAAGATCTATGACTAGGACTTAAAGTTGATCTAGATTTGAATATCAACCACTGATTCACTAGTAAAGCCTTGGAGCTAGCTGTTTGTTTTCAAATTCAAATGTTTGAAGGTTTTCCAGTGACCAGAAGGACTAAAATTGATTGCAAACATGGTTTGAGTGGGTGAAATTGATTTTATCTGCCATTGCAGTGTGCTCCACGATGTGGTAAGTAGTTGTAGAGGAATGTTTTTCCTTGAGGAAATAAATGAAGTAGTACTTGGACCAGTTGCAGGGGTCAATTTTGGTTGATTTTTGAAGGATTTTGTTGATCTTTAGTACATTTTCAAGGAATTTTTCATGAGTGAAGATTATGCACCTGGTAAATGTGCTCAAGGTCTTTGTTTTCCCTCCAAATGTGTTAACTTTTGATCATTTTGATTGGTCTAGTGGATGGAAAACCTAACCCTAATCCTGGTTACCCATAGCTTGTTGCATCCTAACCTATTTTGGATTTCAAGGTAACCGGTGGTATATATTGTTGAGTTTCAAATTTTGAAAGGGTTCCAATTTTGAAGTTCAAGGTGTCTCTAGTTCTGGTTCTAGAGTTGTAATATTTTTTGGCATTCAATATTTGTTGATGATAGAGAGAAAGTTGCAGGTCTAAGCTATAATTTGCAAGCATAGTTTGTCTAGATTGATTGTATACACTTGAGGATTCTTCACACTTAATATAGATACATGATTGTTATCTCTCCTTTGTGTCAATATAGGTAGATTTTGAACTTTCTAGTTCATTGCATATTGACTTAGGTATGTGTCTTCATTCTTGAGTTCTAATCTTGGATTAGATGAAATGATGCTCTAGATGGGACATGGATTTATCTCATTGTCTATGTAAGGATGTTCTATAAGTAGTAAAGGAGATTGTAAATGTGTTTATGGATTTGAATCCCAGATATAGTCTAGTGTGTGTATCATTTGTGATCTAGGAGATCTTGCCCAATGGATGAGGCACTAGCCTTCATGAGTATTTCTTTATCAACATGTATTGATTGTTGTTGTCATGACTCAAAAATATAAGTTAAGAACCATTCCTAAGTTTTAAGTATTTGGTTGTGTAAGGTTCTACCCTATAGTAATGGAGAGTCAATGAATGTGTGGTTAGCATTTAGTACTTTCTTACTATCCATTCATTTGTTATTTAAACACATTCTTTGGTGTGTGAAGTATAGTTTTTACTAGGTTAGGTGCACCCACCTTGGTTTTGTAGAGCTAGAAGTAGAAGAGGGAAGTCTTGTCCCTATAGTTGGTCTAGTTACCCTAAGACCTCATAACAGTTTGGAGCTAACCATTCCTAAAATCCATCTAAGGGTAGATTGATAGCCTAAGAGCATAAGCATCATTTTGAACACCAATAGAGAGCCTGGATTTTGGGTCTATTTCTTTGGCATTTTGTTGTTTGATAATGTATTGATTCTGCAAGTCTTAATGAGAATATAGTTGAATTCCAATCTCATGGTGGTGTATGTCTTCTTGTTTTGTTCTTGACCTCATATATGTTTATTTCACAAAGTGGGTTAGCATATGGTAAACAAAGAGTATTTTGAAATTATCTTTAAGTTCCTAACAAAGTTAGGATTAAAGTCTTTGAGGTAGTTTTAGTGAGTTCATATCTAGATGAGGATTTGATGTCCTGATATGTGAGTGAGAGGGATAATAGGCAAAGCACTTATCCTAAATTCAAGTGTGTTTGAGTTAGGGTTTTCAGTTGATGTATGCTATTAAGTGACTCTATGCCCTAGTTAAGGCACTGATCCCTTCTCTAGAGGTAGTCCATCATCTTTAATCACACACACAATTTGAATGATAATATATTTTAGTTAGTTAGTAAAGGACATAGTTACATATTATTTTGAAACTCCTTTAGACAAGTGAGTCAAGGGTACACCTGCCTGAGCATTAAGGCTCAAAGTGTAGAAGGATCTGATTGTTGGTCCTTTTCAATTGTCCCTCTTCCTTGTAGACTTTGGAGTGGTGATAGAGTCAAAGTTATATTAAAGTTATCCATCAAAGTATAAATCTACAAGTTGAAGATCAAAGGGAACTCCCAACACAACTCTTAGACTTGAAACACATTGCATTATCAACTACTATTATTTTAAGACATCTAAACCTAGTCAATATGTTCTACATCATAAAATTAGTTACCACCTTACTAGTATCCCTTCTAGTGGGAATTGCTTCCACCCACTTAGTGAAATAATCTATGGTCATAAAAATGTATGAATGACCACCAGTTGATTTTTTGGGGATCTCCCCAATAAAGTCCATACCCCACTTTTGAAAAGGGGCCACTACTGCAATAGGTCTCAAAGGAAAATTACCACTAAATTTCAAATTTCCATTGAATCTCTGGTAGACATCACATTTCTTGACAAGAAAATGTGCATCCTTAAAAATTGTAGACCACTAGAATCCAGACCTTAGCATCTTATGTGTAGATGTCTTAGCCATGTAATGGCCATGACACACACCTTCATGCATTTCTTGTAACAAGTGTTTATCTTTTTCATGATCAACACATTTGAGAAAAACACCTTCATTGCTCCTCCACCACAATTTAGCTATAAGAATTACATACCTTAAAGCATGCAATTTGACAGTCATCATTTTATTATCATCCATTTTAGGAGGAAGAAACATTCTCTACAAGCATCCAACAATATCATTATACTAATCACAAAAATCCAAATCACATATATATAGCCTTTGTTCTTCTTCAAGAACATTTATATGATTTGCATCTAAATTTCTTTGGGCCATGAGTTTGGCTAATCCTAGACATCTGACTCATTTTTTGACTTGAAGTCAATGTTGAATTCCTAAATTATGTTAATCCATCTACATCTTCTCCCTAAAACCTCCTGTTGCACTAAGATTTCTTTTACAACAACACCAAGCACATATGCAACTATAGTCACTCCAACTAAGTAGCATCTAAAAGTATTAATAGATTTAACCAATGCATAAGCATGTTTCTCATTTATATCATATTTTAACTCTACTACTTGGAAAGACTTGCTAAAAAAAGATATGGGTTTCTCAAATGCCTCTGAGTTCTTTTACAACAATACTATAGCAATAGTATGCAAGGAAGCAAAAGAAAAGATTTAGAGAGGCTTAAAAAAATTTGATGTCCTCAGGACAGGGGCATCCTTGATTTCCTTCTTGATTTCAAAAAAGGCCCTCTTAGCTTCTTTAGTCTAGTCCATCTTTGCATCCTTTTTTAACATCTTGGAGATAGGAGAAATGGTCTTGGTAAAATTTGGGAGAAATCTTCTAACAAAGTTTATCTATCCAAAGAAATACTGGATTCCTATGACATTTTTTGGTAATTATACTTTGTCAATTGTAATTACCCTTTCGGGGTCAATTCTAACTCCATCCTTAGAAACAAGGTGACCCAAAAGCTTACCTTATATTAACCCAAAAATACATTTCTTTGGTTCAAAGATACTCCATACTCTAGAGCTATCACAATTTTTTTTTTGAGGTGGCCACAATGTTGATCCTCCTTTACTGAGTAAGTTGTAAGGTCATCCTAATATACCACAAAGAACCTGTTGATGATATCTACAAATGCAACATCCATGGATCTCTGAAAAGTAGCCCCTACATTTGTCAAACCAAAAGGCATTTGGACATATACATATGTACCCCATGGAATAGTAAATATAGTTTTAAATTATTTACTATCCTTGACAATAACCTGGTTGTAGCTTGAAAACCCATCCATCATAGACATCAAGTCTAAATCGGTAACTCTTTCTAACATGGCTTCCATGTTTGGTAATCCATAATTGTCCTTGAATGATTACATATTCAAATTTACGAAATCAAAACAAAGCCTAATGTCTCCATTAAGTTTTCTTACTAGGACCAAGTTAGAAACCCATGTAGAATGTTTGATAGGTTTAATGATTTGTGCATCACTCATTCTCTATAACTCCTCTTGCATTTAATAGGACCAAGTTATAAACCCATGTAGAATTTATGATAGGTTTAATGATTCGTGCATCACTCATTCTCTATAACTCCTCTTGCATCTTTGGTTCCAAAGTAGGGTTCACAGGTCTTAAATTTTGTCTAAATGGCTTTGTGTTAGGAATGAATATTGAATATATCCTATGGGGGAGTATTAGAAACCATTCTATAGTAGTTTTTGTTGCATTCATGACTATGATTTTCATTGATGTCAACATAGTGATCTAGTGAAGATTAGCAGAGAAGAAGACAATGTTTGAGTTATCGCACTTGGGATATTGAAGATGAAGCTATGTAGAGTTGGGGAATTACTCTATGATGTGTTATAAGATTTGTTAGAATAACTGAGAGGGGGGTGAATCAGTTAGTCACTATCCCACAGCAAGATGTATAATTCAAAAACAAATACTTCAACTTCTGATACTCAGTAAACATAAAACTTTCTCTCTATACTATGTTTTTACTGAATAGTAGTCTATAACTTATAATTGTTACTGATCAAATCTAACATGTAATATGAAAAGTATGATAACAAACAAATATCACAATCAACATATAACACAAGAGATTTAACGTGGAAACCCTATGAAGGGAAAAACCACTTGGGACTAGCAACCCAAAATATTCACTCTTCTCAAGTGAGGTCGATGAAGACCCAACCTTGTTAAAGGTTATAAACACACTATTAGGTGTGACCTTGTTAGATGATTTTAGACTAGAAGTTGTCATCCAACCAGTAGTCACTCTGGGGTTGACAAGATAAAAATGTATATTCTATGAATGATACATCATAAGAATTTCTTAGTCGAGTAGGATAAGAGATTTGACTATGTACAATGGTTAAATATGTAATAGTAGATGATCTACCTTAATACAACTTCAATTGTAGATTACAGATTGATATTTTGCTCATATAAATCCCTCTGATCAATGTAACACTTTAGATTTAACAATGTATAAACTTATTGTCCATCGGTAATTTCTCTTTGTAGCTCGGTAATTGTTTTGCAGCTCGATTCTCACTTAACTAGTATGATTAGAATGCATGAAGCTTGTTCATGTGAGAGTTATGTAGTCTCTTCTATTTTGACATCTCATAATGAGATCTCCAGTCTCTTATATAGACATGTAAAGAATTTTCTTCTCCTCCATCAGATTTTTCCACTTAATCATCATTGTTGATTTTTTCGCTTCAAGCTTCCTTGGCTGATGTGTTAATAACAAGTTTCAATTCAGTCCATTAGATCTTTCTTGATTTATGCTAGCCATTGATCTTCATAAAAAACTTTATTTGTTGCCTTGATTTCATACACTTTCTAGCTCATCAATCTTATTGGCTAAACTAATCATTTAATTTATTATGTTTTGATTGGTTAACAAAGAAATGCATCAGTGAACACAAGCTTGGTTAATACTGTGCTCGGTATACACTATGCTTCATTGGTGTATACTACAAAATGCTTCATTTACCAACAACACTACTTTGTGTCTTTCAGCTATATTCTTCATCGTAGATGAATTCAACATAACAAAGTCAATATCATAAGGTCATAGACTCATCAATAATTTACTCAATGTATTCCTTATCCTCATCTGTCATGTACATCTTTTCTCATGTATATTTCTCTGTTCTTCATCTCTTTTACCTTTCATCAGATGTCTCGGTGTAGTAACTTATAGGATAAGTGTTGTCAAATTGGTTGATGTCAATGACAACATAATACTGATTTTAATCATATTCCATATCTAATCAGAAACTCCTTAATGATCTTTAATCATAGTTTCTTCAATTTGGTTTCAAATTAGTTGCAGTTCATCAATCTCTCCCTTTGGCATTGATGGCAACTCAAGTAATATGAAATGTACCATACACATACCAAACATGTATCCTACAATTCTATGAAAAAATGCTCATACAATCTCTCCTTAGCTTAATATGTTTAATCACTATGTTACTAAACATTTGTAATGTCAATCATTAGATATGCTCTTTCAGTTCTCTTTTCCTACTTCTGTTCTTTGTAAATGATCTTCAATACTCTGTTTCATTCAAATTGTCTTTCCCTTAGATGGTTCTTGTCGTTGCATGCTCCTTTTCATATTCATATTATTTATCTCTCCCTTTGACAATACTAACAAAGAAACAAATAAACAATCAGCTCTATAGTAGCTAAATAACTCACTGTTGTCCATTACAATCTCTGTATCTCAATATACTAATATCCCAATATGTTTCAATTTGCCAAACTTAATCACAACCTTGAACATGATTCAAAGTTTGAACTATGCTGCATCAACATGTGTGATCTTCTGATAAAAGTAGGCTAATGCAACATCTAGATCACCTTAGTGACCAATAGATAGGGGACGGACCCTAAATCTAGTCCTCAAGTATTCAAATGTATCCTTTGGTAGAGGCTTTGTAAATATATCTGCAAGTTGTTCTTTAGATGTAAAAAATTATAACTTCACTTGCTTCTCATGCACTTTCTTTCTTAATTAATGATACTTAATAGATATGTGTTTTGTCTTAGAGTGCATCACAATATTCTTCAAAATATTTATGGCACTAGTGTTGTCACAATATATAATCATCGGGTCAGTGATTACCTCATTCATTCCTGCCAATACTTGCTTGATGTATGCAATGTTTGAACAATTAGTAGTAGCAACAACATATTCTACTTTAGTTGTAGACTAAGAAATACAAGCTTGCTTCTTACTCATCCATGTTACAAGTCTTTCACCAAAGAAGAATGCCCCTCCGGTGGTGCTTTTTCTATCATCTACATTTCCAGCCCAATCAGCATCAGTGTATACCTTAGTTAAAACTTTCCTTCTGTAGGATACTGAATGACATAATCTTTTATCTTTTTTAGGTATCTTAGAATTCATTTTGTAGCAATCATATGTGATTCTCTAGGATTAGCAGAGAATCTAGCAACAATACCAACATCATGTGCTATATTTGGTCTACTATGAACTACATACATGAGCTTACCAATCATGGATCGATAAAGTGTCTAATTTACCTATGTACTTCCTATTAGAAATAGGGAATACTGAGTGGGGGGGTGAATTAGTATTCTACAATCTTTTACTTTCACCCAATTATGGATATAACATACAATCTTAATGCATAGTAAACTAAACAATGTGCATAGAAATAAAAGTAAAGAACTCATAACACATTATTTGTTCTCGAGGAAACCCTGGCCAAGGAAAAACCCTGGTGGGGATGGTACCCACAAAGATCCACTAATAAAAAGTATCCTATTAAGGATGTTGACCCTATTAGGAGTCTATTACAAGCATATAGTGTATCAGTCTTGATTAAAGGACTATAGGCCTTGTTAGAAGCCCAAACCCTGTTAGGAGTTGGTAGTACAAAAAGGATTACTAGATGAGCCCACTGCCCAAACAAGTAATGTACAATATACACTGATTAAAAAATAGGTTAGGGTACATAACCTTTTAGTACTTGGCTTAATATCTTTCACTTCTCTATATCATACTTCACATCATATACTTTCTTATTACATTCATACATTCATTTCTCTCACACTGCTTCTTTACACTTTACACTTTACATTTATACAAGTTATTAAGGCTAATAAATTTTCTTGGTCGGCTACCATAATGAAAAATAACTTTGTTCAAGGGTTAACATCTAGGATGTCATCCCTTTATACTTTTTTAAGCAATTATTTTGATAAACAAAATAATTCCTTAACACTACCAAGTCTATCTTCAAAAACTATCCCGTCGGCTTCACACTGTCTTCACAAAAACTGTCATAACTATTTCCATACATGTCGTACTGACTTGCACTTTGAGATGGGTCATCATTAGTCACCATAGAGTCTATGTTCAAGTGCACAAGCACTGAACTTTCTCCAATCAATGTCACAAACAAAAACTATCCTTTGGTTCACTGGTGAAAACACTATCTCATACTTAGACAAATCTGCAATGCGCTCTTTCATACTTTCTCTCTGACTTGTGTGATCTTTATGAAGAACATATGTTTCCATAATGAAAACATCTATGTACTCACTTCAGCCAAATTTTACACGATCTCCTCCTTTGTCATTAAAGGCAACATATGTGAAAATTGGCTAAGTGTATAAATCCAAAAACTCAAAATTGTGGCCATAGTATAAAATATGTATACTATCCTTATAACTTGTCAAAAGTAAATACAATACTCATACAATACTCCCCCTAAGAGTAACATTACTTATCATAAGTTATCAATTTTCTTCTATATCTCCCCCCCTTTGACAACAATGACAAAATAAGGTAGGGAGTATTACAAAAGTTTATACCTTAATTCATTTATTGTAAAGTCGGTAGGCTTGCAACACAATTTGCAAAATCTATCTTCATGGCTTAAAATTCCTTCTCCCATGATTTCTTGATGGAATCTACCACATTGAGAAGTGTGCTCAGTCCATAAGATGCTATTTGACATGCCTGGAGATTCTCAAAGTTGAACTTTTGAAAAGATGTCTGTGCTACAAGACATTCTTCCAACTGTTCTTCATTAAGATTTAACTTCATGGAGGTGTGTTCTCTCAAAAGAGTGAACCTTTTCATCTTCCTATCTCTCTCATCTTGTAAAATCTTAATGTCATCATATAGCTTCCTAATCTTCTTCTCCACATTTCTTACCTTCACTTTTGGGTTAGATAGAAGGGTGGATTCATGCTGAATTTCTGCTTCCTTTAATTTCACCTTCTGATCTTCTATTGATGTCAAGACCTCTAATTTTGTACACTATATGTACAAGGATTTTATTATTTCTAGACTCTTCCTTAGGTTCTTGATACAGATATCAAGGTTGTTGATATCATTCTTAATGTTTTGACAGATGTTCAAAAACATTTTAGCCTCATAGGCTGCTTCATCTCTCACTTTTGAAATATCAGATAAACTAGTAATTTCATTGTCAAGAGTGGTCATTACCTTTTTCTCATTATCTAAAGGATCTACCTTTTCTATTTGTGTAGTTACAATACTTTGTAACTTCTCAGTCACTTCCTTCAAGCATCCTTCAAGATTCTTCACTTTCTTATCCTTGCCAATGATTTTATTTAAAGATGTGATCAAGTCCATCTGATCATCATCATCAAACTTCTTTTCCTATTTCTTCAAACAAAGTTCCAATCAGCTTCTTCTTCACTACTTCAGGAGTAGGAGTGATGTCTTCTTTGGTGAGTACTTGGGTCTTAGTTACTTCAGGTACTTCACTGATGGTTTGGGTTTTCTCTACTTCTTTAGATGTATCCAGTTCATCAAGAGATGAATTGTCAACAATGTTCTCTAAGTTCTTGAGTACATTGTCATATGTCTCCAGAGTGATCTTTGTACCTTCTATATCCATTGAGTCTTCTTCAATGTTGATAGCTAGAGGAGAGGGAATATCCTCTTGTTTTGCTTCACCTGCTTTCTTTGCTATAGTTGATGGTTCTCCAACCATTTCTACCATAACTTTAACTATAGCCTACTCTATCTTAGAGTTAACTTCTTCATATCTACCTCCCATAATCAGAATGGTTCTCCTTTTGGTTCTCAGATGGGTGCTTAGAGCTTTCAAGATTTTCTTGAGGTGTTCCTCATTTCTTACATCACAAAGTTTCTTTACAAATTTCTCTCTAAAAGATGTGTCCTATTCTGATTCTCTTTTATTTCTATTTTCTATCTTGTTGTACAATTCATCTAGTATCTAACCTTGAATAGTGTAAAATTTCTTATTTGCTAGAATCATATGCTTTATAACAGCATTCTCTAAGTTTAGCCTATCAGTATAGTCATAAAGTGATGCAGGAGCATCCCAGGGTAGTTTGCTATCCTGCATGTTTGGGAGATTTGATGGAGTCATGTGGACTTATTTTCATATGTGTGGGGTTTGGTAGAGTTGGATATACCTAATTGGGTCTTTGGTAATTTGTTTTGATGTATTTGATGGAACTTGGCATGGTCTTGGTTGCTCAGCATGGCCTAGGAGGAGCTCGGCCTTGCTTAGGAATTTGGTGCCAATTACAAGTTATATAAATAATTTTCCACAAAGTATTAGAGGCTGAAAATTTCACGAATTTAAGAGGGCCTATATTTCTACCTATGATTCGAAGCACGAGTTCTAACTCATCCGGAACTAGGAGATATCACAATTTTACTAAAACATATATTTTGGGCATTTAATTGTTGTTGATGGCCGACTTGTGGCATTTAATTTATGTGTTTCTATTTAATTTATTTTTAGGGCCAACCTATGGCTTAGATTTGTATAATTATGGGTTTTGGGGGAAGTCTTGAGGAATTATTCATCCACCTGGGAGAAGAGGAGGTGGCTGTGGAGTGAGTTTTGCAAAGAGCTAGTAGCTGCGGCTTGGGAAACAAGGAGATTGCTTGGTGGGCTTGCGAGAACAAGTTTAGATCTTCCTTGGGGTTCCTACTAGTGTGTGGATCTAGGATAGCTATATTTTAGTTTGGATCTTATGAGATCTTGTGGAGTTTCTATTGTAATTGCATTGTATTTGGCTATAACCTAGAAGGCCTTACAGCCGGGCATGTTGGATGAAAATATGATAATTCTATTATGAGTTTTGGCATTGTGTGTTTCTAAATCTTTGTATTGTTATTATATTCTATTGTGTGGTTATTTTATGGGGACTAGGACATCTCCATTGGGGATTCTTCTTCCTTTCACTACATCAAGTGGTATTAGAGCATAGTTGTTCCTGAGTGTGTGGACAGAGCACCGAATGTGAGGCAGTTTACACAAGGACCTTGGGTAGAGTTTTTTTTTCAGAGTGAAGGTTGTTCTTGAGTGTGTGGACAGAGTGCCAAATGTGAGGTATTTTGCACTAGGACCTATTGAAGGTTGGATCTAGTTGGTGATTCATTTCAAGGGGTTTTTGAAGATCTTAGAAGATGGCTCTAAGAAGATTGGACCCTGAGATGATTGCAAAACTCCATGATGTGGTGGAGAAGAATATTTCAAAGACTTTTGCTCAGTTGGAAGCTAGATTGAATAATCAAGTTAAGGAAGGGATGGTTGAGAGTGATCCATCTCTAGATAAATTTCATAAGAGAGTTTGAGAGATCTTGAAACCGTGGAGCTGGAGTCTACCGATCAGGAAGCGAGTTGTCTGGCCAGTTAGAAGACTTGTTCAAGAAAAAAGAGGGCATAGCAAGGTCAAGATGGAAGTTGTTTTTGTTGATCAATGTGTGGAGGCTGATGTGGAACCTATGGAGAAACTTTTGGATGTTTCTATGGACCTTCCTAGCCTTGTTGATGCTGTGATTGAGATTGGTTTTCATGATTAGTTGGTTGAGTCTAGCATGGAAATTATGGAGCACTTGGTAATGGATAATCAGGTTGCTAAGGGTGATGATCCATATGTTGGTGATATGGATGTTGTTGATATGGATGTTTCTGGTGTGGATTCACTAGTTGTGTATGTGATTGAGGATCTACATGATACTACACATCTATATGTTCCTGATGTGGACCTGTTGGTGGTTGACATGGTTGAGGATTTACATGTTGCTCCTATTGTGTATTTGAGCTTACATGTTTGTGACATGTATTTCATGTTCAAGGATATTCTTATTGTTGGTAGTGATCAACTACAGAGAATGTTGGTGAGGCACAATGTTCAGTTTGTTCCTGGGAGTGAGCAAGTTGATTGGATGGCTGAAATTCTAGTGTTGACAGATGGATGCAGATTTGGATTATTTTCATGTTGGTTCTATTTTCCCTATTAGAGTGGAAGCCTTTGGTGAAGATGAATATGGTTACAGATATTTCATCTGGCATCAAAGTATGAGGCATACTTCTTTTCACACCTAGGGAGTCTGATGCAGGAGCATCCTAGGGTAGTTGGCTATCCTGCATGTTTGGGAGATTTGATGGAGTTGTGTGGACTTATTTTCATATGTGTGGGGTTTGGTAGAGTTGGATAGACCTACTTGGGTCTTTGGTAATTGGTTTTGATGTATTTGATGGAACTTGGCATGGTCTTGGTTGCTCAGCATGGCCTAGGAGGAGCTTGGCCTTGCTTAGGAATTTGGTGCCAAGTACAGGCTATATAAGTAATTTTCCACAAAGTGTTAGAGACTAAAAATTTAAGCAATTGAAGAGGGCCTATATTTCTACCTACGGTTTGAAGCATGAGTTCTAATTCATCCGGAGCTAGGAGATATCACAATTTTACTAAAATATCTATTTTGGGCATTTAATTGTTGTTGATGGCCGACTTGTGGCATTTAATTTATGTGTTTGTATTTAATTTATTTTCAGGGCCAACCTATGGCTTAGATTGGTATAAGTAGGGGTTGTGGGGGAAGTCTTGAGGCATTATTCATCCACCTGGGAGAAAAGGAGGTGGCTATGGAGCGTGTTTTGCGGAGAGCTAGTAGTTGTGGCTTGGGAAACAAGGAGATTGCTTGGTGGGCTTGCGAGCACAAGTTTAGATCTTCCTTGGGGGTTCCTACCAGTGTGTGGATCTAGGCTAGCTATAGTTTAGTTTGGATCTTGTGAGATCTTTTCAAGTTTCTATTGTAATTGCATTGTATTTGGCCGTAACTTGGAAGGCCTTACAGTCGAGCATGTTGGATGAAAATATGATAATTCTATTATGAGTTTTGGCATTGTGTGGTTCTAAATTTTGGTATTGTTATTATATTCTATTGTGTGGTTATTTGTTGGGGGCTAGGACATCTCCATTGAGGATTCTCCTACCTTGCACTGCATCATAAAGACTATAGTACTTGTTCATTTTTTAAAAGTCTCCATTTTCAATGATTTGATCATTAAGCTTTTCAACTTTAGGTTTCCAAGCTTTCTTCTTAGTGGAGCCATCATCTTTTATCTCTACAACTTTTCTTGGAACTAGTTGCAATACAATTTTCTATCTCTTCCCTGGTCCAATAGCAATTTCCTTAACTCTCTTGCTAGGTATGGAAGAAGTGGATCTAGTAGGTCTGCTAGATACTTGTTCCTTCTCAGGTTCCTCTACTTTTACCTTGACTGGTGTAGCTTCTTGTTGCACTACACTAGATGATAAAGGTGGTACAACCAAAATTTCTTTCTGACCGATG
Organism: Chamaecyparis obtusa; assembly: GCA_027943335.1. NCBI lineage: Eukaryota > Viridiplantae > Streptophyta > Pinopsida > Cupressales > Cupressaceae > Chamaecyparis > Chamaecyparis obtusa. The sequence continues at coordinate 425,601 of BSBK01000328.1, read as the reverse complement.
TCTTTTATTATTGTTGTTGTCTACTTTTCCACTAGGAATTCTTCCTATGCCATTCCTATATCCTTTAATATTTTCTTTATGGTACTTTCAACTCTCTTCTTAGACTATTTCTTTTCAATTATGGCTCTAGCTGAGTTGAAGTTTTCTTCAAAAGATCCAAATCTATTAGACTGAGTGTCAATCTTACACTTAATTAGTCTACTAACATATTCCTCTATTTCTACTTTATAAATCTCATAGCCAAGAGGGTTTATGAACTCCATTCTAGGTTCCACTACTTCAATATAGGTAAAGTCAGTGTCAACCATAAAACAAATCTCAGTATTGTATTTCTCCACAAGAGACTGTGAGATCCTTGACTTGCTAGTTACCAAGTTCTAAAATGTCTTAATTACCAACATTGCACTCTCATTAACTTTTTCAGCAACATGCTTCCTATACACTTTATTGATTCTTTCCATAGAGTTTTTTCCATCATTCCAATCATTCCCAATGGTGTAAGGAAATCTTCTTAATAGGTGGAAAATTATGTAGGTGATTAGAGATGAAAATCTAAATTGTGCATGCTTTGTCTTCTTGATCTTTTCAAGGTTTTCAAAGAGTTTAATTCTCAATGTTTCACACATGTCAATGGATACCTTGTCAACACACATCAAATAGGCTATGAGTACCATTCCTGCTACCATGTCATCTTCTCTTGAATTAGCACAAAACTTAGTAGTTAGGATCTTGCATAAATACCTAACATCATCTTGTTTGATTTTGCTAATCACAATTCCTATTACATTGTAGGATGAACCAGTGTTGTCTATAACAATCTTTCTAATGTTCTTTTCATTTAAGAGCATAGCACCAATTTTGGATAACCTAGTGACTTCATGAATCAAATCAGCTGTGATGTCAATCACTCTATCTTCTAGCTAAAACTTCCCATTGTGAATTCTGCTCAAAATAATCTTAGTACATTCTTCATTATCAAATTCATAGCTAAATGCATACCTAATTATTTCATTTTTTTTTTAAGTGAAAATATTCTTCTTTAAATGACATGTCATTTTTTTAGATCTTCTTATACTCATTGATGAAATCATTATCACTAAGGGTTTCTAGCTTGCATCCAAGATAACTCCTTATATTCTCTAAATGAAAAACTCTATCTGGTACGGATGATAGCGCTAACCTAGGATCAATCTCCAAGGGTTTTACTATTCCCTCCACATTCTAGGTCTATTCTTGTCTCTAACATTGTGAATTAAAGATACATCCATGACTACTTCTGATTCTTTATACTAATTCAAAGATTTGTCAAGTAAAATACCTCAATTTCATGGATCTAGGGCTTGCGTGGATTTGGCACTCAAATCCTTCACCAAATCTTTGCAAAATGCTTCAAATCACTTCTCTTTTGATCTCCTTAACAATTTTTTTCACTTTGATGATTAAATACTATCAATTACAACCTTTTATTACTTCAATCACATTTAGTTATGACATCGCAGTGAATTCTTTTACCGCCTCTTTTTCAAAAAGTTGTTTTGTTAACCTGCAAAACTCAAAACTTCTTGCGATCTTGCAAAACACAATATTTTTCCTTGTGCACTTAACCATAGCATTAGTACATCATGTAATACCTTTCATTAATTGCACAAGACCTAATTCATCATACATCTACTTCTATACTAATTCTAAGTTACTAATCTACTATAATTTCATAAATTAAGTACTTTGAGATAGCTCAAGTAAGGGTTCATTCTTACCACTTGATACTTCACCTTTCTGATTATCTTCAATGTTGAATGTGTCTCCTCGATTTTTTCCTTTAAAAAACTTCACTTCATCTAAATTACTACAACATCCTTTCTATCTATTATTTGCATCTTCATTTCTTCTTGCATGACTTCTAGAGTTAGGGTTAGGATGAAAGATTCCATTGTTCATTCTACAAAATCTTGCTATGTTTCCAATCTTGTTGCATATTTGACAAATAATTCCATTTTTCTCATATCTTGGTCCATGTGGATTGATCTATGATCTGTAGTTTCTAGCAATGTGTCCAATCTTGTTGCATCTATAACATACTACTCTATTTCTTCTATTCATATCTTCAGTAGGTTTCTTACCTAAATGGTTAGTATTTCTAAACATTCTACTATTATTTATATTCTCAATTAATTTAAGTTTTCTACATTCAATAGCTCTATGTCCAAATCCATGAAAATTATAACAATAGCCATTAAGAGGTTTAAATTGCTTACCTGTGCAATCTTTCTTCATATGACCAAAAGTGTTACAAGTAAAACATCTACCTTTGAATTATCTTTGCATACCTTTAGGTGATTCCTCTTGCTTTAGTAATTATTCTTCTTTAGGTGTATCTTGATGAAGGGTGCTCCCCTTAATACCACAAACACATAACAAAAATAGAGAACAACAATTTGCAAGAATAGAAAATGGGCTTCTTATTATCTCCAAAAATGTGGAATTACAAATTTTCAGAATTACAATATGCAAAGCCACATGGGCATTCCCTTACAATATTATGTAGGACAAAGCCTCAAATTATTACCCCAATCTACTACCTAGAACTACCTAAGACAACACTATGAGCCTTCTTTATATAGGCAATTTTCACCACCCGAGAAGGTTCCAAAAATTTAGCCCAAAGGGGCTGACCAAACATAGAATTATTTTATTTTACAATTTATTACATCAAAGTTGGCTCAAAATAAATTTTGAAACCTGAACAGAAATTTTGAAGGAAAATTATTTTTTGCCATTTTAGGTGACCCAACTTCTGAAGACCATAAGTCATCGCCAGTTGCTCCGATTGACTATTGTAACCCCAATTTGGAAAGGTCACAAAGCACTCTACAGGCTTGACTAGTGCAAGTTCTTGTCACTCAAATTTTTGACCTCATTCGGAGCCTCTAAAGCCTTCAAAACTGAGTTCAAAGTTTCTGTACCCTGCTGCCAATACCAAAAATCTTCAATATCTACAAAGCTAGACTTGATCTATCAATGAAACTTTACTAGTAGGCTGATACGACTGAGATGAACCTCCACATGTGAAATCAAAACATTCTGAGATTGTATGACCAACTTACTAAAAATAGCAAGTTCCATAAATAGTAGCTCTACATAAGGTAGTCCTTATTGAATACAAAAACATAAATATTTTTGGGTGATGCAAGATTGCTCTTACACCAAAGATGCTCCTACATCATATCTTCAGATTTTCTGATCTCATTAGGGTTCTTTTCATCTATACTTTCAGATATCTTTAGATCTAGTTTCTTGCTTTCATCATTTGTTTTAAACATGTTGAATCCAAGACCAGTTTTATCATAGGATGGTCTCTGATAAGATATTTTCTCATAAAATTTTTCACTAGATGAGTATAACTTTTCAAGTTGTTTTTTGGATTGAGTCAATTCTCCTTTCACCATTGTATTATACTTCTCAAGTTCAGCATATTGCAAATTGACTTTCTCAATTTCAAATGTTGCATTACCAAGTTTAGATTTTAGTCCTTCATTTTCAATCTTCAATCTTTTATTTTTAGATTTTAGGTTTTCTTCAATCTTTCCATCTTTCAAAATAAGTTTCAAATTTTCTATCTTTAGTTCATGCTTAAGGATCTCATTTTATTTTTCTAAATTGTCATCACAATTTTCAATAAGAACTTCAGATTCCTTTTTAGACTTCAAATTTTCTAACTTATTTTTCATTTTCTCAATAAGGTTCTTTGCATCATCATATTTAATTTTTAGAATATCTCTTTCATCAGTAAGAAAATCAATCTATTCAAGAGCTTCTTCAATATTCTTTTGTAGTTGATCCATATCCATAGAGATCTTACTCAAGCTGCTAGGCTTTCCTTGAATGATTCTTCTCTGAGTAACTAAGCTCTGATACCAATTTTTAGAAATAGGGAATATTGAGAGGAGGGGTGAATCAGTATTCTACAATCTTTTACTTTCACTCAATTATGGATATAACATACAATCTTAATGCATAGTAAACTAAACAATGTGCATAGAAATAAAAGTAAAGAAATCATAACACATTATTTGTTCTCGAGGAAACCCTGGCCAAGGAAAAACCCCAGTGGGGATGGTACCCACAAAGATCCACTAATCAAAAGTATCTTTTTAAGGATGTTCACCCTGCTAGGAGTCTATTATAAGCATATAGTGTATCAGTCTTGATTAAAGGACTATAGGCCTTGTTAGAAGCCTCAACCCTGTTAGGAGTTGGTAGTACAAAAAGGATTACTAGATGAGCCCACTACCAAAACAATTAATGTACAATATACACTGATTACAAAATAGGTTAGGGTACATAACCTTGCACTACTTGCCTTAATATCTTTCTCTACTCTATATCAGACTTCACGTCATATACTTTCTTATTACATTCATACATTCATTTCTCTCACACTGCTTCTTTACACTTTACACTTTACATTTATACAAGTTATTAAGGATAATAACTTTGCTTAGTTGGATGCCATAATGTAAAATAACTTCATTCAAGGGTTAACATCTAGGATGTCATCCCTTTATACTTTTTAAAGTAATTATTTTGATAAACAAAATAATTCCTTAACACTTTACCAATTATGTCTTCAAAAACTATCTTGTCGGCTTCACACTATCTTCACAAAAACTATCATAACTATTTTTGTAAATGTCGTACTAACTTGCGGAAGCACTAAACTTGCTCCAATCAACGTTGCAAACAAAAACTATCCTCTAGTTCACTGGTGAAAACACTATCTCATACTTAGACAAATTTGCAATGCGCTCTGTCATACTTGCTCTCTCACTTGTGCGATCTTTATGAAGAGCATATGTTGCCATAATGACAACATCTATGTACTCACTTAAGCCAAATTTCCAACACTTCCATCCTCCTTTGTCAATTTACATCCAGTAGCCATCAGTGTTCCCACAGGTTTAGCATATTCCATGCCAAATGTTTTCAATACTTCCTTTATGTATTTAGATTGTGTGATGAATATACCATCACTCTACTGAATCACTTGTAGTCCTAGAAAGAATTTAATCTCTCCGAACATAGACATTTCAAATTCCTTTTGCATTTCATCAAAAAAGTCTTTGCATGTATGATATTGTCCTCCAAAAATAATATCATCCACAAATATTTCAGCAATAAGAATAGTATCATCAGTATCTCCTTTCATATAAAAATTGTTTTTTTCACTTGTTCTTACAAATCGAATACTTAACAAATAAGTATGCAGTCTTTCATACGAGGCTCTTGGTGTTTTCTTCAAACCATATAAAGCTTTGTGTAATCTACATACCATATCTCTATTATCTAGATCAATAAACCCTTCCGGTTGTTCTATGTAGACTTCCTCTTCAAGTATACCATTTAGAAATGCTGAATTCACATTCATTTGACAGACTTTGAATTTCTTGTGTGCAGCATATGCAAGTAAAATTCTAACTCCTTCCAACCTAGCAATAGGTGCAAATGTTTCACCATAGTCAATGTCTTCTTCCTGTGCATAACCTTTGCAGACTAATCTAGCTTTGTTTCTTGTTACCTTACCATTTTCATTTAGCTTATTCCTAAATATCCATTTAGTACCGATAACATTCTTATCTTTTGGTCAGGGTACTAGGCCCCATATTTTTTTCTTCTCTATTTTCTCTATTTCCTCTTTTATTGCATTAACCCATTCATCATTTTCTAATGCAACTTTTGCATTTCTTGGTTCAAATTCACAAACTAGACATGTATCTTGTCTTGTTTTTCTCCTAGTTTGCATTCTAGCTTGTCTATCTCCAATAATTTGTCTCATGATGATGTCTTCTAACAAATCTAGCCCAAACTTAGTCTCTTCTCTCTTATTCATTCTGTTCAAGTTCATTTTCTTGCTCAGTAGCTTCATCTTGTTCATTGGTTTTCTCTTCTTTCTATTCTGCATTGATTTCCTACTGACTGGCTATAACAAGTTGTGACTTCGATAGATAGTCAGGTTGTTCAATGTAGGTAAATATAACATAGTCTTCTGATTCCTTTTTACTATCTTTTGTGTTCTTGTCATCAAACTCATCAACACAAACATTCATACTTTCAATTATCTTATTTGTAGCCTTATTCAGACATTTGTATGCTTTAATTTTAGTAGAATATCCTAAGAATATCTCTTCATCTCCTTTTGAATCAAATTTTCCATTTCTCTCATCTTTCAGAATAAAGCATTTACTTCCAAAAATCCTAAAATAACTTACAGTAGGTTTTCATCCAAACCATAACTCATAAGGTGTTCAGTTGGTGTCCTTCATCAGTTGTACTTGGTTCAGAACATATATAGTTGTATTGATAGCTTCCCTCCAATATGTCCAAGCAACATTCTTTTGTATCATCAATGTTCTAGCACAATCAATTATTGACCCATTTCTTCTTTCAGCAATGCCATTTTGCTGAGGTGTCCTCAATGTAGAGACATGTCTTTTAATACCATGCTTATTACAAAAATTAGTAAAATCATCAGAGATAAATTCATCTCCTCTATCAGACCTTAAGAATTTAATTTCCTTTCCAATCTCTTTTTCTACCCCTAGCTTTATACCATCTGAACATTTTAAAAGCTTTAGATTTCTCTTTCAATAATATAGCAATCATTAGTCTAGTATAGTCATCAACAAAAAGAATAAAGTATCTATCACCAGAACAACTCTGAGTTATCATAGGACCACACAGGTCGGTATGAACCAACTCAAGTATCTTCTTTGTTGAGTAGTCTTTTCTTTTGAAACTAGACTTGGTCATCTTACCTTTTTGACATTCATGGCACATGACATGATCAGGTTTTGATAGGTTAGGCAGACCTCTAACTCTTCTCTTTTTTCTAATCTTCATCATGTTGTCAAAGTTTACATGAAATAACCTTTTGTGCCACAACCATGCATCTTCATCCTTCATCAACAAACAAGAAGATTTATCAATGTCAAGATAAAATAGGTTACCTCTAGATTGAGTACCATTTCTGACAAGTCTTCCTTCACCATCATGAATTTTCACCTTTCTGCTCTCAAAAGAAAGTCAGTGGCCTAAATTGTTTAGTTGTGCCACACTTAAATGATTATAGTTCAATCCATTAACCCAGTATGAATTTTCACATTTTAATCTATCATTGATCATCAGTGAACCTTTACCTCTTACCATACAAGGTGCATCATTTCCCATTCTCACAAATCCTCCATTGTATTCATCTAGTTGATCAAATTTCTCTACCACTGGTCATATGATTTGTATAGCCACTGTCTATGATCCATGTTTCATTTCTATTTATTCTAGAGACCAGTGTTGTCTCTCCATATCTCTCTTCTTCCTCTGAGTCATCTTTCATAGCAACAAATACAACTTCTATGTCATCATCAGAATCAGATTCAGATTCAATATCTTCAGCTATGTAACATACCTTTTTTCCTTTGTCATAATTGTCTCGATTATCTCTATTTTTGTGTCGGTATCCTCTACTTACTCTTCTTCCATGGTTTCCTTCTGATCAGTCTTTAGGTTTGTCATCATTTTTCTTAAGTGGACATCTAGCTACAATGTGGCCAATCTCTTTACAATTAAAGCATACCAAAGGTAACTTACCTATGTATCTTCACTTTCCTTTGGGTAATCTTCTGGCCATAAGAGCTTCAAGTTCATCAATCTCGTCATTGGTATTGCTATCACTGTCATCATTATGAGTTTTTCTGCTAGACTTGCAATCTTCAAAGAAGTCATGAAAGCTGATTCAATAGAAGGAACAATACTGTTATCAAAATTATTCAATTCAAATGTTGTAAGTTTACCAATCAGTATGTCAAGGGTAAGAGTGGATGTAGCCCTTGTTTCATGTATTGCAGAGATCCTGATTGCATAAACTGGCAACAAAGTTATGAGAATCTTGTTGATCACTATCTCATCATCAATAACTCCATCAGATGCTCTAATAGCATGTACTACCTCTTTCAGTCTCTTTGTGTATTGCATAATGTTCTCACCTTCCTTCATCTTCATATCATCGAATCTGCCTCTTAGGCTTTCAGCTTGGGCACTCTTAACATGAAAATCTCCATTGCATATTAGATTTAGCTTGTCACACATCTTTTTAGTAGTATCACAATCCTTGATGTCTTCAAATTTGGCATCAGTACAAGCAAAAAAAAGTTCCATCATAGTGATATTATGTTCATGTCTATCCTTTAGTTGATCTAGGGTTAACGGACCATTGGATGGTTGTATATAACCATTCTCCATCCGATCTAGTGTAGAATTCTCAATTCCAAATACGTGCAACTTCATCCAGCTCTGCCATACTATGAAATTCTCTTTCTTTAGTCTCAGCACTTCTCGCTTATACATCTTTAGACCTTTGTGCTAAAGTCCTTAAAACTCTGTTCTAAGAAACCAAAGCTCTGATACCAATTGTTAGAATAACTGAGAGGGGGGTGAATTAGTTAGTCACTATCCCATAGTGAGATGTATAATTTGAAAACAAATACTTCAAATTTTGATACTAGGTAAACATAAAACTTTCTCTTTGTACTGTGTTTTTCCCGAATAGTAATCTATAACTTATAAGAGTTACTGATCAAATCTAACATGTAATATGAAAAGTATGATAACAAACAAATATCACAATGAACACATAACACAAGAGATTTAACATGGAAACCCTATGAAGGGAAAAACCATCTGGGACCAGCAACCCAAATTATTCACTCTTCTGAAGTGAGGTCGATGAAGACCCAACCCTGTTAAAGGTTACAAACACACTGTTAGGTGTGACCTTGTTAGATGATTTTAGACTAGAAGTTATCATCCAACCAGAAGTCACTCTGGGGTTGATAGGATAATAATGTTCATTCTATGAATGATACATCATAAGACTTTCTTAGTCCACTAGGTTAAGAGATTTGACTATGTACAATGGTTAAATATTTAATAGTAGATGATCTGCCTTAATACAACTTCAATTGTAGATTACAGATCGATATTTTTCTCATACAAATCTCTCTGATCAATATAACACTTTAGATTGAACGATGTATAAACTTACTATCTATCGGTAATTACTCTTTGTAGCTCGGTAATTATTCTGTAGCTCAGTTCTCACTTAACTAGTATGATCAAAATGCATGAAGCTTGTACACGTGATAGTTCTGCAGTCTCTTCTATTTTGACATCTCATAATGAGATCTCCAGTCTCTTATATAGACATGTAAAGTGTTTTCTTATCCTCCATCAAATTTTTCTGCTTAATCATCATCATTGATTTTGCCACTTCAAGTTTCCTCGGCTGATGTGTCAATAAAAAATTTCAATTCAATCCATTAGATCTTTCTCAAATTATGCTATCTGTTGATCTTCATAAAAAACTTTATCTATTAACTCGATTTCATACACTTTCTAGCTCATCAATCTTATTAGCTAAACTAATCATTTAATTCATTCTATTTTTCTTGGTTAACAAAGAAATGTGTCGGTGAACACAAGCTTGGTTAACACTACACTCAGTATACACTATGCTCCATCGGTTTATACTGCAAAATGATTCATTTACCAACAACACTGCTTTGTGTCTTTCAGCTCTATTCTTCATCGTAGATGAATGCAACATAATAAAGTCAATATCATAAGGTCATAGAATCATCAATAAGTTACTCAATGTATTCCTTATCCTCATGTATCATGTACATCTTTTCTCATGTAGATTTCTTTGTTCTTTATCTTTTTACTTTTCTTCAGATGCCTCAGTGTAGTAACTTATAAGATAAGTGATGTCAAACTGGTTGACATCAATGAAGACATAATACTGATTTTAATCATATTCCATATCTAATTAGAAACTCTTCAATGATATTTAATCACAGTTTCTTCAATTTGGTTTCAAATCAATTGTAGTTCATCAAGATCATGGTTAAGAGCACATATAGTAATTCATTTATTCTTGGAAGTTATGAGTATTTCAATGGAAGCAGTATTCAGGTAGTATTCCTCAGTAGTGGTTTGTGGAAATTGGATGATATCTCCTAATCAGGATGGAATCTATTTTTTCATAGTTAGAGGATAGTTGAAGACATGTTGATAGTGACTTGGATGAAAGTGCAAGATCTGAGGTCACACAAGTGAAGAATTATATTTATTGGAAGCTGGTAGTTTTGTGTAATTTTGATGTAACATGTGAATTCTTGTATTTTGTAATTTGTATGCTGACTCATTTGTAATTACTTGAGTGTGGTATAAATGAAGGAATTTATACATTATTATAATATGGAAGAAGTGTGATGTAAGAAAAATTATGAAAGAGGATATGCAAAATACTAAGATTTGGTATTGAGATCTGAAGGAGTTGGTGCAGTTTGGCACAGTTAGAGGAGTATTGGATTGTTCAAGTTAGTAATCTTTTGGCATTATCATATTTAGTAATACAAAGATTAGTTGGATAGTAAGTTTAGTGATCTTACCCTGAATCTATTTGGGTAGTGGGTCCTTTTGTCTTTCATAACTCCTAACAGAGTTAGAATCTTTGAATAAGGATTCAAAATCTCCTAATAGGGATTCATATGTACTGAATGTATTTCATAAGACTCCTAACAAAGTCCATTCTTTCACAATGAATATTCATATTAGTGCATCTTTTTTAGGCATCATTCCCACTAGGGTTTACGCTTTGAAAAAGAGGTTCCCTAGTCAACATATCTTGTGTCATTGTGTTATTATGCATTTATATCTTTCTATGGTTGTTGATTACATTGCTTACATGGTTAAAATCTATTGAAATTGATAAAAGTTATAATTTTTTGATAACTAATTCACCCTCCCCCCTCTCACTTATCTTGGTGGACTTTACTTTCTAACACTTTGTTCCTTCTTTCAAAGAAATCTCATGTTGAAACAAGTCATGTCTATAAGCTTTCAAGTTGTCATAAGACCATGCAAAGACATGTCTATATTTCCTAAGAAGACCAATTAGGGACTTTCTTATCTTGGGAGATAAATTTCTAGCAATATATACATTTTTTGGAGTTTCAACTATCTCTAAGTTAATTTCATCCAAATTTTGTGGCTTGTCTCTATTTCTTGTTGAAAATGACCTATCATTGTTATCAAATGGTCTCTCAAGAACAACCAAACCCTTTGGGACCTTGTTTGTCTTCAATTACAAGACTTCCCTACCAAGGAAAGTATTCTTACCATCTGAGGTTTCCACATACCCATTGACATTCAATTCCCTATCCTGAAGATTAGCCTCAGAATGTAGAAACTTCAACATGTCCAAATCATCCTCAAAGACTTGCTAATTCTCAATGTTGTCTGATATAGAAGGTCTATATTGAATCTCAATTTTGGAGATCCTATAAAATGTAATATCCTTTGGTCTCAAGGAAATGTTTGCAAGAAAGTCAGCCATTTTGTTTTGACTTCTGTCCTTCCATTAATACGAAAAGAATCAAAACCATTTATCTCATCCCAAACTATGTTTATGTACCTTTTGAGTATATCCTTTTTTGATGCATATTTGGATCTTATTTGAGATATCACAAGTTTTGAATTTCCAATCACTCTAATGTTTCTAATTCTATGTTTTGAGACTAGCCTTGGCACTATTAATAGAGCCTCATACTCTATAGTGTTTTTTGTACAAGGGAACATTAAAGTAAATGAATACTTAAATGTCCCTCCAGTAGGAGCAATTAACAACACACCTACACTAGCTCCCTCCTTATAGTTTGCACCATCAAAATACATGGTCCATAGACCATTTCGATCTATAAAATTTTCTTTATCATTAGAAAACAATGAAGGTTCATCTTTTCCTTCAACCTTTGGGCTTTCTACTTTAAAATAATTAATATCAGTGTTAAGGAAACAATTCATATCTTCATTTTGTGTTTCTTCTTTAATCATATGGGGAGTTCTATTTTCCCTGGATACCTTAACACGTTGACTAGAAATTTTGAAAGTTGCAAAATATAAATCACACTTTATACTACCTCCCATTTCTACACTCCATTTTCTTGACAATAATATTCCATATTGAGGAGGTATGTCGAAACTAGCACACTCATTGTTAATTGTCAGTCATGATAAGATATAAGTTTTTAAGGAAAGGCCTTAACTATACCAATGGTAGGGACTTCTTTGGAATCCATGGCTTTTCATCTATAATGAAGATTATCCACTTGAAGAACTATTGTTTTCATGACCTCGGCAGGCATAACTGTATTAGATGTTCCAGAATCTATCATGCAATTTTTTAACATTTTTCCATTTAAAACTAGAGTCAAGAAAAAAGATCAACATCACCTAAAGAAGTATTAACAACATTTTTATCTAAATAAACCTATGGTATTTCTTAAATAATTTCTTCAACATCATTTCCCTTTTCTTCAGATTTATCTACCCTTTGAATGTTTGTTGAAAGAACACCATTTATCCATGTGAGGGCCTTCTTTTTGTGTTCACTATTCTCATCATTGCGAATAATGGAACTTTAACTATTATCTAAGATAAAAATTGACTCATATCAATAGGTATTTATTTGACATCAGAAAAATTTGGTTTTCTTTGAAAAGCATTTTCATCTTCAAGTTATGATTCAAGATGTAGCTTGTCTTCCTTTTGTTGCTCACTTTCAAGTTGGGGCATAGGGATATTTTCCATTGGTGCCTTGACCATTATTCTATATTTATTATTTGAAAGGTTTGGCTTTTCTCCCTCTCTTATCTTTATCTTTCTAACATTGTCAATATCTTTTTTTTAATCTTGCAGTTTCTTAGTGCCTTCATGATTTTTCTTAACAAATATGTTTGCTAGTCTCCCATCAACATTACCAATTATCCTATTCCTCAAAAAATAATTACCCCTAGCCTAAGTAACCATGTCAGTAGTGATTTGAGCTATTTCCTTATTTGAATGCCTTCTTAATGAAAAAGGCTCATCACCCTCCTCTATATTGCAAATTACATTTTCAAAATTTTCTTCCTCATCAAAAAAGACCTGCTAATGATTGTAGAGGATAAAATATGGGTGAGGTCCTAGAACAATGGTTTTCACATAAGAGAGACCCAAAAACCAATATTTTACACTTACATTTGAATTGTATTGATATGGAAAGTAAATATAGATGACTAATGTTGAAATGAAGGGACAAAGGTACTTACCTCCGAAAAAGAACCTGCTCAAAACCCTATCAAATAGTCTCAAAAACTATTTATTTTTGTGGTCTTGAACCGAAACTACGAGATCTACAAAACCCATAAATATTTTTTAATTCTAAGGGAGGTCATCTTTGACCCTCATAAAAGGTCAAAGGCTACATTTTTGTTCTAAATGTCAATTCTAACTTTGTTCGCAGCTCTCGAAAGTCCGGTGAAAAGGGTATCCAAATCTAATCTCAGATTTGAAATTCTATAACTCTACCTACAAGAAAAAATGTTTTTGTTGTTTTTTGGGGGGGTTTGCCTTGGTCAAACCCCAGTTTGGAATCGACATTAATATTGAAATTGAAATTGAGAATGCTAGCAAGTAGTAGAAGTAGATGTAGCAATGAAGCTATGACATTCAATAGATATGCAATTGTATTTGAAATGTAATCAAGTATGTTGATATGAAAGCTTGAACATAACATCAAACCTCCATGATTGTATGCTTGGAATCCACCTTGAGGGAAGAATGAAATGGATCTTGAAGATGACCAAAGGATCTTGAAGGAAGATCACACCATCATAATGGCTAGATCTAGGGTTTGAGTAATGAAACTTGAATGCTTGAACCAAATCCCTTCAATGGCTTGAATGCTTGAATCCTTGATCTTCAATGGAGAACTTGGATGGAGAAGAGGACTTGAATGCTTCCTTGAAAATTCTTGATGAAATTCTTTCTTGATCACCTTGAGAGCTTTAGAGAGCTTGAGCATGAAAACTTGATGCAGAAAACAAGAGAGGAAGGCCTCCTTTTATAGTGAACTAGGGCACAATCCTCTATAGGGGCTACCTTGGAGAATTAAATCCTAATTAGGTCCTAACCTTTAGAAAATATACCTAGATTAAATGCAATTTAAGGATTTACCATTCTGAAACCCGAAATGGCCAATTTGGAGGTGGGAAAAAAAATATCCCCAAAACCCGACATTTGGAATTCAAGAAAAATTGAAATTTGAATAGAGGGGTCAAAATTAAGGTTGTAACTAACTAGGTTAGAATGGAGGTTGTAAATAACTAGGTCAAGATCAAGGTTGTAATTAACCAGGTCAGGATCAAGGTTTTAACTAACCATGTCAGGATCAAGGTCGATTCTGACCCCATAAGGTTGACTTTGACCTTATGGTCAAAAACCTCAAGATTCTGGCCCAGAATGCTAGGAAATGCATATTGAAGTGAAAATCAGGGACAGTTAGAAGCAAAATGAGGAGAACAATTATGATCTAAGAAAATAGTTGTTTCAAGGTTCTTGACATGACCCAGACCACTTAGTCAAAGGGATAAACACTCTTAACATGGAAGTGCTTCCATTTTAAGATGATACATTAAGCCCCCACTTTAGCAAGAGTGTGGATTCAATGCAAATTCTTGGTAAAGGAGAAGGAAGAAGAGATCCCAGTGGATTCAAAATGAGATATAATGACACTTAGTTAGGGACAAAAGCCCCTAGATGAAGGATTCTAAATCAACATACATGCATGAGGGTGCAAAAAGAACAAGGGTTGGTACTAAACAACCCAAATCAATTAGCATAAGAAACCTTGCTAAGAAATATTTCTCATACTAACATCATATTTGGAAAGCTATTGTAAATGTATAAATCACTACATAAGAAAGACAAGAGAAACACTATAAATAACATAGCTTCATGATCTAGCCCTACTAGCATGAAAGAAAAAAGAGAGAAAGGGAAGATAATGATTACCTTGCCTAGTAAGATGCCTACCTTACAATGAATCAATCTGGAGGGAGAGCCCAATAGGTTCACCCATAAACTATGCTTGCAATTGTAATGTGTCTTCCTAGAATACCCATAGATCCACCTTCTTGTATCACTATGAATATGAAATGCACATCTCCTCAAGATTTAGCAACTTATGTGCATTACCTTCGGAAGAATTAGCATATAAATGTGTGTCTTTTTAGGATTTAGAAACTTATATGTGTTACCTTCCACATATTTGAAAAATTGGAAATGTGTGTCCCTTCAAGGTTTAGAAACTTGTGTGCATTACCTTCCAAGATTTAGCATACAGATGTGTGTCTTTTTAGGATTTAGCAACTTATGTCAATTACCTTCCAAGATTTAGCATGTGAATGCGTGTCTTTTTAGGATTTAGCAACTTATGTGCATTACCTTCCAAGATTTAGCATGTAAAAATAAAAAAACTATACTACAAGGGAGACCCTATATATGCCCCCCTCCTTAATATGGCAAAAACATACTATTTTGACATGTTAAGGAAAGAAAAGAACAAGGATAAAGCCTTCTTCAGCATCAAGACAATATCCATAGACAACACCCAGTCGAAGCCAAGAAGGTCATAGCTCCTATGAGGCTATGGAAGAGACAAATGTAAAGAGATATCATGCAAGAAGTGAAAAGAAAGTAACCCTTATGAGGGATAGCACACTATTCAGTTTCCAAGGTGAGAGATATATCAGCCATGGAAACCTAATGTCAAACAACAAAAGAGGTTGTTATCAAGGACATAGATCCTCAATGCAAACCAAATTTTTTATGTATGATTGGACATCACATAATAGATAGATACTACTTAACCAAGGAAAGAGGTGAATCTTGGAAAGATATAAAAGAAGCAAATTGCATCAATTCCCCCCAAGTGTAGGAACAAAGATGGAAGAGGACACCTACTTCACAATGCAAGGAGATATCCTATTTAGCAACAATGTATACCATATTCTTAGCGAGGGATATTGACCCCTACATCCAAGAGTATAGATAATCATGAAAATGATATGTCACTCATGAAAAAGGATCCTCAAATGAAAGAGATCTTATCAACAAGACCCCCATCATAGAGGAGTGCCTTAGAAAAAATATCAAATTTCAATAGTGGGATCAAAGATTCGATCATCAAGCCCCCTGTAAAACAAGAGGAAGAGGAATCTTTGGAATGAGGGAAACAACTCTAACACCAAAGCAAGGGTGAGAGTTTATAAAGAAAATAATTTACAACATAGAGAAGAAGTGTCAACTTAGGACAAAGAATTCTTATACAAGAAGATTATCCATAGTCAAAATGTCTATCAATATGATGAAATAATATTGCAATATAAACAAATACCACTAAGCTAATGAAATTCATTCCCTAGAAAAAGAGAGAGAAGCAAGATCCTTGCACCCCAAGGATGAAAGGCAAGGGATATCTTTTCAAAACACATGTCCTAGAAAAGATATCTTGAATAAGAGAGAAATGGATGAAAAGCTATCATAATACACACCATGAAAACATAACCAATTAAGCTCAAAGAAGGAATATAATGGATTCTAGAAGATGGGAAGAAATATACTACTTGACCCCCAATCTAAAGGAGGAAATATCTATGTAAATGAGAGGTAAAATTATGAATAAATATCAAAGGAGAAGCTTCTTTTATTTTATCTTTATGGATCAAATAATAAGGAGAAGGTACTTTGAAGAATCTTTGCACATCTACATCATGAACCATAGTTTGAACCTCAACATAAGTGTGGGAATAACTAGGAATAGTAGATGGAGAATTAGGAATTGGATTAGGAAAGATAGGATTAGGATTAGGAAGTTTAGGAACACTAGTAAAAGTGTAGGAAGTGATATGAATGGAAGACACAATTGGAGGAACACTTGGAACCACAGTTGGAAATGGATTTGAATAGATATAAGTAATATTATAGTAAGAATTTTGTGAGGTAGGATCATGATTTCCTATAAGATCACCACTAAGAGGAAGAGCATTAAGGGAATTCATATCTTTCTCTGCTAATGCCTCATCACTAGAAGGAATCCAAAATTGAGGTGAATGATCTATAATGTCATCTTATTTCTCATAAGGGAATTGTGTTTTAGACAATGTCATCTGCTTGTATCAAAAATCTTTAACAAGGAGGGGATAAATCAATGTAATCATCCAAGGGTTCATCCTAAAAAGTAGAATTATCCACAATGGCTTCATGAGGAAAAGATTAATTAGCATCCAAATCCAAAGGTTCATCCAAAATAGGAGGATTGTCCACAATGGTTTCATGAGGAAGAAAGTAATCAAAATTGAAATTCAAAGGCTCATCCAAAATAGGAGGATTATCATCCCTATCCATGAAGCACATTATAAGAGTGTCATAAGTCATTAAAGCTTGATCCCTAGAGGGGGGATAAGGACATATATTAGGAGAATAATTAACATTGATCTTCAACTCCTCTCCATAAAGAGAAATATGATGGAGATATAGATCAAGGTCATCATCTTTCTCTAATATATCCTTGTAAGGTAATTCAAAAGAGGACAAAGCAACATCACATGCACGAGATGAAATCTTGCTAGGTGTAAATCCATGCAATGGTAAGGTAAGAGGAGGATGTTGTGTAATCCCAAAAGTTTTGGAAAAAATTTGAAACAACTTGTGCAACATGATAAAAAATAAATCTAGATATATCCAAATGTATTCAAATGAAATTTCTAAAGCAATGTAAATGTTTTTGTATTTTTGAAGAAATTTTGTAATTCTTTTGGATTTTTGAAATATAAATGCAAGGGAATAAAATAAATCTACTCTTATTGTAAGATATAACACAAAATGAAAATCTAACATAATAGGGCATCTAAATCCATAAAAGAAAAGGGGTACGTATGTCAAGTTCACCAAAATGTAGATGATAAAATATGGATGAGATTCTAGAACAATGGTTTTCACATAAAAGATACCCCAAAACCAATATTTTACACTTACATTTGAGTTTTATTGATATGGAAAGTAAATATAGATGACTAATGTTGAAATGAAGAGATAAAGGTACTTACCTCCAAAAAATAACATGCTGAAAACTCTATCAAACAGTCTTAGAAACTATTGATTTTAGCTGATCTTGAACTGAAATTGTGAGATCTACAAAACCTAAAAATATTTTCTAATTCTAAGGGAGGTCATCTTTGACCCTCATAAAAGGTAAAAGCCTACATTTTTGTTCTGAAGGTCAATTCTAACTTTGTCCACAACTCTTGAAAGTTTGGCGAACAAGGTATCCAAATATACTCTCAGATCAGAAATTCTGCACCTGTACCTGCAAGAAAAATGGTCTTTATTTTTTATTGGGGGGGGTTTGCCTTGGTCAAACACTAGTTTGGAATCATTCTTAATATTTAAATTGAAATGGAGAATGCTAGCAAGTAGTAGAAGTATATCTAATAATGAATCTATGACATTCAATAGATATGCAATTGTATTTGAAATGTAATCAAGTATGTTGATATGAAAGCTTGAACATAAAATCAAACCTCCATTATTGTATGCTTGGAATCCACCTTAAGGGAAGAATGAAATGGATCTTGAAGATGAACAAAGGATCTTGAAGGAAGATCACACCATCATGATGGCTAGATCTAGGGTTTGAATGATGAATCTTTAATGCTTGAACCAAATCCCTTCAATGGCTTGAATGCTTGAATCCTTGATCTTTAATGGAGAACTTGGATGGAGAAGTGAAATTGAACACTTCCTTAAAAATTATTGATGAAATGCTTTCTTGATCACTATGAGAGCTTGAGAGAGCTTGAGAATGAAAACTTGATGGAGAAAATGAGAGAGGAAGGCCTCCTTTTATAGTGAACTAGGGCACAATCCTCTAGAGGGGCTACCTTGGAGAATTAAATCCCAATTAGGTCCTAACCTTTAGAAAATATACCTAGATTAAATGCAATTTAAGGATTTACCATTCTGAAACCCGAAACGGCCGATCTGGAGGTGAGAAACAAATGTCCCCAAAACGTGACACCCAGAATTCAAGGAAAATTGAAATTTGAACAGGGGGTTCAAAATCAAGGTTCTAATTGACTAGGTAAGAATCAAGGTTTTAACTGACCAGGTCAAGGTTTAGGTTGTAACTAACTAGGTCACGATCGAGGTTGTAACTGATCAGGTTAGGATTGAGGTTGATTCTGACCCCATAAGGTCAACTTTGACCTTATGGTCAAAAACCTTAGGATCCTAGCCCAGAATGCTTGGAAATGAAGATTGAAGTGAAAATTAGGGATAGATATAAGTCGAATGAGGAGTACAAGTATGATCTAAGAAAAGAGCTGATTCAAGGTGCTTGACATGACCCAGATCACTCACTCAGAGGGCTAAACACTCTTAACATGGAAGTGCTTCCATTTTAAGATGATACAATGATATATCTCCTTCCTATCTTGAGTATATGATGCATCTTGTTTTTCATCTTCTTCTTCATAATCAACTTCCTCCCATAGTTGTGAAATTTTCATAGCACAACCATGGTCATCATAAGATTCATCTTTCTCCACTCCCTCCTCTTGATTTGTAGCTATATTTTGAGAAATGGCACAATAGTCAGGATCATGTGGGGACTAGAAGAGTCTGCACCATGGGACATCATCTGTCATGTTAATAGACTGCCTTTGGAAAGGATCAGGGTTCTTATCATTTTTTTTTTCCTTTCTTTCTAGGACTATAGGCTTCCCATCCTTCCATTAGGTATTGTAAGGAAAATTCTGCAACGTAGGCTACCTATAAAAGTGGTTGAAAGGAGGCTTACCATTATTTTGTGACCTATTTATGTTCTCACCAAGTTTCAAATCCTTCAAAGCATTCAGGATTTGTTTTAAATTGTCCTCCTCCCTAGGCTTCACATTAGAGGCCTTATCTAATTCTTTATTTCCAAACCTAGGAGGTTTAGGGTCCTCTTGATGCAGTAAAGGATGGTGAGTCTAATTAAGGACTGATCAACCTTGTAGCCAAACCAATATGCAAAAAAAATACACAACAATAACAACACAAGATCTGATTTAAAATATAAGTCTTTATACATCAATTTAATTATTACATGCAATGTGTCAGGTTGTAAGGCCTTCCTAGTTATGGCCAAATACAAAGCAAGTAACCATGTACAAGATCTCAGAGCATCCAACTCAATTCCACAACTTCATCAATTAGCTAGCCCAGGTCTATAACACACAATACACTGGTAGGCACCTAGGAAAGATCTAAACTTGTACTCAACTTACAAGAAACCTTCCTACTCCTAAGCACATAGGTTACTAACTCCTTTCTAATCCCTCTCTCACTGCCCCCTAAACAACTACCCAAGCATCTACTTAAATACTAAATCCTAGCCACAATTCAGCTCAACAAGATATACAAATATTAAATGCCAAAACATTAGTCAGCTCTTAGATAGCCTTACAAAATAGATAAGCTCTCCAAGATGGCCCAAATGGTCATCAAATCTGCATAGAAGAATGCAACATGCTAGATCTAGGTCCCCACACATCCAATGGTCAATCCATAACTCAAGGAGCATGACCCAAATTAAATGCAATAGTTAGCCAAGCTTATTTATCCAACCAAACCCAGTCGGTAAGCGAGAAAATCAAGCAATAGAGGAAATAACTGAGTGTCAGTCAACTGACCATGCCAAGTATGACCAATAAACATAATTATCACTGAGGATCAGGAAACTAATGCCTTCAGTTACCAAGCATTCTATAGAGATTGAGCACCCCGGTAACCACATAAACTGAGAAACCAATCTTCTAAACCAAGAAAGTATCCCACCAAACTAAGATCAAAGCTAGGAATCTACCTTCAAAGACAAACAAATTTTTATTTAATACAGGATTGCCAAGAATCCTAGGATACTCCTGTTGGATGTTCTTTTTCCCCAAAGGCTAGATTGACATAAGGATTGACAGGGCTAGTGTCATATTCACTCAACACTCCAAATCTAACAAGGAAAAAGGCCAACTAACAAGGATCAAAGAGAGATCCTTCTACATTTTGAGCTCCACATCACTCAGGTGGGTATACCTCATCTACACACACATAAAACTTGTGTCACACTACAAGCCTATAGGTAACTAACTATGGAATGGTTCTCAAACCCTTGAAGGTATCCTGTACCTCAAATGAAACTAATATCTCATGCAATAGCCCTACTTGCATGGAATGAGTATGAAAACCAAAGACCTACTCTAACAACATGAAAGGGAAAGGGTGGAACTAAAGGGAAATTATTTTAAAGATGGGTTGAAAGGACCCCTGAGATACCCTAAGTCTCTCATAGACCAGTGCCTTATCTAATGGGCCACAAAGTCAAATACCCTATTGCAAGAGACAACTTTAAAACAAGAAAATAATATATTCAATGTGTTGATGGCTTACATCAATCACACACCATAACCAAACCTCAACTTAGCACCCACTTATGCATCCAAGTATGTTATTACCCATCAAAGGATTTTAACCCTCCCCTTAGAAGAGACCTATGAATAAATAATACATTAACCAGCATCCACTAGAAGACAAGCATGACATATCTTTGATACCTCAGCTCATACATACATGAACACTAACCCTGAACTAGTTATCTCTGTGAAGACAACTCCACTTGCAAACCTGTAGGCAATGCAAATAGACAAATCAAACACCCTTGATGTATGATTAATGAATTCAAAGTTCAAATGGAGATAACTTGATAATAGTAAGAATATATTAATTCCACATACATAAGACAAATTAGTTACAATATGTATTGCATTCTCAGAACCAACAAGGAAAACAGGAACACTCTATATGCAAAGAAGAAAAAATATCTACAAGAAAAGGACCGTTCACTTGCAACCAATTCTCCTTCAAAGTTTATAGAAGAAAGAATGGGGGCCCTTTACAAAAACAAAAAACTTGCAATATATACCACTAGCTACCTTGGAATCCTAGAACAAGATGCAACAAGCTTCAGGAAACTAGGGCTAGGTTTTCAACCACCAAACCAACTGAAATGGTCAAAAATTTATTACAGGGGAGAAAACCCAAGAAACCTAGACAAACAGATCCAAGAATGATCTTCATAGCTGAGAAAATCCCTGAGAAGGACAAGTAGATCATAAATTTTCCATACAAATTAGACTGATTAGACTAGCAAAAACACCTCGAGCGACAAAAATAGTCCACCACCACATAGCCTAGGACACGTCGGCAATCATCAAACTCACTAGACCATACCACAACTACTAGTACCACCAATCAGATCAAATCTGGCCATGAAAGAAATCAATTTTAGTCCTTCTAGTCACTACAAACCCTCTAGAAATTTGAATTTGAAATCAAACGGTCATTTCCAAGTGCCAGTAGTAAATCGACAATCATAGTTTAAATTTGACTCAACTTTAAGTCATGACCGTCTGATGCATCAACTTTGTGGGCTTCTAAAACTCTATTTTATTAAAGGAAGGAATTGATGGTCATTTTAAAAGTGCTAGCATAAAGCATGTGCATCTTCAATCAACGGTATCATGACAACCGTTAGATCCTGTAGAATATTAACTCTTTTGAAAATTGTGGTCCCACTTTATCTGGAAAACTCGCGACTGAAGACCCTTTGCCAGTTCACAAAATACATTCCACCATCATAAAAAATTTAGCGAACACATGAACACTTCTTGCCAAGTCACCAAGTCTTTAGACCTTTTGCCAAAATATCATGCAAACAAGAAAATGCAGAAGAAACTTGTCGGAGCGGCTAAAACTTTATTAAAATTGCCAAGTGAACTGAGAAACCTTATTGGGCCTGCCTTAAGCAAATCAACAGCCATCATTATATTACTAACTTAACCTCCTCGTATCTTATCCCTATGGTGAAGTGATGACCACATGATCTTGTTGCATGTTAACACATCTGAAGGCTTTAAAAGGTATTGGTCCCACCAAAGTCATCCTTCCAAGCTGTCATCCCGCTAGCCAATCAAAAACTTGACACGCTAGCATTTTTCTGACACTGGGCCCACTAAAGACTTCAAGTCTAGGAAGATTAGATGATGCTCATTAAAGCACAACATTAAAGAGGCTACATCTTTCCATAGTGAAATGGTGATGATCATCGATTTTCTCCATGCTTTAACACTGCACTAAAGACTGAGGAACTGGGCCCGCTAGGATAGGTGGAGTCGCATGGTCAGATTTTATAAAAATCTGACATGTGACTATGTAAAAAAAAATAAAATAAAAGCCTAAGACCTTAGGGAAATAAAGCGGTGAGGGAGCTTAGGAAAAAGGCAGTTGAGAGACCTAGGAAATATTAAAGCTAACTGGGTAGAAAGTTAGGAAAATAAAATGTGAAGCAGCCAAGGTTTTAGCACATGGGTAAACTAGATTTTAAGTGGCCAAAATAAAGTAACATGAAATTATAATAGGGCTAGGGTTTTAAAGGTATTTTTTGAATTTTGAAATAAAATGGCTAGTTTTGAATTTTGCCTAGGTTTTTTTACATCCAAAGAGCTAGAAAAATTTGTAGAGACCAGGGGAGGCATCAAGAGGCCATGAAAATTTTAACAAGTGCTAATAGTGGCTCTAGTTGGGGATGCATGGCTCTTGTAGGCATGACAAGGACATCAGATCTCTAGGGAAAGTAGACCACCCACTGGAAAAGCACAAAGACCTAAAAAAAAAAAGGGAATAGGAAGAGAAAACTATACAGAATGTACACTTTTTACAGTATTTACAATTAGGTTCAATGCCCCAAAAATTATGATCAATTTTTTCCTCTATCAAACAAGTAATTTTCATCTCCAATTAGTAGAGGAGGACTGAAAATATATCTCTCATTCATCCTATCAAAAATATTGTGATCCACCTTCAGCATATTATATAAAAAATGATCATCATACTCACCATCATTTGGCAAGATAGTGTCACTAAACTGCCATGAATATTGATCATTTGGTGACATCAAAATGTTACACTCTTCACTTTCACTACCATTCTGAAAAAGGAGACACTTTAACTCAACCTTATGGATGGGCACATCAGCATGATGATCATTAGTTTGCACTAAAGAATAAATCCTTTCTATCTCCTTACTCTACAAACTAATATAGCACTCCTCAAGACAAAAATATAATTGCATAAAAATGGAAGCAACTTACTGATCAAAAATCACATCAGCATCTTCTAGAAAAGAACAAACACTATCAGTTGATGACTCATTAGTCATTTGCAAATCTGAGAAAACACTCGAAATCTCATCATCTGATACATCATATATAGCTTGGTTGTTGTCTAGTAGTGCTAGGGTAACAAAAAGAGAAGAGGCACACATGTCAAAGTTAGACCCTACTGACTCATGCTCCTGATCAAAATCAATGTGTGTTTAGTGTGACAACTCAGAGCCACCCCTCCCTAAACACCTAAGATATTCACAAGATAGGAACTCTGAAATTTGTTCACTATGAAGTGAACAACTGTCCTCAAGAACATCCTCCTCTAATATAAAATCATCAGCAACACCTTCATCTATCCAATCCTCTTCTTCATTTGACTGATTGAAAACACTTTCTACCCCATATTGAGAAGAGGCACCACTCTCATGATTGAAAGAAAGAGTGTCAATACTTGACACATCTCCTTCATAAATTTCATCATTCTCAATATCAGTACCACTAAAAGAAACCCCAAGTGCATCCTCAAGCTTAAGACTATCATCACTAAGTACCCAATCCCTGATACATATATAATATTCTTCCCACAAAGCATCTGACCAACTGGTTGACTCAAGAAAACAAAGCTCCAGGAATAAACCAATGAACTTAGATTCTAAAAACTCAATATCATTCAGAAGCTCATCATATGCCTCACAAAATCTATCATATAACAGAGATATGGATAGATTATCTCTACTTCCCATCTTTAAACTTATCAATTTTATGTAATCCCTAAGGATGCCCTACTCAAGGAAAGCCAACTCCTCATCAAGCTTATCCATCAGACTTAATGCAACACTTCCATAAAATTTTGTAGGGATGCAACTAAAAACTTGAAGTATGAAAACCTCTACTCACACCTTATCCTTTCTTAGTGCTTGATTACTTAATAAGGAAACATTTAGACCTTGAAAAATACCTAAGAGTTTTGCAGTAGAAAACTTTGTTGACTGGAAGGCAGGGCAGATCCAGAGCTCACCATGTAGCTCCATCAGATTCTTTTCTATATAGAGTCACCACCTCCTTGAAGAGGAAAATTTTTGTACTTCTTTTTTATTTTTTCTATCTTCTTCCAATCAACCAAAACTTCACCAGGGTTTACACATAGTTTATCAGGGAACTACATTGATCAAATAAAGACTTTAGAGTTGCCACTCAACACTTAGTGAGAAGATTTTACAAGTGTATCTTTTTTTATCTGACTCTATCCTTTCCAACTAGACTCTAGGATGATCCACCTAAGCAGGGAAACTTGTTGTCTTTTATTCTTTCCCCAACAGAGTCACCATCTTGTTGGATGTTCTTTTTCCCCAAAGGCCAGATTGACATAAGGATTGACAGGGCTAGTGTCACATTCACTCAACACTCCAAATCTTGTTAGCCCACTTTCATGCTTACCCTGAAGATCCTTTTGAAAATGGCTTATCTCTAGATTTTTCATGGCCCTCCTTGTTTTGTTCTGGCCTCTACAATTTTTCCCTGATTTTCCTGGCTTCCTGCAAGTCCCTTTTCCTCTTTGGCTAGTTAAAAACCCTTGAAATATTTAAAAAACTAGCCATATTATTTAAAATTTTCCCAAAACCCCTTGGTGCCCTCAGTCCTGGTCTATTTTGAAGTTGCTTTATTGGTAACTTAAGTGAAGAATTTTGCATGTGTGCATTTACCCTGGCGGTCAGTCGCTAAGTCTCTAGATCCCTTGATGGTTAGTTTTTCCTTTTCCTATTTGTGCAATAGCCTATTCTCTAAGTCGCCAGTTTTCCAGTGGTAACGATCAAATATTCCATGACCTAGTAGAAATTTAACCTCAGACTATAGTCAGGCATTTGGTAAATGAAATATTTGAAAACCTTTTATTTTTGTGCTAACGTCAGTGGACCTAAGGTTTTTTGATAGAGCTTCAATCGGATAGTCAGTGCATGATCTCAAGCGATGTGTCAGAGGCTTGAGATCTTGTGCTCGCTGTTGATTTCAAATGATGATGTAAGCCTTCTTTTTGAGTGGGTCCACTACCATATGTGTATGACTTGGACACTTCTAATTGGTCCATGTGGAGGTGACTTGGAGCTCCAGTGGGTCCTATTTGGTGATGTGTCGAGGGACCTGATCTATCAAAACATCTATGGTTGGTGCATGATCTCAAGTGATGTGTCAAAGGCTTCAGATCTTGCACCACCCGTTGATCTTTCCTTGTGGGCCCGGCTATTTTCTGTAGGTCTTTTAGTGGTGGAGATAAGTTAGTGATGGTGCTAAAGGATTTTCATTTGGTCGCATAATCTCCAGTTGGATTTAGTGAGGGTTTTTCTTGTTGTCGCGAGGTCGCTTAATGTTTTGGCGAAGGTAAATTTTATGCCGTGACTGCTAGTTAGACTATAGTCGCTAGTTCTCAGAATGAAATAATGTGGGGCCACCAAACTTTCTAAGAGGTTAAAGGGTGATCTGATCTTGTGGTTGTCGTATCACCAGAGGATTAAGTTGCAGGGTAGATAACTCAGTGAAATGGTGACAGCCGTTGATTTTTCTCAAAGGAAAAAAGGAAGATCTCAGCTCATGAAAAGTAAAGGATCGACAACTATGACTTAAAGATAGATAAAGTTTGAATGTGAGCCGCTGATGTAGGGGTAAAGGAAGGAAATAACCATTGAATTTCAAATTTGAATTTCCTGAGATATCTCTAGCAGTTAAAAGGACTGGTGTTAATGGTTGAGGTGACTGGAGTGGGTGGAATTGATCTCCTCCACCACTCCAGTGTGGTCCAGAGTATGAAATGATTGTAGTATGGGATGTTTGTCAACAAAAAGTTAATAGATGAGTACTTGAAGTTTTTGCAGGGTCTTCTCTGGGTGGTTTTTGCCTGGATTTTGTTGATTTCTTGGTACAATCTGTAGGTCTCTTTATAATGAAAATCTTGTGCTAGTAGATTTTGAATGGGTTTCTGACCTTCGTCCAAATTTGAATTGAATTATGTAAATTTCTGACTATTTGGTGGGTGAAGTTCAAAGCCCTAGCCTACCCTAAGCTTGTTGCATTCTCTTTTGAGAATTCCAAGGTGGCTAGTTGTATAAGTAGTTGAGTTTTTGACTTAGTGAGGGTTCCAAATATTTTTCTTTGGTCCCTAGTTTTAAATTGTCTGAACATTGTGAGGAAGGAAAATTTAGATCTTGTGTTGGTCTCCTATCTTTGAATCAAGTGGTAATGTATTGATTTTGTTGATATTAATGAGAATATTGTTGAGTTCCAATCTTACATTTCTGCATACCTTCTTGTTTGATATTTGAATTCATATATGTTAGTGTCAAAAAGAAGGACTGGCATATGGTAAACAAAGAGTATTGTGGATTCCATCTATGAGCTCCTAACAAAGTTGGGATTAAAAGTCTTTTAGGTGTATTCAGTGAATTCATTATTGGTTAAGTCTGATATTCAGGTGTTTGAGTGAGAGGGGTGATAGGCAAAGCACTCACCCTAAGCTTTTTAGTATTTGATTTAGTATCATAAGTGATATATTTTTTCAAGTGACTCCTTGCCCTAGGATAAGACACTGATCCCTTCTCTGGATTTAGTTCACTAGTTTTCAACCACACATACATCTACATGATCATACCTTTAGTCAGTTTGTAAAGGATTTATTTGAATATATGTTTGTTGATTCCTTTGGAGAAAGTGAATCAAGGGTACACCCACCCAAGCTTGAAGCTTAAAGTGAAGAAGGATCTCTTGTTGATCCTTGTTAGTTGGGCCCTCTTTCTTGTGGACTTCAGAGTGGTGATAGAGTCAAGAGTGTTATTAAAATATCCATTGAAGTTTAAATCTGCAAGTAAAGGATCATAGGGAACTATCCACACCCAACAAATCTAACAAGGAAAAAGGCCAACTGACAAGGATCAAAGAGAGATCCTTCTACACTTTGAGCTCTACATCACTCAGGTGGGTATAACTCATCTTCACACACATAAAACTTGTGTCACACTACAAGCCTATAGGTAATTGATTATGGAATGGTTCTCAAACCCTTCTAGGTATCTTGTAACTCAAATGAAACCAATATCTCATGCAATAGCCCTACTTGCATGGAATGAGTATGAAAACTATAGACGTACTCTAACAACATGAAAGAGAAAGGGTGGAACTAAAGGGAAATGATTTTAAAGATGGGTTGAAAGGATCCCTGAGATACCCTAAGTCTCTCATAGACCAGTGCCTTGTCCAATGGGCCATAGAGTCAAATACCCTACTACAAGAGACAACTATGAAACAAGAAAACAATATATTCAATGTGTTGATGCCTTACATCAATCACACACCATAACCAAACCTCAACTTAGCACCCACCTATTCATCCAAGAATGTTATTACCCATCAAAGGATTTTAACCCTCCCCTTAGAAGAGACCTATGAATAAATAATGCATTAACCAACATCCATTGGAAGACAAGCATGACATATCTTTGATACCTCAGCTCATACATACATGAACACTAACCCTGAACTAGTTATCTCTGTGAAGACAACTCCACTTGCAAACACGTAGGCAATGCAAATAGACAAATCAAACACCCTTGATGTATCATTAATGAATTCAAAGTTCAAATGGAGATAGCTTGATAACAGTAAGAATATATTAATTCCTCATACATAAGACAAATAGGTTACAATATGTATTGTATTATCAGAACCAGTAAGGAAAATAGGAACACTCTATATGCAGAGAAGAATAAATATCTACAGGAAAAGGACCCTTCACTTGGAACCAATTCTCCTTCAAAGTTTATAGAAGAAATAATGGGGACCCTTTACAAAAACAAACAACTTGCAATATATACCACTAGCCACCTTGGAATCCCAGAATAGGATGCAATAAGCTTCGAGCAACTAGGTTTAGGGTTTCAATCACCAAACCAACTGAAACAGTAAAAAATTTATTGCAGGGGAGAAAACCCAAGCAACCTGGACAATCAAATCCAAGAATGATCTTCACAACTGAGAAAATCCTTGAGAAGGGCAAGAAGATCATAAATTTTCCATACAAATCAGACTGATTAGACCAACAAAAACACCTCGAGTGACAAAAATAGTCCACCACCACACAACACAGGACTCCTCGATAATCATCAAACTCACTGGACCACACCACAACTATTAGTGCCACCAACCAGATCAAATCCAACTATGAAAGCAATCAATTTTAGTCCTTCTGGTCACTGCAAACCCTCCAAAAATTTGAATTTGAAATCAAACAATCATTTCCAAGTGCCAATAGTAAATTGGTAGTCATAGTTTAAATTTGACTCAACTTTAAGTTGTGATCATCCGATGCATCAACTTTGCTAGCTTTTAAAACTCTATTTTATCAAAGGAAGGAATCGATGTTCATCGTAAAAGCATTGGCATAAAGCATGTGCATCTTCGATCAATGGTATCATGTCAACTTTTAGATCTTGTAGCATATTATCTCTTTTGAAAATTGTGGTCCCACTTTATCTAGTGAACTAGCGACTAAAGACCCTTTGCCAGTTCATGAAATACATTCCATCATCACCAAAAATTTTGTGAACACACGAACACTACTCACCAAGTCGCCAAGTCTTTAGACCTTTTTCCAAAATATCATGCGAACAAGTGAATGTAGAAGAAACTTGTCAGAGCTACTAAAACTTTATTAGAACGACCAATTGAACTGAGAAACCTTACTGGGCCTGCCTTAAGAAAATCAATGACCATTGTGATATTGCTAACTTAACCTCCTTGCATCTTATCCCCACAGTGAAGTGACAACCACATGATCCTGTCACCCATTAACACATCTAAAGGCTTTAAAAGGTATTGGTCCCACTGACATCATCCTTCCAAGCTATCATCCTGCTAGCCAATCAAAAACTTGACACGCCAGCAACTTTCTGAAACTGGGCCTGCTGAAGACTTCAATTCTAGGAAGATCAGATGGTGCTTGTTAAAATGCAATGTTAAAGAGGATGCATCTTTCCATAGTGAAATGGTGACGATCATTGATTTTCACTGCACTTTACCACTCCACTGAAGACTGAGGAACTAGGCCCGCTAGGACAGGTTGCAGCCAGTTGCATGGTCAGATGTTAGAAAAATCTAACATGTGACTATGTGACAAACAATAAAATAAAATCTTGAGACCTTAGGGAAATAAAGTAGTAGGGGAACTTAAGAAAAAAGGTGGACGAGAGACCTAGGAAATATTAAAGTCGACTGGGTAGAAACATAGGAAAATAAAATGTGAAGCAGCCAATGTTTTAGCACATGGGTAAACTAGATTTTAAGTGGCCAAAATAAAGTAACATGAAATTATAATAGGGCCAGGGTTTTGAAGGCATTATTTGAATTTTGAAATAAAATGGCTAGTTTTGAATTTTGCCTAGGGTTTTTGACATCCAGAGAGCCAGAAAAATTTGTAGAGACTAGGGGAGGCATCAGGAGGCCATGAAAATTTTAACAAGTGCTAACAACTCCTGCATCAGACACCCTAGGTAAGAAATATTTTCTCATAAGGAAATCATGAACATCTCAAGGGAATCAAAATAGCTATACCAAATCTATTCTTCACCCATATCTCCTCTTGTCCTTCATCCTAAGTAGTCTTCACTTCATTCATCTCTTCCTATAACAAGTTCTTCTATTTTCCATTTTTCTTATCTTTTCTTTTAACAACTAATAGCAATTGACCCTGACCTCTACCGACCATAGCAGTGCCTCAGTAAGGTTCATCCTCCTTAGTCAACTTAGTATCATCTATATCTCTGTGTCACAAATGTCATCATCTATTATACTATCTCTATTAGAAAGACCATCCGCCTATTAATCTCAACAAACTCTTCAAATATAGCATTCTCCTCCTTCAAACTAGACTTTATAGAAATAGGTTCCTCAACCTTTTGAGGTTTGTCACCATCACATGGACAACACCTGATGACTCCACGTGCCTTAACCCTAGTTTCCTATAAAGGTATCAGCTTTTTCCAAGCTCCTTCATGCCTAACCACATAGGTATTAGCATGACCATCAAACAAAACATTTCTATCAAACTATCAAGGTCTACTGAGTAATAGATGGAACACATCCATAGGTAACACATCACACAATATCTCATCTTGGTAAGATCCAATCTATAAATTAACCAAGCATTGTTCTTTAACTCTAACCATAGAAACATCTTGTATCCAACTAATCTGTTAAAGAATAGGGTGCTTCCTCCTTTCCAAATTCAACTTACTAACCATTTCTTCTGAAACAAAGTTCTCAAAACTGCCACCATCAACTATGACATTACATACCTTATTCTTTCACTTACATCTAGTTTTGAACAAATTTATTCTTTGTACCAGTTCAGAGACACATGCAGCTAACCTTCTAGTGACA
The DNA here is from genome assembly GCA_027943335.1 of Chamaecyparis obtusa. NCBI lineage: Eukaryota > Viridiplantae > Streptophyta > Pinopsida > Cupressales > Cupressaceae > Chamaecyparis > Chamaecyparis obtusa. The sequence continues at coordinate 393,988 of BSBK01000328.1, read as the reverse complement.
AGACATTCACCTTTCTTTGGAACAATCTTAATGTCTTCTTCAGCAACTAATTCAACTCTTTTATTAGGACACTACCAACTTCTATGACCAGCTTCACCATAGTTATAACAAGTACTAGTGAACTCATTCTTTCACCTTCCTTTATGTCTAGCATTCTTAGTAACTTGACCACTGCTAGATACCACATTAGGCTTAGGATTCTCTATCACATTACTGTCAACAACTATCTCACTAGTCTTACCACATTAGTTTCTACTATTATGTCTACCTTCAAACTTCTTATTCAACTTCTCTTCAATGTTTAATGCCATCTAATATGCATCTTCTATTGTTTTCATCTAAACAGTAAGCAATTCTTCTTGAATACTAGGTCTAAAACCATAGACATACCTAGTAACCTTCTCTTTATCAGCTTCCAAATTATTAGTCCTAATTAGGATTGTGTAAAACTCCTTAGTATACTCTTGTACTGATTTTTTAGTCTCCTTCAAAGCTTACATATTCTTAAACATGTCTAATTCATATTCCACTAGAATGAATTGCTTCTTCAACTTGTCAACCATTCAATTCCACTTAGTGATCTTTTCTTTTCCTCTTCTACCTCTTTCCAACTGAACTTCTCTCCACCAACTATTTGCATGACCCTTCAACTTAGTCTTTAAAAATCTAACCCTATTAGGATCTTCTATTTCTTCATACTCAAAGTATCATACATCTCATTGATCTAGTCAATCAATTCTTTAGGCCTAAGGCTTCCAGCAAATGCAAAAACTTCAATCTTAGGTCTCTTTCCAATTCTAGACATAGCTTTCAGAATTTGATTCTCATTTAGATCTCTAGCTTCTTCTACCCCTTCTTCAAAATGATCTTCTTCCTTAGATTCATCATCACTATCCTCTTTCAAGGTAGTCCTCTTCTTTCTCAATTCCTCTTGTAGGTCTTGCACTTGTTTCTACAAAGCCCTAAAATCATCAAGACTAAATTCTCTAGCAGCCTCTTCCTTTGAGATCTCATGATTTCTCCTCGGAGGCATCTTTAAATAAAGATCTAGATACAAACACACAAGATCAAATCAGCTCCAACAAGAATAGACTTTTCTCAAATAGGAATAAACATCAATTAAATAGGAACAAACTTCGCTCAAATAGGAACAAACATCTCTCAAATAGGAACAAAATTCATTCAAATAGGAACAAACCAGGCTTTGATACCACCTGATACAGTCCAAGATGGTGAATCCAATTACGGACTGATTGACCTTGTAGCTAAACCAATATGTAGTGGAAATACACAACAACAACACAAGATCTGATATAAAACAGAAGTCTTTATACATCAATTTACTGATTACATGCAATGTGCTAGGCTATAAGGCCTTCCCGGTTATGGCCAAATATAAAGCAAGTAATAGTCTACAAGATCTTGTAGGATCCAACTCAATTCCACAACTTCATCAATCAGCTAGCCTAGGTTTGTAACACATTGTACTATTGGATTAGGAGAGATAGGGTATTGAGAGGGGAGGGGTGAATCAGTGCCCATGAAATCTTTAACGCATAAACCTTTTAGATCTATAATGGAAAATAGTACTAACCTTACAAAATAACTTGTATCTAGTGTATGTATCATTCATCCATTTAACTTATAAAATTAAACAATATGAAATCAACAATGTAACAATCCCATAAGACAAGTATTTTGGTAACGTAGAAACCCTTGTTAGAAGGTAAAAACTATGGTGGGGATGACACCCACAAATTCTTTAGTACTGTGGATAGAAAAGGTTGGTCTATTAGGGCTAAAAGTTTTGATCACTTCTAGTGATCTTACCCTATTGGGAGTAACATATTAGATCATCTAGATCTACCTAGTGATAGGCTTTTAGCAACACTACTTGAGTGTGCACTCAGTTAAGAGATTTACAAAAGACTATCAAGTCTACTCTATTAAGATATTTAACCAAAGCTCTATTACAATGATTAGAAAGCAATAGGTATCTATCTGCTAATGACAACTCAATTATCTGATATAGATCAATAAAGTACTGATAAAATATCACCTTTACTGTGATGAATCTCTGCTCTGAACTTCTTAGTAAGCCTACTTTGATTTTTCTTAATCTAATTATCTTTGTATATTGTTATGGTCTGTCAACTAATAATCTTGAAGGTTGGCTAAAGGTTCAAGTGCTTCTTTTTGTTCATACATCAGTTTTCTACAAAAATGATGCAAACATATAGTTATATAGCATACTACTTTATGCCACTTATAAAATTAGGTTTACAGATCTTAGACAAAAACCCTAAGATCTACAGTGTACAAAAATAACCTAGATCAAACTATTACATAAGATCTTCATTACATTTAATGAATATCTCAACAATAAATTGTTGTTGATCTTGGTAAAATATTTTCTGATCTGTTGTAACCATTTTCATAGAAGAATGTGTCATTCCTGATTACTATGCCATTTCCTATGATCCTCAGTAAACACTGTATAGACTACTTGGTGTTTATTCTGATGGTTGGTGTTTACTATCTCTCAGTATCAGTGTTTACTAATGTTCCATAAATTGTCTGATGCTCAGTGTATATACTTAACCGACTGGTCTATTTTCCTTATAGTTACTGACTAGCTTAATATAGGTAGCTGACCTATGTCTTTGGTAACCTTTGATACTAATGACAACCTTTAATGCTCAATAGAGATAACAATCTCCCCCTTTGGCATTAGTATCAAAACTTGAATGTATATAGACAAAATTTCTCAAAAACTTATTTCTCCACCATTTACATATATACTTATCAAAAAAAATTCTATATACTCCCCCTTAGTGCATGCTCCTAGTAATGTGTAGTATACTTGGAAAAATAAGTTACATATTTGGCATATACATAGATTTCCCCCTTTTTGATATTAATGCCAAATACAAAAATTGTATACTTATAGCTTGTCAAAAATGTCCTGATGGATTTTCTTCAATGACTCCAAGAGGTTTTCCCATTCCTCTTTCAAGTTGGTGAGAGAAATGTGCTCAAGATCGACTTGTGCATGCATGTCAAAGATGTTCTCCAACACACAAATCTCTGGTGTTGTTACAAGTTGTTCCACTTTGACAATATGCTTTAAAAAAAATTTTAGGTATGCTAGGAGTTCTATCTACAACTCACTAACCTGATCATTTATCTGCTCTTCTTGTTTCTTAATCTCTTTTATCAACCACCTAAGTTCTTGAACTCTAATGATATGCTTTGAAAAAGCTTGTGGCTTGGTTGTAGTTGCATTTGCACTGGACTTGATTTCATTTTCTAGTCCTTTTATATTTTTGCTAATCTTAGTAGTGAAGGTTTCCACAGTGCATAGCTTTAATAAGAATTGACAAATTAAATGAGTTATTGATTTGATCTTGGTTATTACATTAGCTAATTTGATCTTGTTGATTGTGACTTCTTGGCTAATTCTTTTTGCAAGTTTGTCTTGAATCCTTGACTCTTCCCACTATTCTATTCTCTTATTGGTGTCCACATCTGGGGCATTGATTCCTTTGGTAAGAGTGGCAAGTTGGTCCATGATCGGTGTGTCTTCATCTATATGAACCTCAGGGACCACCTCTTGTAAGATATCTCTTACATTTTCCAATATCTCCTTGCTCTTACTCTCTTGTTTCAACTTTTCTTGTGCCACTTTCCTTTTGCATAACTCCCCATATTTTCTTAGTTCTTTCGGGCTAAGGGTGCTTGGGTCACACTTGAGTATCACAATGACTTTATCTAGAGTGACTGGCCATTTTCCTTTCTTATTCTTCTTATTCTCCAGTGCAAGTGGAGAACTCTTGGAAACTATAACAATATCCTTTTCTTCTACCCTCAGAGTGTTCTTCTCAGTTGACACACTATCTTCCTTCTTCTGCTCCTAGGTAACCTATGTGTTGGTTGAATGAGTTGGAGGCTTAGATGTGGTTTTAGGTGAGGTAGCCTCTATTGCCTTAGGCTCTTCTTGTGCCTTAATTTTTGTTTCAGTGACCTCTTTTCCTTTAGGTTCATTTGTCTCTATAGGTATCTTAGTGCCATGTTCTCCTATTGTGTCATTAGGTTTCATGGGGTCTAAGTCTTTGGGTCGATGCAATGAAAGAATTTCAATCACTTCTGCAAGAATAGGAAGCTCACCTAGTATCAAAGGAAATGCACACTTAGTAACTTGTGCTTCATTCAATGTGGTATCTTGTGCAATATTCACATCATCATCATCATCATTTCTATCATCAAGATCACCATTTGTGATGTACTCAATGAGTACATCATTATTATTGTTCCCCTTCACCTTGATCTCTGCTAGATCTGGTGCATCCTATGAACTATCCTTAATATTTTGTGCAACTATTGTATCAATCACCTTAGTAGGTGATACCACTACCTCTTTGATCTTCTTTGCTATTCTCTCATTTTGTTCTTTGATAGCTAGAACTCAGCCCCAAATGAGTTGAGTTGACTCATCAAGTTCTACCAGATTCTAGTGTAATACTAACATTGCTTGGTGTTTCACTTTGATTCTATTCACATATAAGTCCATAAGCTCCTTGATCTGAATAAGAGATATGTTCATTGCTACCAAAACTAGAATATGTTATCTTCTTTTTCTCTCTATTTCCAATGAATATGACCACTTATGATTTATTTTGTCATCCAATTCCTTAGGTAGTGTTAATGAAAATTCTAATGCAGCTTGGTTAAAGTGAATCATCATCTGGATGATTTATTACTTAATTTTGTTTTGATCTTCGGTTGACATTTTGTCAAATCTGCTAAGTTTTGGATCAGTAAGATCTCCATGCTCAATAATATCTACTACTACTTCATCAATTGGTCTTTCTTTATTAATTACTACCAGAAATTGATTTTTGTTATTTTCATTTTCATCATCCTCAAGATCTTCTTTACTTCTTATTAACCTTCTCTTTTTCTTTGGTGGCTCAGCTACAACCTTCTGACCTCTTTTAGCATATGTTTTTGTCAGTGTAGCTGCCTTTTGTTTTACTATCTCTTCAGTTCCCTTCTTTTGTCATGGTGAAGCTTTAGTGGATGACCTTTAGCATGCACCTTTCTAGACTTGTAACTGCCTCTTCTTTGGAGCTGTAGTAGGAGGAGCTGGTGTAGCTTCTTTTTCTTCTTTAGATTCAGTCTCCTCACTATCATAAGGTTTGTCATCCAACATTAACTGACCTCTAGTTGTAGGTTCAACCAGTGACTCCTTAGATGAGTTTGATGCATATCCAAAATGTTCAGTTAAAACTATTTTCATTTTCATTGCTTTTCTTGTCATTTTACTGATGACAGGCCCTGTTTTAATTCTTGACTTTTCTTCTTCAAAGGTTCCAAACCTTTCAACCATTTTGTCCTTTGGTAGTGCTAGCAGTGCCTCAATACATTTCAAAGCAAAATCATGATCCATTTCATATCCCATAGGTGCTAGCCACTTTATTCTTGGTTCACCTGCTTTAATCATAGTATGGTTAGTGTCTACTAGAAAACAAATATCCATCTCAAATTTTTCAACCAATGAACTCAGTATTCTACTTCTCTTATACATTTTAACCTAAAATTCTTCAAAATATTTATCCAAAATATTCTCAGCATTGTCTCCCAGACCTTTCATAATATCAAATATTTGTAAAGTAATTTGTTTCTCATCTATTTAGTTAGTGCGACCAATAGAGGGAAATAATTTTTGGAGATAGAAAAATAGACATACAAGTAGTGAACCAAACTTATAGCTATTGGTCTTCTATGACCTAATGGTTTTCATATTTTCTTCAACTTGTCTTAGTAGTAGCTCGGCAAGGTCTATCTAATGACCCTTCTTTATCAATTTCTAACCCATATCTACTACAATACATGGTACACTATTTGACCTGCTCAATTGAAAGATTTTATAACCAATAACATGGTCCACAAACTTCACTTTGGGATCCAAAATGGATGAAATCTTTAATTCTTTACCATCCCATGTTGCACCAGTATTCTTCTCAACTTTAGCTCATGCAACACTTCAAAATTCTTTGACCTTGTCAGTAGTCAGCTAACTAGTCACCTTGCTAATCATCCTCTTTGTTACTTGGATTAGTTTCTCTAACTATAATATTCCTTCACGATATCTTCTTAACACAACCCTAATCCATTCATTCTTGAAATTCTTTGAGAAATTTAGGGCATTTGTGAGTCCAAGTGTTTCAAAAATTTTGTGCTCTAGTTTTAGTTTCATTTCTCCATCAAAAAGTTCCTGAAATGAAACATACTTATCAAAATCTCCAATTTTCCTAATTTTATAGTGAATATATGATCTTATGTCTTTCGTCAAGAAAACCCTAGGTGGGATGCTTGAAAAAGCACTTGCTAAATCCATTTTTCTTGCAAATTCTAGGTGTAACTTATAGTGAGGTTCCTTGTAACTTGTTGACATGATTAGATTAACTTCTTCTTCCATAACCTTAGAAGAATCGTAGTAGATGCCATTTCAACAAATTAGGTTTTTGGTAAGTTATGAAAATATACTCGGTAGGGTTTCAACTTACTTGGAATGTATCAAATATTAAGCTTGGTTTGATCTACAACTGCTTGAATTAGCTTGAAAGATTTTTGCTTGAACATGCTCTGTGAAATATTAGCTCTCCAAAATTCACAATCTAAAAAATGAACTCTTTCTTTCATGTATTTATAGACTTTTTTATATTCCCACTTAAACTTTATGAAATAAATGCCTAACCTACTTTCAAGTTGTGACAACTGTTAGCTCGGTGACAACTATAGACTTTAATCTGATCGGTTAACACAGGGTTTCCTTGCTTGGGTCATATTGATACTTGGTTAACCTTGAATAGTGATTACCAATAGGTAACCAGCACTCAGTCTAACTTTTACTAACTATATAAGTTTGTTAACTCAAAACATCTAAACCACAACACATCTTCATTCATGTAGATTTGGTATGTGCTCATCATATATAATGAAATATATTTAAAACGTGATCATTTTGAAATGTAAGTCCCATACATACCTATATCACTTTAATTGGAGGTACCAATGTCACCCAATCTAGTGGACAAGGTTTCACTGATAGCATTACTTGACTCAACATTCTCATTAGATGCCTTTCTCCACATAGTGATTCTAATATTCATGATATCTCCAATAGTGTTTCTAGTAATGAAAACATGCCATTCCAGTGCTTTTATAGCTTCTTGATTGTCCAACCCATCTTTTCTTATTATAGTTTTCTACAATGTGCCCATATCTACCACATGCAATACAGATAGCCTATGTGTTGTAATCCCAAACATAACAGCTACCTTGTCTCTTTGGTTGATAAGGCTTGTGTTGTGTCTTTTGCTTAGGATTCCATACTTGTTTCATCTTAGCCTTACACTCTTGTATAGTGTGTCCATGTTTATTACAAGTATATCATAACTTCTCCATAGTAGTATTGTTAGCATTCTATTTAGATGTACATTCATAAGCATGATGACCATACTTTCCATAGTAATAACAATATCCATTAAACTTAGGAGTGACAGGAGGTTTACCTTGTGCTCTACTTCTACATACATTATAAGTGTGTCCCATTTTGCCACAGTGATAACATGTCAACACTTTAGGTCTTTGATTTTGACTATTGTTGACCTGTTCAGTTTGTTGTGATGACTCTCCTTCACCAGTATAGCCTAGTCTAGCTTTACTCCTAAATCTTCTTTGATTAATCAGAAAATCATCAATCTTCTTAGAACTATCATCATCCATTTTCTTCATTTCATTGTTTTGTTGTTGATTTTTCACTTCATTTCTCAATGTTTCATTCTCCTCTCCAAGTCTTGCAACTTCTTCAAGTCTTCTTGACAATTCTCCTTTCACTTGGTTGACTTCTTGATTCACAACCATCATTTGACTGGATGTTTGAAAATGGTGATTGGTGAGTCTCTGTATCTCACTTTATTTTTCTTGAAGTTGTTAAGTTATTTTTCATTGGTCATCAATAGCTTGATTTCTTTCTTGTTCAGCCTATCTACCATTGTTCATTATCTCAACCATTCTAACCATCTAAGATTCTTGACCGATTTGCAATGCTTTCACTTGTTTGGTTAAATGCTGATTCTTTTCAGATAAATCAGAGATCATGATTTTAAATCCATCATAAATACTTCCAGAACTAGATCCAATATCATCAATAGCCTCTTCATGATAACCGACTTCATTTTGTAGAATAGCTAGGTTATTCCTTTCAACTAGCAGTTTCTTCAGCTCATCCTTAGCTTTCTTATATTGTTCCACAAACATCTGCATCTGAATCTTCTGATTCTCTATTTCCTTATCTAACTTATAACTCTCCATGACTTAGATCTTTACCCTTCAGTAGTTAAACTATTCAAATAAGAGAACTATGCTCTGATAATAATTGCTGGATTAGGAGAGATAAGGTACTGAGAGGGGAGGGGTGAATCAATGCCCACAAAATCTTTAACTCATAAACCTTTCAAATCTATAACAACAAATAGTAGTAACCTTGAAAAATAACTTGTATCTAATGCATGTACCATTCATCCATTCAACTTATAAAAGTAAACAACATGAAATAAAAAATGTAACTCTCCCATAACACAAGTATTCTTGTAACACAAAAACCCTTGTTAGAAGGTAAAAACTGCAGTGGGGATGACACCCAAAAATTATTTAATAGTGTAGATAGAAAAGGTTTGCATGTTAGGGCTACAAGTTTTGATCACTTCTAGTGATCTTACCCTGTTAGGAGTAACATATTAGATTAGCTAGATCTACCTAGTGATAGGATTTTAGCAACACTACTTGAGTGTGCACTCAGTTAAGATATTTACAAAATATTGTCAAGTCTACTCTATTAAGAGATTTAACCAAAACTCTATTAAAATGATTAGAAATCAATAGGTATCTATCTTCTACTAACAACTCAATTGTCTGATACAGATCAATAAAAAACTAATAAAATATCACCTTTACTATGATGAATCTCTGCTCTGAACTACTCGGTAAGCCTACTCTGATTTTCCTTAATATGATTATCTTTGTATACTGTTATGCTCTTTCAACTGATAATCTTGAAGGTTGGCTAAAGCTTCAATTGCTTCTTTTTGTTCATACATCATTTTTCCCCAAAAATGATCCAAACATACAATTATATAGCATACTGCTTTATGCCACTTATAAAATTAGGTTTACAAATCTTAGAAAAAAACCCTAACATCTACAGTGTACAAAAATAACCTAGATCAAACTATTACATAAGATCTTCATTATATTTAATGAATATCTCAACAATAAATTATTGTTGATCTTGGTAAAATGTTTTCTGATTTTTTGTAACCATTTGCATAGAAGAATGTGTCATTCTTGATTACTATGTCATTTCCTATGATCCTTGGTAAATACTATATAAACTACTTGGTGTTTATTCTTATGCTCGATGTTTACTATCACTCGATATTGGTGTCTGCTAATGTTCGGTAAACTATCTGATGCTCAGTCTATATACTTAACTGATTGGTTTGTTTTCCTTATAGTTATCAACTAGCTTAATATAGGTAACTGACCAATGTCATTGATAACCTTTGATACTAATGACAACCTTTAATGCTCAATAGAGATAACAAGTACACTGGTAGGCACCCATGAAAGATCTAAACTTGTACTCAAACTTCCAAGAAATTTTCCTTCTCCTAAGCTTGTAGGCTACTAACTCCTTTCTGCTCCCTCTTTCACTATCCCCTAAATGGCCACCCAAGCATCTACACAAATACTAAATCCTAGCCACAAGTCAGCTTAGTAGGATATACAAATATTAAATGCCAAAACATCAGCCAACTCTCAAATAGCCTTACAAAATAGATAAACTCTCTAAGATGGCTGAAATGATCATCAGATCCACATAGAAGAATGCAACATGCCAAATCTAAGTCCACACACATCCAATGGTCAATCCATAACTTGAGGAGCATGACCCAAATTAAATGCACCAGTCAACCATGCTGATTCATCCAAACAAACCCAGTCAGTAAGTGAGAACACCAAGAAACAGAGGAAATAACCAAGCACTAGTCAACCGACCATGTCAAGCATGATCAAGAATAGAGTTATCACCAAGCACCAAGAAACTGATGCCTTCAGTTACCGATAATTCTTCATAGGTCGAGCACACCGATAACCATGAAAACTAAGCAACCAGTCTCCCAAACCAAGCAAGTATTCCACCAAACCAAGATCAAAACTAGCAATCTACCTTCAAAGAAATTTTTTTTTTGGTTAATACAAGATTTCCAAGAATCCTGGGATGCTCCTACATCACCTCTCTCCTACCTAGTTTTCTTGATACCCTCCTGTTACTTTCTATATCCACAACCAATCTTTGGGCTTCCCTAATGGTTCTAGGATTTTTATCTTTGAGTAAGTAACCCATGTTTGTATCATAAGCATTAAGATATGTTGGCAAGAAAACTTTCTCATCTAATCTCATAACTTGGAATAACTTATGCATTTCTTTTCAGAATCTGACATTAAACTCTAGGACTTCCTCATTTGGATTTTTCATAATATTGTTGAATTTGTTCAGCATAAAATCTTCATTTATTTTATCACCATATTGGTCCTTAAAAAAATTTATAAAATCATCCCAAGAGCCAATACAATCATATGGGAGTCCTCTAAACCAATCTCTTATATCTTTGATTAGTTATTGAACAAAGAATTTCATAATGACATCTTCATGTTCAATTTCATCATCATCTATTATATCTATGAAATTCTTTAAATGTTTCTCACATGTAACAACATTATTGCCAACAAACTTTGAAATTTTTTCTCTAATTTTCTTAGGAATCAAATTAGGATAACCAGGGATGTTATTAAAAAGAAGTTGTCTGTACCTTTCCATATGAACCAGTCTTCTTAACAATGATCCATCATCTTGAGAAGTAGATGCTTTATTTGATGTGTCGGCAACATTTGTAACACCCACTAGTCTAATAGTAGCATTCTAATTGTCATGGCCTCTAGAGTTAGCATCAATCATAGTATTTGAAGGTCCTGAGGACTATTTGAGAAAGCTGATCTTCTTCTTCATTTCTAAACTAACAGCTTCAAGTTCTGCTTTATCAAGTTCCTTGGCCAATATTTCATTCTTTCTTCTAGTATATTCAAGATCAACTTCTAACCTTGATATTTGATCTAAATAATCCTTATCATTTATAAGTTTATTGAATTTAATCCCAATAGCCTTCTATTTTTCTATGTCCCTAGGATTTCTTGCCTCACATACTTTTTGGATAATAGGTTGTTCTCTTATTCTTTCAGGCATTCACACATAATTTATTGCTTCCATGCTTGCTATCTTTGTTAGAAATGGGGAATACTGAGAGAGGGGGTGAATTAGTATTCTACAAACTTTTACTTTTTCCCAATTATGGATATAACAGATTATCTTGATACATGCATAACATAGTAGACTAAAGAACATGCATAATAGTAAAGCAAATGAACTCATAACATATTATTTGTTCCCGAGGAAACCTTGGCCAAAGGAAAACCTCAGTGGGGATGGTACCCATAAAGATTCACTAATCAAAAGTATCATGTTAAGGATGTTGACCCTGTTAGGAGCCTATTACATGCATATAGTGTCTTAGTCCTGATTAAGGGACTTTAGGCCTTGTTAGAAGCCTCAACCCTACTAAGAGTTGATAGTGCAAAATATGATTACTAGATGAGCCCACTACGCAAAAAATTAATGTACAATGATTTCTGATTACAAAATATGACAAGGTACTTAACCTTATTCTACTTTCTTTTCTTTCACAATTTCGCACTAATATCTTTTCACTTTCTTTTCACTTTTTCATACTTCTTCATTTCATTACATCATTACATCTTTGTACAAGTTATTAAGACTAATAACTCTTATAGTTGGCTTGACAAAAACATTATATAAAATACATATTTATCCAAGGGTTAAGATATAGGATGTCATCCCTTTATATTTTTAATATATTATTTTGATAAACAAAATAATCCCTTAACTCTTTACGAATTCTATCTTCATATTCTATCATGTCGGCTTGACACCATCTCTAGTAAAACTGTCATAACTTCTTCCATACATGCCATACTGACTTGCACTCTCATCTGAGTCTTATATAGTCATCATAGTATCTATTTTCAAGTGAAAAATCACTAAACTTACTCTAATCGTCATCACTAATCAAAACTATCTCGGGGTACACAGGAAAAAACACTATTTCACATAGACAATTTTTCTTTGCGCTTTGTCATACTTGCTCTTTGTCATATGTGATCTTCATGTAGATAATATGTTTCCATAATGACAACATCTAAGTATCTAACTCAGCCAAATTTCCAACAATCTCCCCCTTTTTCATTGGTGGCAACATATGAGAAAATTGGCTAAGTCTTAACACTTCAAAAAAAAAAACTCAAAATTGTGGCCATAACAAAAAGTATATATTCACTGCCCTTATAACTCCATATATCTTATCTATATTCTATACTCCCCCTAATAATATACATCCTTATCATATATATCAGGTAAAAGCATAATCAGGTGTCACCTTTTAGGCTAACTTATTAGCACAGCTAAATTTTAGTATTTCTAACTAAAAATCAATTCTAGACAAATATATGGTCTAGCTAGATTCATTTTAGCTAATTCAGATAAGTGCTTTAACTTTTCCAATTGGAAATATCTATTAAATGCATATTTTATACTACTTTGGGTCCAATTACCATAAAAATAAAATTATTTCAGAAAAGTGGCATTTCAATAACTCCTAATATTTTTAATGATATTTTTAAAAAAATAAAAAATAACCCTTTTGTAGAGATTAGAGTAAAGAATATCCTTGTATGGATTTTACAGTGTTTTAATTAGATATAGTTTATTGTAATTAAAAAATATTGCAAGTAGGTATTTTAACAATCATGAAGATGATGATTCAAAGAAAGAAAAAAATAGTAAATCATTGATCTGAATTATGAATCAGATTACAATACTTTGTGTGAAACCTGCAGTATTGTGAAATTGGACATAAAAATTGAAAAGACTAACAACAAGATTACAAGACAAAAAGTGTCTCCATTCTATTCAAAATTGGAGTTTATACAATTTGGATGGATCCCAAGGGTCACACAAATCCCTTGGAATCAAAATGAAGAGTCATCATAATGTTTATTACAAATAAACTATTAAAACTATCAAAATTTATCAAGAAACTTGGGATCTAACTTAGTATAATAGGTATTTCATTGATACTAAGGGTGTTCATGTTGATCCAGCAAAGATTCAAGTAATCAAAGATTGGCCATCCCCTAAAAATTTCATAGAGCTTCATAGCTTCTTGGGCTTAGCCAACTTCTATCGTAGATTTGTGTTTGGTTTCTCACATATACCATGGCCTCTCAATCAATCACTAAGGGGTGGAGCTCAAGCAACATTTCAGTGGATAGAGGCAAAGCAATGGCATTTGAGGAGTTAAAGAATTTTTTGTAGACCTGTTTCCCAAGCTTGGTAGACTATTGATGGCTTGTTGCATGATCACATGTGGTTAGAAAGATGCATGTGATCATGCGATAAGCCCTTTTGATGTTAACTATCGACCATGGACCGCTTGTTGCATGGTCGCATGTGATTAAGAGACCACATGTGATCATGCAACCAACCGCAAGATGCCACCCATGACCCATAGAAGAATCCCAATCTAACGGTTGTCGCATGATCTCATGGGCTCAGAATATCCCATGAGAACATACGATGGCTGTTAGATCTCAGTCTACCGCCACCCACAAGATTCTCTAACAAATGGACCCACCACCAACCAGTTGCAGCAACACACTTAATAGCTAGTTGCATGTTCACATAGCCTAAAAAAGGGCTATGTGATCATGTGACAAACCACTAGCATTTTGTAACAATATCAATTGGTTAATCACATGGTCGCATAAGGGGAAAAAGACTTATGCGATCATGCGACAAACCGCATGCAGCTCGATGTAAACCATCAACTGGGACCCACTAGGTCGCAATAGTGCACTTAGGGAAATGTCGACGCTAGAGTAAGAAGCACAAAACATGAAAGATTGAAAACAACCAAGGTTTTCATAGACCAAAAGGCAAAAAACATAGAGGGTTTTCACTTTGAACAATTTTTTGGAAAACAAGATTGTGGCCAAAATTGAATGACAAGGAAACTTTTTGGGTAACATGTTGGTGACTTCTGTGGGATGTCAACCTACTAGACATTAGACCAGTAGCCTTTGAAGCAATCCATTGGGCACAGAGTCATCTCAAGAACACAAAAAAGAATTGACAAGGAGAGGGACAAAAAAAATTTGTGCTCGAGCACTTCTTAGAAAATAAGAAAACTAATCTAGAAAGTAGGGAGGCTAACCTAGCCTTAACTAACTAGTTACAGAAACCTGGTCAAAAAAAACCATTCACTGGCTATGAAAAGTAGCTACCCTTCCTCATTAGGATATTTTGCATTGGACTCATGAGGATAGCTACAAAGATATGAGGCATATGAAAATTGGTCAAACAATTATGAGTTGCCTCTGCAAAATAGGATCAAGTTTACCTTCCTCTAATTGATCACATGGAGAGGTCTCGGTAAACTCCTTCTAGGCCAAGTATCTGATAGGGAAGCCTCTTGAAAGTCTGAAGGTAGGACTTTCCTTGATGGCTTCTTCTTTATCTTCATGGTTGCCTTCCATCATGGATAGCCATAGAAACCATCATCCACAGTCAGGGGACTATCATCCTCCTCTTTTAAACAAGCTAAGAGCTGATCAGAGTTGTCAATATCCTGAAGGTTTGAAACTGGCTCCAACCCTTGCTCATGCAGCAATCTCTCAGAAAGAGAGCAATCCAAAACTAGGCCTTCTTCATCAAGCACATAACCTTGAATCTCCACTCCAAGGAATATGGATTCATCATTCAATTTATTATAAAAGACCTCTATGATAGCCAAAAATTCATGCTCTTCTTTAAGGCTTTTGTCTATGTCCTTTTCTTGGAAAATATCTTCCATAACTTTATCATCCTGCTCAACAAAACCAGGTAGCTCACCCAACAAGGACATGGCATCCATCATAGAATCAACCTCCTATTGATGATAGACCTACTATTTTTGTTGACCTTCAGCCATAGCTAATGACATGGTCTCTTCTTCATCATCAACAAAGAGGGGGAGCTCATCAAGAAAATCAACCAAGAGCTTAGGCTGGGCATCAACCTCCACCACCACACCTTGCTATTCCACTTCACCATAGTCATCATTCAGCAATGCCACCTCAGATGTCTTCTCCTCCTGATCATATGAAAGTTCATTTACCATAGGTCCTTGCTCAAACACTAGACTAGTATCCTTGTAAAGACTTGGCATCTAACAGCTAGGAGGCAGAGTCCATTGGGGTATCCACAACACTTCATCATCCTAAGAGACCAGAGGGGCCTCTTGGGGTAAAAATTTTTCTTGAACAAACTGCTCTTGTAGAGTGGTAGACTGAATCTCAAGCACAAGCTCTTGGGAAGAATTTTTTTCCTTGAAACTTGGGATATGAAATTGAGGGGGCTCAGAGGGAGACGTAGAAGGTATAGAAAAATGGGCCTTCTAGCTTGGGATCTTAGGTCTAGGAGCCTCTTGTTGAGCAATTTGTGATCTCAACCTTGCTATCTCAATGTCAGCTCAATGTCTAATCTCTTCTTGAAACTACCTTACTTGTTGCTCATCAACAAGAGCCTCCATCACTTGGTATGGAATTGCCTCCTCACAATAACTTTGAGTCTCCTTCTCTTGTTGTTCTTTGATCTCAAACACTTGCTTAATTAGATCAAGCAATAGATTCTTTGTCTTTTCTTGCTCCTTCATGAAGTCTGAGCTCTGAGTCTATTGTTGAATAGGCTGAGAAGGGGAGGGTGGGTGGTAAGAAGGATGGGGTAGTTGGCTTTTCATTTTTTGTTGTGCCCTTTGTGCCCATGATCCTTCTTGCCTGAGAGCCCATTCATAATCTTGCATGAGGGCATATTCATTTGGAGCATGCTAGATATAATGATAGCCTTGTATTGTATGGAAGGTTGGGGTAAAAGGAGGCTTTAGGTGACTTTGATAAGGCTAAAGACTAGCCCATTGAGCATTATTCTCATAATAAGATGGTGATTAACCTGACTGTCCATAATAACTTGACATGTCTACTCATACAATCAGCTAGAATTTAGAAATGAAAGTTTGAAACATACTAGCATCTAATCTTTAAAACTAGTAGACCTTCTGGAGTCATCAGATATGTAGCAAAATGACCTCTTCTAGGTCTGTACCATGCTATCATCATATCAGAGATAGCATACCTTGAACATGAATCTGAACTTTAGTCCCACTGGGTGTGCCAAAATTGTTAGACACTAAGTTTGTGCCTTGTGTCAAGCTCTCTTGGTCTTGATAACTTAGTATAACATGGGAATCATCTCTAGGTTGTGGGAACTTTTCTAACTGAGATGAGACCTCCAGGTTCTAGGCTAGTTCCTCTTAGATTATCACCTTAGTTTTCTCTTAATAGGAAATTAAATATTTTGAGGGAAAGGGATAGAAGGAGTGCATGAAATGGAAATGACTAAAAAGAAAACTACCTACTAGGTAAAGCATCGAAACTAGGGTTTGGATTTTAGTATAGAGGGATGAAATCAATGAAAGACCTAGGTCTAGTAGATCACAACTTACTAAATAGGCTTGCATAAGTGTTTCATAAGAGGGCCTAAACATAAGACACAACCTATGACTTGCAAGAAAACATTCTCTTCTGCAACTCAGTGTAGTATTGAGACAAGACTGCTAGGGGGCTATAGTATACCCACATAAATATCTAAATTAGATCAAACATAGTAACGCACAAAATTATAGAAAGTAAGAGGGATCAGGAACCCTAAGTTTCCATTGAAAACATTCATAAACTTCAATCCAATAAGAGATAAGCCAAACAAGGAAGCACAGGGACATGAAGGATTGTCACAAACTACCTCTGCAATATTTGTATTATCAATGGGAATTTACAGAATGTGGGAAACTAGAGGGTAGGAAGAAATTCCATGGATAGCTTCCCAAGAAAGAAACTTTCTTCTTTACAAAATGTGAACTCTGAGATCAAAAGCTCTCAAAAAATAATATATACATGCTCCACTGCACACAAGAAGGAGTCAAAATTTAACCTAACTAGGGCTACCAAATTAAACAATAGAATAAGAACCCTAGGTAAAAATCTAATCATAAATAAATTTCTACAACAACATGGCTGATCAGATATCTATGTTTTAGTGCCCATCCCTGTACCTATAATCAACCTATAGGCAAGCAACCTAGATTAATCATCTTTCTCTACATAAAAGTCTCACCATGAATGCTAACTGGTACCTTTTAGGGATAGGAGATGACCCATGATGGCTGCCCAAACTTCTTCATCATTTTCCCCTAACTATGCATGTCCTAGCAACATAAATTTTTTGAACCACCTCACCGCTCACGGCCTGCAAATCAAATACTGGCAAAAACCCCTGCAGAAATGTTCAAATTCAGGTCCCAATGATTACCAGCTCTTTGTTTAAAACATGGCCATTGATCACATTCTTTCTCGATAGATCAAATGATCTTACTTAACCCTACTTTACCCCAAGTTCACCTTTCCCTTAGTCACACAGTTGTAGGAAGCTTTACTAGCCATAGGTCCCATCTACAAACTGAGATTCCAATCTAATGGTGGGTGCATGATCTCATGGGCTCAAAAGATTCCATGAGAACATGTGATAGCCATAGATCTCCATTAAGCCATGATCCTCTGACAAATGGGCCCACCAAATCCTTATCAACACATGGCAACTAATCACATTTGAACAGACAAGCACATTGGCATTGGTCCCACTAAAAACCACACTATCACTGCAAGCTCTTAGCCAATCAACAATGACCATCATAGAAAATAAAGGACCCACGACTAGAGGCTCGGTAGACTATTGATGGCTCATCACATGATCGCATGTGATTAAAAAGCCGCATGTGATCATGTGACAAGCCCTTTTGATGTTAACTATCAACCATGGATTGCTTGTCACATGGTCTCATGTGGTTAAGAGATCGCATGTGATCATGTGACCAACCGCAAGATGCCAACCATGACCCACAGAAGAATCCCAATCTGACGGTTGTCACATGATCTCAAAGGCTTAGAAGATCCCATGAGAACATATGAAAGTCATTAGATCTTGGTCTACTGCCACCCGCAAGATTCTCTAACAAATGGACCCACCACCAACCAGTTGCAACAGTGCACTTAACAGCTAGTCACATGTTTGCATAGCCTAAAAAAGGGCTATGCGATCATGCGACAAACCACTAGAATTTTGTAACAGTATCAATTAGTTAATCACATGGTCACATAAGGGGAAAAAGACTTATGTGATCATGTGACAAACTACATGCAGCTCGACGTAAACCATCAATTGGGACCCACCAAGTTGTAACAATGCACTTAGGGAAATGCCGAGGCCAAAGGAAGAAGCGTGAAACATGAAAGATAAAAAATAACCAAGGTTTTCATAGACCAAAAGGCATAAAACATAGAGGGTTTTCACTTTGAACAATATCTTGGAAAACAGGATTGTGGCCAAAATTGAATGACAAGGAAATTTTTTGGGTAACAATACCCTAAGTATTGAATACTCTGCATACCAAAAGAACACTTCTCAATGTTGGCATAAAGTTTGTGTTTTTACAAAGTTGAAAGCACTTGTTCAACATGTTGCAAATGCTTAGACCAAGTTTTGCTAAAGATGAGTATGTCATCCAAATAAACAACCACAAAAGAATCAATGAATGGTCTAAGCACATCATTCATCAACCTCATAAATGTGGCTAGGGCATTTGTTAGGCCAAAAGGCATGACCAACCATTCAAACAAAACTTCCTTAGATTTAAATGCAGTCTTCCACACATTTGTTGGATCAATTGGTACTTGGTGGTATCCATACTTCAAGTCAATTTTTGTAAAGAAATTAGCCCCCCTAAGTTGGTCCAACAAATCATCAATTCAAGGGATTGGATATCTATTCTTAATAGATATTTTGTTCAATGCCCTATAATTAATACAAAGTCTCCATGTCCCATCTTTCTTTTTAGCAAGGACAAATGGATTTCCACAAGGTGAAGCACTTGGATGAATGTGTCCTTTTTGAATCAGCTCTTGGATTTGTCTCTTAATCTCATCATTTTCCAAAACTGACCTCCTATATATTGGCTCATGTGGTAGTGGTGTGCCTAGGATTAAATCAATAGAGTGCTTGACTTGATAGTGTGTTGGTACTCCCATGGGTGGTTTAAACATAGTATGATATTCCTTCAAAATTCTATCCATCTGATTGTATTGATTTTTTGTTATAGCTACCTTAGCATGTGTATTAAGAACAACTGACTTTGTTTGTTCAGGGTGAATCATGAGTAGAACAAAAGCTCTAGTTTGAGAAATCAAGCATTTACATTGTTTAGCAATAATTAAAGAAGCAATTTGTGTTGGACATACCTTTGGTATTCGATATCTCTTCCCACCAATCTTGATTGTAACACTATGTGGCCTAGACTTATACACCCCATGCCTCTGATAGATGTATGTTTTCCCCAGCAAGACATCACATACATCTAGCAGTGCTATATCACATATCACTTCATCCTTGAAAGGCTTGATTGAATATGGTAGAGGACATTGTTGATTTCTTTGAATATCCTGTCCCTCATTTACCCATCCCATAGAGTATGGTTGTGGGTGTCTTGTCACTTTCAAATTTAATCTTTTGACTATCTCCCTAGAGATCAAATTCTTTTGATTCCCAATGTCAATAATAAAATGTAGAGGCTTTCCATCAACCCACATCTGTGAATGAAAAGGTCTCTCTTCATCTTCACGAGGCAATACTTTAGTAGTTCCAACTACAACATATGGGTTTTCTTCTATGATGGAATCATTCTCCTATTTCTCACAGTTATCTATTGGTGATGATTCAAGTTCAGCTTCCTCTCCTCATATTTCTATCATCAAATTTTTAATACTTTGACAATCCTTTGTATTATGGGTTGGGGACTTATGCATCTCACACCACATGCCTGTATCTATTTGTGTCTTTTTAGTAGCCCACCATGTGTTCTTCGGTGAATTTGAATTAGGTTCCTTGGTCACCTATTTTCCTACAAATTTATTACCACCTTCAACCCTTGGCTTATTATTTAAAAAGTAGTCCCTCTTTCCTTTCTACTTGAATTTATCTTCAATTTTTGTAGCATATTTATAGGCAGTTGCCAATGTCTCAATATTCAAAAATTCCATCTTTGTTTGAATATACCTGTGAAGTCCACTCCGATATTTCAAAATCTAATGCTTCTTTGAATCCTCAATACCAAGCTTTGTTGAAAGTGAATGGAACATATTGGTGTAATCTTGCATAGATTTATCCCTCTTTTGTTGAAGAAACTTCCATTCTATGTATTTTTGTTCATATACATCCTCAGGAAGGTAAGCTTCTTTTATGTATTCCACAAATTCTCCCCATGTGGGCTTCTTATCAAGAGATAATCTAAAATGGTTTTCAATAGTTAATTCTCATTCTTTATTTGCTACTTTGGTTTCCCATGCTAATTTCACATGGGTTTCAACTTTGAGGAGAGAAAATTTTATTTCTTTAGCATCTGAAAAATCATTTACAGAAAAGTATCTATCCAACTTTGACAACCAATTATCAACAGCTTTAGAATCGATTTTTCCTTCAAAATTTGGGATGTCAAAATTGACTTGGACCTTGAAAGGGGTACTTCCATGAAATGGTGTTCCTGAGCCAGAGGGTTTTTTATTCTATAGAAGGTCTAAAAATTGACTCATCATCTCCTCTCATTTCTTATTTAAGGCTTCCTCTATCAACTATTCAATAGCATCATCTGACATCTTTGATTTCATGCGTCTCAAAGGTGGATATTTTGACAAATCTTGTGTATCCAATCCTAATCTTTGGCAGGAAGACCTTGTGTGAATTGGCATAAAGGAGTGTTCTCACTCTAATACCACTGATCTGAATTATGAATCAGATTACAATACCTAGTGTGAAACCTGCAGTATTGTGAAATTGGACATAAAAATTGAAATGACTAACAACAAGATTGCAAGCCAAAAAGTGTCTCCATTCTATTCAAAATTGCAGTTTATATAATTTGGATGGATCCCAAGAGTCACAAAAATCCCTTAGAATCAAAATGAAGAGTCATCATAATGTTTATTACAAATAAACTATTAAAACTATCAAAATTTATCAAAAAACTATATATAAAATTTAGGTCTACTTGGAGAAGGCATAACTTTCTCATCCTAGCTCTGAATTGCAAACTGTTTGATGTTTTGGAAAGGTATTCAAAATATCTAGAGGCCAATTTCAAAAGGAACAACGTTCCAACACCATCCAAGCCCAGAAATGCACCGAAGACCCTTAGAACTACAATTTACTAAAACATATAAAATTTTGAAAAATAGATTTCAGTATTTTCCTAATTTAATCCTGATCAATCATATTAAATAAATTTGAAAAATATATGGTGCACTAGAGGAGAGACTCCTCTTCAATAATATATATTTCTTTTTTTGATTGTGATAGATTTGTTATGGAAAATATGTTGCGAGATCAAAACTATCGATTTGAGTGAGTTAGAATTTGAATTGTTATAAAAGAGGAAATATAGGTCACAAACTAATTTTTATTTATCCATGCACTAGCTATATATGTCATCTATGAGATATTTTGAAATTAGGGGAAAAAATATTTATTTACATACAATATTTTGGTGGGAACTAGACCCCTAATTTTCAGCATTTTTCAGTAATTGAAAAATTATCTTTAAAAATTAAAAAAACATATCAATTATTATTCAAAAAAATAATTTAAAATATTAATCATAAACTTCATCTATTTTATCACATTTAATCAGTTTACATCATCTTCAAATTCTAAACATAAATGTCACTTTTATACTATTGAAGTTGAACAACTTTGATTTTGTTAGCCTTTTCCTTTGTAAAAGGGTGACAACTTATTGTGCTTTTACCCTATCAATTTTTTGCTATATATCTCTCCCCCTTTGACAACAATGAAAAAAAATGGTGCCAAAACTATGTTCAAACAAAAATGTGTATACCTTGATTCAATATTACAGAGCCGGTAGGCTTTCAACACAATCTGCAAAATTTATTTTGATGCACTCTATCTCCTTCTCCCATGCCTTCTTAATGGAGTCTACAACACTGAAAAGTGCACACAATCCGTAAGATTCTATTTCACAAGCTTGAAGGTTTGCAAAACTAAACTTTTGAAAATATGTCTTTGATGAAAGACATTCTTCCAGTTGTCCTTCAACAATACTTAACTTAATGCAAATGTGCTCTCTTAGAAGAGAGAATCTTTTCATTTTCCTGTCCTTGTCATCATATAGAATCCTTATTTCATCATTAATCTTCTTGATTCTCTTCTCAATGTCCAATATCTTTATACTAGGGTTGGCTAGAATATTTACCTCTATCTAAATCTCTACTTCTTTGGCCTTAATCTTCTGAATTTCTTCTGATACAAGATTCTTAGATTTTGTACACTGAATGTACAAACTTTTACCTCTGTCCAAGTTCCTTCTTAAGTCTTTTATACAAATATCAAGATTGTTAATATCATTTCTGATATTCTAACTTATTTATAGAAGTAATTTGGCCTCATAGGCTGCTTGTGCCTTCACTTTAGCTATGTTTGATAAGTTAGTAAACTCATCATCAAATGCATTCATAACTTTCTTAGCTCTTTCAAGTGGGTCTGCCTCTTCTATCTATGTAGTCACAATGCTTTGCAACTTCTCTATTATTTCCTTCAGTGATCATTCAAGGCTTTTCACCTTCCTATTCTTTGCAATTATTTTGTTTAGAGATGTGTTCAATTCCATATGATCATCATCATCAACTTCTTTCCCAAATCTTTCAAATATAGATCCAATCTATGATTTCTTTGTAGTCTCAGGTGTAAGACTGATTTCTTCTTGACTAGGGGCTTCTACTTGTCTTTGAACTTCTGCACTTGCTTGTTTCTCTATTTCATTTTCTTCTTAAATCCTTGTATCTCTCTTATCTTCTTCTCTAGCACTATCCTGCTCTTCAAAAGCCAAATTGTCAACAATGTTTTGAAGATTCTTGAAAGGGTTATCATCACTATCTAAAGTGATCTTAGTTCCTTCCATATACATTGACTCATCTTAAAAAAAATTAGCTAGTGGAGAGGGAATTCTTTGATGTTCAGCTTCCTTATCTTGCTCTCTTTGTCCTACTACACTTGAGTGTCTTTCAACACTAGATATAATTACCTTGAGTATTTCTTGCTTTGTTTCTCTATTGATCTCTTCATAATTTCCTCCCATAATTTGAATGGTTCTTTTCTTTTTTCTCAGATGGGTGTTTAGTTCTTTTATAATCTCATTAAAATCTTCTTCATCTCTAATTTTATCATCTTCTTCTATTTCTATTTTCTTCATGTTGACTAATTTCTCATATAAATCATCAGGTATATTCCCCTGAATTATGGACCAAACTTCTTATCTGATAGTATCATGTGTCTAACAAATGCATTTTCAAGATTCAATCTTTCTGAATAGTTGTAAAGGTCATAATACTTGTTCATCTTAGAAAAGTCTCCATCTTGTATGATTTGTTCATTCACTTTTTCAATCTTTGGTTTCCATGTTTTCTTTTTCATTGGGGTTTCTTCATCATCTTTTATTTATGCTATCTTCCTCTATACTCGTGGTACTAATGTTTTCTTCCTTTTGCCTAGTCTAGTAGTAACTTCTTTCACTCTTTTCCTTGGTGGAGTTAAGCTCGACCTAGTAGATTTCCTGACTTCTTGTTCTTCTTGCTCTACTTTCACCTTATGCTTCAAATTTCTAGTTTCAACTGTTGATAAGGGTGGGATAGATAAAAATTCCTTTTGTCTTATGTCTCTGATGGATGTTATTTTTTTCTTAGCAATTATAAATTATTATTTTGTCATTCTGGTGTCCTTCAAAATCTTCTTTATTGTACTTTTCACTCTCTTGTTAGACTATTTTTCTTCTAAGATAGACTTTGCAGAGTTGAAGTTCTCAAAAGTCCCAAATTTGTTGCTATGTATGTCCAATTTTCTTTTAAACAACCTATTCACATACTCTTCTATTTTAGTTTTAGAAATTTCATAGCCAAGAGGGTCTATGAATTCTACTCTAGGTTCTATTTCTTTAGTGAATGTAAAGTCATTATCAACCATAAAACATATCTCATTGTTATATTTTTCAACTAAAGACTGTGGAATCCTTGATCTTCTTTTCATTAAATTATGAAATGTTTTGATTACCAATACTGCACTCTCATTGACCTTGTCAATAAGATGTCTCATGTATACTTTTTTAATCCTTTCCATTTTGGTTTTACCATCATTCCAATCATCACCAATAGTGTAAGGGAATATTCTTAGAAAATGGAAAAACATATAAGTGATCAATGTTGAGAATCTAAACTAAGAGTTCTTAGTCTTCTTTATCTTTTCCAAGTTCTCAAATAACTGAATTCTCAAAATTTCACACATGTCAACTTGAACATTGTTAACACACATTAAGTAAGCTACACATATCATTCCTACTACCATGTCATCTTATCTTTAGTTTGCACAAAACTTAGTTGCAAGGATCTTGTACAAATACCTAACATCATCCTATTGTATCTTGCTAATCACTATACCTCTACCATTGTAAGATGATTTTGTGTTGTCTATTGCTATTTTTCTCATGTTCTTCTCATTCAATGGTATGACTCTAGTTTTAGATAAATTGGTTACTTCATGAATTAGGTTTATTGTGATATCTATCACTCTGTCATCTAACCAAAACTTTCCATTGTGAATTCTGCTCATGATTATTTTAGTACATTCTTCATCATCAAACTCATACTATAAGGAATACTTTAAGATTTCATTATCTTTCAAGTGTTCAAATCCTACTTTCAAAGACATGTCCTAATTGTAAATATTCTCATACTCTTTTGTAAAATTACTATCACTAAGGGTATCAAGTTTGCATCCCAAATATCTTCTAACATTATCTATGTGTAGAATTCCATCTGGTACAGATGATAAAGCTAATTTAGGGTCTTCTTCCAAGGGTTCTATTGGTTCCCTTTTGATCTTAGGTATATTCTTATCTCTTACATTGTGAATCAATGAAACATCCATGACTTCTACAAATTCACTAACTTATTTATAGATCCTCTTAGTAAAATACCTCGATTCCATGATTTAGGGCTTGTGTAGATTAAGCACAAAAATCCTTCACCAAATCCTTGCAAAATTCTTTCAATCACTACTCTTTTGATATCCTTAGCACTTGTATTCACCTTAATGATCAAATAATACTGATCATAACCTTTTAACCTTTCAATCTCACAAAAATTTGTTATCACATTCAATTCCTTTTCCACTTCTTTCCAAAAAGTTGTTTCTTCTTACCTACAAAACTTAAAACTTCTTGCGATCTCACATAACATCATATTATCTTATGTGATCTTAACCATAGCATCAATACATCATATACTACCTTGCATTAACTATGCAAGACTCAATTCATCTCATACTAACTTCTATAATATCCTAAGTTCCTATTCTACTATATTTTTCATGAATTAAGCACTTTGAGATGGGTTAGGTAGAGATTCACTCTTACCATATGTTACTTCAACTTTTTGATTACCTTCAGTGCTAAATATGTCTCCTTGATCTGTGGCTTTAACAAACATCACTTCTTCTGAATTACTAAAGCATCCTCTTTAACTATTTCTTGCATTTACATTTCTCCTTGCATGACTTCTAGGGTTAGGGTTTCTCATGTTATTCATCTTGCAAAACCTTGTTTTATGACCAATCATGTTACATATATGACAAACTATTCCATTGTTTCCATATCTTGGTCCTGACTGGTTGATTTCTGATCTGCAATTTCTAGCAATGTGTTGAACTCTATTGCATCTATAACATACTATTCCATTTCTCCTATTCATATCTTCAATAGGTCTGTTATCTGCATGGTTAGTTATTCTAAACATTCTAGTACTATTATTATTTTTAAAAACTTTAGGTTTTCTACATTCAATAGATCTATGTCCAAAACCATGACAATTATAACAATAACCATTAAGAGGTTTAAATTGCTTACCTATACAATCTTTCCTCATATGACCAAAAGTATTACAAACAAAACATCTACCCTTAAATTCTTTTTGGGTACCTTTAGGTGACTCTTCTTGTTTAGGTGGATCTTCTTGTTTAGGTGTATCTTTTGATTTGTCAATTTCATCAGATTTCTTTTCATTTATGCTTTTAGACACTTTCAGATTTGGTTCCTTGCTTTCTTCATTTACTTTCGATGAGTTAAATCCAAGACCAATTTTATCATAGAATGGATTTTGATAAGACATCTATTCATCAATCTTCTCATTAGTTGAATATAGTCTCTCAAGTTGCTACTTAGATTGAGTCAGTTCACCTTTCACAATTGTACTGTACTTTTTGAGTTCAGCATACTGTAATTTAGTTTTCTCAAGTTCAGATGTCACTTTACAAAGTTTAGATTTTAGATCTTCATTATCAAACTTTAGGTTTTCATTCTTAGATTTTAGATTTTCTTCATTCTTTCTATTTCCATCTTTCAAACTTAACTTTAGATTTTCTATCTTTAATTCATGTTTAAGGATCTCATTTTCTTTTTCCAGGTTGTCATCACAATCCTCAATTTGAATTGTAGATTCCTTTTCTGATTTCAGATCTTCCAAATTGTTTTTTAGTTTCTCAATGAGGTTCTTTTCATCATCATATTTTACTTTCATAGTGTCTCTTTCTTCAGTAAGCATATCAATCTATTCAAGAGCTTTCCTTGAATGATTCTTTTCTGAGTAACTAAGCTCTGATACCAATTGTTAGAAATAGGGAACACTGAGAGGGGGGGGGGTGATTTAGTATTCTACAAACTTTTACTTTTTCCCAATTATGGATATAATAGATTATATTGATACATGCATAACATAGGAAACTAAAGAACATACATAATAGTAAAGCAAATGAGCTCATAATAGATTATTTTTTCTCGAGGAAACGCTGGCCAAGGGAAAACCCCACCGGGGATGGTACCTACAAAGATTCACTAATCAAAAGTATCTTGTTAAGGATTTTGACCTTGTTAGGAGCCTATTACATGCATATAGTGTCTTAAAGTCCTGCTTAAGGGACTTTAGGCATTGTTAGAAGCCTCAACCCTACTAAGAGTTGGTAGTGCAAAATATGATTACTAGATGAGCCCACTACCCAAACAAGTAATGTACAATGATTACTGATTAAAAAATATGGCAAGTTACTTAACCTTATGCTAGTTTCTTTTCTTTAACAACTTTGCACTAATATCTTGTTGCTTGCTTTTCACTTTTTCATACTTTTTCTACATTTCATTACATCATTACATCTTTTTACAAGTTATTAAGACTAATAACTCTTACAGTTGGCTTGACAAAAGCATTATACAAAATACATATTTACCCAAGGGTTAACATCTAGGATTTCATCCCTTTATATTTTTATGATATTATTTTGATAAAAATAATAATCCCTTAACTCTTTACCAATTCGGTCTTCATATTCTATCCTATCGGCTTGACATTGTCTGTAGTAAAACTGCCATAACTTCTTATGTACATGTCATACTGACTTGTGTTCTTAGGTGAGTCTTCTATAGTCATCATAGTATCTATGTTCAAGTGTTCAAGCACTAAACTTACTCCAATCATCATCGCTAATCAAAACTATCTCTGGGTACACTGGAAAAAACATTGTTTCATACTTAGACAATTTTGCTTTTCTCTCAATCATACTTGCTCTTTTTCATATTCTATCTTCATGTAGATCATATGTTGCCATAATGAAAACATCTAAGTAGCCATCTCAGCCATATTTCCAAAAATCTTCCTCTTTAACTTTTCTACTCTCATCATAGTTTATCTTATTCTATCTTCTTTTTCATTCTCCTTTTGTTGTGTAATGAAAGCTAGTTCCTAGATTCTCCTCTCCAAATCATAAAATTCTTCATAGATCTCTTCAGATTCTAGGAGAGTTGTTTTAGAGTCTGAACCTTCATCATGAACTTCATCCTATTTATCCTCTGATACATGAAGGCCCCAGGGTACAGAAGTACCAAGGGAAAATGGAGGATCAAAATCATGTCCACTTCTACTTTTTCTTCTTTCCCTTCTATTATTTTCAAAACTTTTACTTGGGTTCACTCCTTTATCATACTATGATCTTCTTTCCCCTCATTGTGAAGGAGAATCATAATCCTCATACTAACTTACTCCCAAATCCATAGCCTCTTCATATTCTGATGTATTACCATCTTAACTAGGGTGGGTTTGATTATTTCTATTTGTATTCTTTTGTTTCCATGCTTGAGGCATGTTCTCTAAATTCCTATCAACCCTGGAAGTACTTGGGGGCCCACACTCAAGCCTAACATTAGGATGATCTCTCATCATGGCTCTGGTAATTCTTTGACTCATATTTTGATATTTTGATTTTCTTGACACTATTGTAGAGATTTCTTAGAGTCGCCACTCACACTTAGTGTGAAGATGTAAAAATTTTAGATTTTGACTCTAGATTTTTCAAAGGTAAATATTGGATAAGATGAATAATTTGGCCATGAGTCTAGCTCAACTTGTACCTACATTATTTTAGCACAATTTGTAACACAAGAGATCTTCAAACTGGATTTATCATGACTATATCATCTCTATTCCCCAGTAGAGTCATGATTTTGTTGGCTCTTGGTTTAGCAATATTTTAAAAACCTTTATTAATGTAGAGATGTACCTATGGGGTATCTTACTTCCCACAATCAATGTATTCATACAAGAACAAGGACCATTGAAAAAAGCACAAAGGATTTCTACACTTTGAACTCTACAAAATTCAAGCGAGTGTACCTAGGATAAGGATCACTTAATCTCAATCTTTTCACTAATCCTCACAAAGTAGATGTGCCCATAAAACTTCTTATTATCTATGAAATAAAGAGATAGGATGTGAAGCTAAGCACACTATCAAATTTCTCAAAAATAAAGCAGGGGATTTAGCTATTTTGTCCACAACTTCTGACTTAAAGATTTAGAATTTGATTTTTTTTTCTTAGAGTAGAACTGCTAGATGAGAAAGAACATCTATTAGACAAAGTGTATGTGATTAGTCCCTTATCCATTGGGCATATTCAGAAAAAAAATTTCACTATATTGTTGATTGTATCATTAGCTTAGTAAATGATAATCAGGTGAGAACCTCACTACTTACACATATCCTCCTCAATGGTCTACAATTTTGTTAATTTACATCAAGTATTCACTTAACCTCTCAAGTTAACAACAAAATCTATCCAAACATACAACACTTATGTTTGTAGCTATTGATCTTGAGGTCATCAAACTCCCAAGATAATAGGAAATTACAAATTAGTAAACAAATTGCAAGTTTCAAAGCAATTTTAGTATCCTTATACAAGTTTTCCACAAACTGATACAAGAGTGAATAACTTAACATAAAATATACCACCAAAAGATAAGAACACTATGGATTCATTAAGATTTTTGTAAAATAGAGAGGTTACAGACCTCTTCTCTCAGTCCTGAATTTAAGCCTCTAGAACTAAGTCTATCTTTGGTCCCTTGCAAATGATTCTCTCTTCCAACCCCAGAAAGAACTCTTGGAACCAACTCTGAAGAAATTTTAATAGAGAATTCAAAACCACTACTAAATGATCTTGGAAATCCTTATAGATGATTGCAACAAGCGTGGGATTATTTAGGTCAAAATTAGGTCAATATTTCCAACCAGTGAAACATGAAATTAGAAAACCATTTATTGTAGAAGTGACAAGGAAGCAATCCTAATTCAATAAGAAAATATCAGAGACAAATCTAATATCTTTTACATTTTGGAAATCCTATCAATAAAATTGCAAATCAGGGCATGATCTCATTATCCCTATGGAAAACATATCATATTGAAATATCTTAGCTACCTCTACGTACCAGGAAATAAATTCTATGGAAACTTGGCCCAAGACATCAATGTTGTATCTAGAAGGAAACCCTCTACAAAATATCAAGCTCAGGGTGGAAAACAAGATCTAATCATATTTGGCTCAACCACCAGAGAACTCATTCAATTCTAAACTATAAAATTATCATTTATGGATCATGAAGAAAGAAATCTAATTGCATTATGAACTGTCACACCATCTCTTTATTTTCTACAAAACCCTCAATTTTGAATTCAAATGTTGACCAATAATGGTTAATTTATCGAGTTTAAAACAATTGTTGATCTTCATCTTTTCATGGCATATCCAATGATCCAGATAAATATTTATAATAGTCAACTAAGAATTTAAAATTCTGGCCATCTCATCTTTTTCTTGGCCAATAAAAAATGAGCACGTTGTGACACCTGGCAAAAAGGACCCACCGTTTGTAAATCATT
This sequence comes from Chamaecyparis obtusa, assembly GCA_027943335.1. Taxonomy (NCBI): domain Eukaryota; kingdom Viridiplantae; phylum Streptophyta; class Pinopsida; order Cupressales; family Cupressaceae; genus Chamaecyparis; species Chamaecyparis obtusa. The sequence continues at coordinate 363,261 of BSBK01000328.1, read as the reverse complement.
AAAATCAAACAGTTGTTGCAAGATGCCAAAGGGAAAATAGATTCCTTGCAAAGAAGTGACAACCATTAATCATTTGCATCTATCAGTCCACTTAGAATGCTGAAAAATTTGATCCCACTAACATCATCCACATCACTACCACCTCATCTAATGAAAAGTGGACACAACAGATCCATCTACATAGGACCCACCACTATTTCAGTCACATATCTGCTAGAAGATCAGATGGTTGATGCATGATCACAAAGGGGAAAATGATTCCTTGCGGTCATACGACAATTGTTAGATTAAAAGAAGACTAAATATCAAGACCCACTAATAAATGCCACATCAAAATTTCTTGCAGCCAATGAAAATCACACATTTCATAATATCTAGCTCACGAACATGTCATTATTTTTCATTTTTCAACCCTGACAAGCACTTAACCCTTATTCATCTGGAGATTACGTGACTGAAGACATCTCCTAGTCACTCAATCTTTTTCTTAACTAGGGTTAAGTCCCAAGAACATGTGACTGAGGCAATCTCCAAGTCACTAAAAAATTTCCTTACCCTGGATTACATCTGGAGATTAAACGCTAACCATCGATCTTGTCTTCATCTTGTGGTGGTCGTGCTATCTCCCGATTTCAATCTAGACTTTGACTACTTTAGGAGATCTGGTGACTAAAGGAAATAATTGTTTCTTTATTATAGTTGGAGACCTGGCAACTATGGTTATAATTTTAATAAAAAATTAGTGTAGTCGCTAGATCTCATGAAGCACTTCAAACCATTCAGAGACTTCTCAAATGAAGGCAATCACTAAATTGTTCAATAAAAGAGAAAATTACCATGCCTTAAGGAGACTATGTGACTAAAGGGAAAGATAACTACCTGCCAAGGAAATATAACATGTTCATAATGGAGACTTTAAGTGACCAGGAAAAAGGTAATGAAGAAATAGAACGGAGCTAGGGTTTTGGACTTAGACAAATTTATGAAACCCTTATGACATGATAATGACCTATTTTTGAGACCTTAAAACTTGAATTTCCCCATGGTCTTTGAATTTGAGCACATGCACTATGAACTACAACTTGATGATACCCTAAACTACCTCTAGTTAAGGGTGCAAGATTTGAAACACCATAAATCTTCTTTTCTAATTGAAACAAGTTGTAGTAAGACAAGACAAAAAAATTTACGGTTTATGCATAGGATAGACCATTTCCTTTGGATTTTGCATTTTTTAGGAAATTTCACCAATAGACCTATTAGGACCAATTAGTCCACCTATTAGGGCCAATTAGGAGCAATTTGGACCAACTAGGACCTATTAGGACCTATTATGACCAATCAGACCAATTAGGACCAATTAGAGGTCTAACTAGAGACCAATCCTACATAACTAGACCTATTAGGACCTCTTAGGATCAATTAGACCTAACTAGGACCTATAGGACCAATTCGACCTATTAGGTCCACCAATTAGACCTAACTAGACCTATTAGGATGTATTAGGAATAATTAGGACCATTAGACCTAAGTAGACCTAACTAGGAGGTCTATTAGGACCAATTAGAGGTCTAACTAGACCAATTAGACCTAACTAGACTTAATTAGACCCAATATGATCTATTAGGACCTATTTAGACCTATTAGGACCAATTAGACATAATATGAACCTATCAAGACCTAATAGGACTTTATATGACCAATTAGACCTAATATGACCTATTAGTCCACCTAATTGGACTTAACTAGACCCAATTAGGACCTCTTTATACCTATTAGGACCCAATTAGACCCATTAGGACCTCTGAAAGACTATTAGGATTTATTTATACCTATTAGTGTTGGAAAAAATTGTCTGAAGGAAATTGCTACTCAATTATGTATTGTCTTTGATGTCACACTATGTCATAATCCGCAGCAATCTGCTTATACCGAGCTCAATCGGTCTGCCTGTCAGGGATATTAGTGTTTACCGAGTTCACTTGGTTGCCGAAGAAAGTCTAGTGTTTACCGAGTTCACTCGGTTGCCGAAGAAAGTCTAGTGTTTACCGATTTCACTCGGTTGCCGAAGAAAGTCTAGTGTTTACCGAGTTCACTCAGTTGCCGAAGAAAGTCTAGTGTTTATCGAGTTCACTCGGTTGCCGAAGAAAGTTTAGTGCTTACCGAGTTCAGTCGGTCATCGAAGAAAGTTAGTATTTACCGAGTTCAGTCGGTTATCAAAGGAGAAGGATTGTTGGTGTTTACCGAGTTCCCTCGGTCTCTGGAAAATTATAAAAGATATGGTCACCGAGCACTGTCAGCCCTTGAAGGATTTTTGCAAATAGAGTTTACTTAATTCAGCCGACTGTTATACTAAATAATGACGATTTGACTAATCCAAAATCATATAAATAAAAGGTCAAATGTGAAAAGTAAATAAGAATACAGCAGAAGATTTACAGAAGAAGAGAAGGAAAGATATATGCGAGTTTGTGAAGGATGTTCAGATATCCTTGAGGAGCAGCAGAGATTTATTCGATCAGAGAGGATCAGACTTATGCAGAACAGAGATCTGTAATCAGCAAGATAGTTGCATTATTATACAGGTCACTTTTTCATTGTTACCTTCTTATCATTGTAACAGTGAATTCTAAATCTCTTAACCGAGTTGGTTTAACAGCCATAATATAAATCCTCTAACAAGGTGACAATTCCATTGAATTGTTTTCAAGACCTCTTACCAGGCCACTCCTAGCAGGGTGTTTTAAATCCTCTAACAAGGTCACACCTAACAGTGTGTTTTGTAACCTTTTACCGGGTTGGCTTCTAACCGGGCATCACTTCAGAAAAGTGAAAATCAGTATCTAGATACATTGGTGGTTTTTCCCATATTGGGTTTCCACGTTAAATCTTGTGTCTCTTGTGTTCTTAATTGCTTTCTCAATCATTTACATGCACTGATGAATATCTAAAGATATTATTGCTAATACTTTCTGCATCTTCAAAGTTACTGCAATCTACTTACCGAGTACTAAAACAGACAACATTGTTAAGATATCTTAAAGGATCTGCAAAGAATTAATAGTCAAGGTTTTTATGGTTGACTGATTCACCCCCCCCCCCCTCTCAGTCACTTCATCCATATTCCATCAATTGGTATCAGAGCTTTTGGTGCTTGCAGGAAGGGTTTCAAAGACCTAAGCTAAAGATCAGGATGTCTTACAAGAGGGAAATTCCAAAGCTTAACAAAGATAACTTTTCAGCATGGCAAGGTCTCATGCGACTTCATCTGGCTTCCATTGGTGATTCAGGATGCAAATACATTGATGAAGAATACACAATTCCTAATGGCGCATTAACTGTTGAAGACATTGCAGATAAAAAGACTCACAACACCATGATGATAGACATTGCATCTGCTCTCAGCTATGAAGAATTTGATGATATTAAAGACTGCACTACTGCATATGAAATGTGGGTGGCACTGAAGAAGATATATGGTGGTGATGCAAATGTGAAGAGAGCCAAAGCAGAAAGCCTAAGAGGACAGTTTGACAAGATGAATATGAAGGAAGATGAAAACATGGCAAAATATGTTGAAAGAATCAAAGCAAGTGTAAGTGCAATCAGAGCTTCTGGAGGAACAATCTCAGATGAGACTGTTATAAGTAAGGTACTCAGAACACTACTCCCTATCTATGCAATAAGAGTATCAGCTATTCAAGAAAGAAGATGTGAAGCAAACCACAGTATAACCTTGGATGCTTTAGTTGGAAGATTGACAGCTTTTGAATTAGACAACTATGACAACTATGTTCCTAGTTCCAAAAATATTGAATCAGCATTTGAGGCCAAAGTTTCACTAAAGAAGAACAAGAAAATTAAAGAAGTTCAGACAGACAGTGAAGAAGAATCAGAAGAAAGTTCTGATAGTGATCTTGAAATTGTAGAAGCATTACTTGCAAAGAAGTACTCTAGAGGGAAAGGTAAGTATAAAGGTAAAACTCCTTTAATCTATTTTTCATGTGAAGAAATTGGACATATTGCAGCTAGGTGCCCAAACAAGCAAGTCAAAGAAGAAAAGAGAAGTCACAAGTACTATGGCAAAAAAAATTTCAAATCATACAAGGATAAAGGTAAGAAATCATGCTTTATGGCTAAAGATTCTGATGATAGTGAAGAAGAAATTGTCTTTATTGCTATAAAAGATGAATCTGATGATGATGAAGATAAGATAGCACTTATTTCTCATATAAGCAAAGATGATATATGGATAATAGACAGTGGATGTTCACACCACATGACTGGTGACAAGACAAAATTTGAATATCTAGAAGACTGTGACAATGGTAATGTAAGATTTGGAAACAATGAACCTTGTTGTATAAAAGGAAAAGGAAGAATCTCATTAACCAAAGAACTCATATGTGATAATGCTTACTGGGTTGAAGGACTAAAACATAATCTTCTAAGTGTAGCACAGCTAATCAACACTGGTTTCAAGGTTGAATTCATGAATGGTCAAGCAAGATTGCTGGATGGAAAAGGAAAACTCATTGGATCAGGCAAACAAACAAAAGGTAACTTATTTTATCTTGATCTCAATGAATATTCATGCCTTATTGCTCAAATAGAAAAAAGTTGGCTATGGCACAAAAGGTTATGTCATGTGAATTTTGATAGCATGATAAAGATAAGAAAATTCAAGAAGGTTAGAGGCATTCCTACTTTGAAGAAACCTGACACTGGTCTATGTAAGAATTGTCAGATTGGCAAAATGAGTAAAACTAGTTTCAAAAGTAAGAACTATCAGTCTAAAGAAATTTTGGAAATTGTGCATACTGATTTATGTGGACCTATTGGAATACAAAGCTATACTGGAGATAAATTCTTTATTCTTTTTGTTGATGACTATTCTAGAATGATGACTGTTATGTATTTAAGAGAAAAATCAGAGGCATTTGAAAAGTTCAAATGGTACTTAGCAAGAGTAGAAAAAGAAACAGGCAAAAGATTGAAATGCTTAAGATCAGACAGAGGTGGTGAATTCATCTCTCATGATTTTAACAACTTCTGCATTGAAAGAGGAATCAAAAGACAGGTATCAGCTCCTAGAACTCCTGAGCAGAATGGAATAGCAGAAAGAAGAAACAGATCTATTATGGATTGTGCAAGGACTCTAATGATAGAAAAGAACATTGCTATAAAGTACTGGAAGGAAGCTATCAGCACTGCAGTTCATACCTTGAACCGAGTACAACTGAAGAAAGACACATTCAAAACTCCTTATGAATTATGGTATGGCTATAAACCTAATGTAAGTTACATGAAAATATTTGGTAGCAAGTGTTATATCTTAAAGGAATCCAGAAGAAATAAATTTGATGTGAAGAGTGATGAAGGAATATTCCTAGGATATTCTAGCAAAAGCAAGGCATACAAATGTCTGAACTTATCTACTCACAAAGTCATAGAAAGTATACATGTGAAATTTGATGAGTTTGCAGAAAAGACTGAGGAAGAAAGAAAAAGGGAACCTGAGAACTACAGAAGATTCGTTTACATTGAACCTGAAACATTGACAGACACAACTATCAATAAGGAAGCTATATCTACCGAGCCGAGCACAGTTACCGAGTCACAGGAAGAAGTTCAAACCGAGTCACAGGAAGAAATTCAGACCGAGTCTCAGCCTGAAGTTACCGAGAAAATATCTACCGAGCCCGAGCAACCTGAAGAAGAGATCCTAGAAGACAACAGCATGAATCATTCAAAAGGCAAGGAACCTATACTAGCCAAGTATGTCAGAAGACATCATACACCAGATCAAATCATTGGAAACAAATCAGATGGCACTATGACAAGAAGCAAGCTAAAAGGTACATGTCTACTTACTGATTTTGAACCTAGAAATATCAAAGATGCATTAGAGAATGAAAGTTGGATTGAAGCAATGAATGAAGAATTAGAACAAATACAAAAGAACAAAACTTGGACTCTTGTACCTAGACCTAAAGATAAGAATGTAATTGGAACAAAATGGGTATTCAAAAATAAACTGAATGAAGATGGTCAAGTATCTAGAAACAAGGCTAGACTGGTATGTAAAGGTTATTCTCAAGAAGAAGGTATAGATTATGGAGAAACTTTTGCTCCTGTTGCAAGATTAGAAGGTGTAAGAACTCTACTTGCTTATGCAGCACACAAAGGATTTAAGGTATATCAGATGGATATAAAATCTGCATTTCTCAATGGAATTCTTGATGAAGAAGTCTACATTGAACAACCTGAAGGTTTTGTTGATCCAGACAAAAGGGACATGGTCTGCAGGTTACACAAAGCATTATATGGTTTAAAACAAGCTCCTAGAGCATGGTATGAAAGACTCCATAACTATTTAATCCAGATTAATTTCAAAAGAGCTAATGATAACAGCAATCTGTATATCAAAGAAGGACCGGATGACAAAATTGTACTGGCAGAAATATTTGTGGATGATACTATATTTACAGGGAATGAGGATCAGTGCAAAGAATTTTCAGAACAAATGAACAAAGAATTTGAAATGTCTATGTTTGGTTTAATAAAATTCTTTGTTGGTCTTCAAATTCAGCAAAGCAAAAATGGTATATACATTACTCAATCAAAATACATTAAGGAGATACTTAAGAAGTTTGGAATGGAAGATTCAAAACCAGTTGGTACACCCATGTGTACTGGACTGAAACTTACCAAAAATGATGATTCAAAAGAAGTTGATCAGACCCTATACCGATCTATGATTGGAAAATTGCAGTATGTGGTACATACAAGACCTGATATTGCCTTAGCAGTCGGTAGAGTAGCTAGATTCTCAGCAAAACCTAAGGAAAATCACATGATGGCAATCAAAAGAATCTTAAGATACTTAAGAGGAACTGAAGAGTATGGTTTGTGGTATAAATTTGGAGGCAATCTAGACTTGAAAGTGTTTACTGATGCTGATTGGGCAGGAAACATTGATGATAGAAAAAGCACAAGTGGTGGAGCATTTTTTCTTGGAAAAAGACTGGTATCCTGGACTAGTAAAAAGCAGAATTGCACATCTCAATCCACAGCTGAAGCAGAATATGTTGCTGCTGCAGTAAACTGTTCAAATATTGTTTGGTTTAAACAGTTATTAGAAGATATGAAGGTTGAAATCAAAGAACCAGTTGTTATATTTTGTGACAATACCAGTGCAATAAACATTTCTAAGAATCCCGTGATGCATTCCAAAACCAAGCACATTGCTATTAAATATCACTTTGTCAGAGAATTGGTGCAGGACAAGGAAATCAGATTAGAATATATTCATACAAAAGAACAGATTGTAGACATTTTTACCAAACCATTACCTAAGGATGCATTTGTGTATCTAAGAGGTAAGTTAGGGGTCATTCCCCTATCCGAGGCTCACTAAATACATTTTTAGTGATGCATCAACCAGAACATGATTGAAAATCAACTTGTTGATGCAGCATATTAAAGGAATCATTGCATATGAATCAGTACTTGAGGTACATTAATTTTCACCAGTAATATGTGAATTATCTTTGGCATATGTTGTCAAAGAGGGAGTGTTTGCTATGTCTTTACTATTGCTTTCAAGAAATTTATAGTCAGAAGGAAGAATTTTCAGGATACAGGAAGTTTACTGACAGAGGGAGGTTTGAATCTAAACCGAGCTAACTCTTTCAAATTTCTTGTGTTATGACATATTGTGTTGCCATCAATGCCAAAGAGGGAGATTGTTGGAAACAATTGTCTGAAGGAAATTGCTACTCAATTATGTATTGTCTTTGATGTCACACTATGTCATAATCCGCAGCAATCTGCTTATACCGAGCTCAGTCGGTCTGCCTGTCAGGGATATTAGTGTTTACCGAGTTCACTCGGTTGCCGAAGAAAGTCTAGTGTTTACCGAGTTCACTCGGTTGCCGAAGAAAGTCTAGTGTTTACCGAGTTCACTCGGTTGCCGAAGAAAGTCTAGTGTTTACCGAGTTCACTCGGTCGCCGAAGAAAGTCTAGTGTTTACCGAGTTCACTCGGTTGCCGAAGAAAGTTTAGTGCTTACCGAGTTCAGTCGGTCATCGAAGAAAGTTAGTATTTACCGAGTTCAGTCGGTTATCAAAGGAGAAGGATTGTTGGTGTTTACCGAGTTCCCTCAGTCTCTGGAAAATTATAAAAGATATGGTCACCGAGCACTGTCGGCCCTTGAAGGATTTTTGCAAATAGAGTTTACTTAATTCAGCCGACTGTTATACTAAATAATGACGATTTGACTAATCCAAAATCATATAAATAAAAGGTCAAATGTGAAAAGTAAATAAGAATATAGCAGAAGATTTACAGAAGAAGAGAAGGAAAGATATATGCGAGTTTGTGAAGGATGTTCAGATATCCTTGAGGAGCAGCAGAGATTTATTCGATCAGAGAGGATCAGACTTATGCAGAACAGAGATCTGTAATCAGCAAGACAGTTGCATTATTATACAGGTCACTTTTTCATTGTTACCTTCTTATCATTGTAACAGTGAATTCTAAATCTCTTAACCGAGTTGGTTTAACAGCCATAATATAAATCCTCTAACAAGGTGACAATTCCATTGAATTGTTTTCAAGACCTCTTACCAGGCCACTCCTAGCAGGGTGTTTTAAATCCTCTAACAAGGTCACACCTAACAGTGTGTTTTGTAACCTTTTACCGGGTTGGCTTCTAACCGGGCATCACTTCAGAAAAGTGAAAATCAGTATCTAGATACATTGGTGGTTTTTCCCATATTGGGTTTCCACGTTAAATCTTGTGTCTCTTGTGTTCTTAATTGCTTTCTCAATCATTTACATGCACTGATGAATATCTAAAGATATTATTGCTAATACTTTCTGCATCTTCAAAGTTACTGCAATCTACTTACCGAGTACTAAAACAGACAACATTGTTAAGATATCTTAAAGGATCTGCAAAGAATTAATAGTCAAGGTTTTTATGGTTGACTGATTCACCCCCCCCCCCTCTCAGTCACTTCATCCATATTCCATCAATTAGGACCTTTTTATACCTATTAGGACCTATTTATACCTAATTAGACCCATTAGGACCTCTTTATACCTATTAGGACCTAATTAAACTTAATTAGATTTAATTAGAGCAATTAGGGCCTAATTGAATTGAATTCGACCTATTAGGACCTAATTAGACCTATTAGGACCAATTAGGACTAATTAGGACCAAATTAGACCCCAATTAGAACCCAATTAGACCTAATTAGACCTATTAGGACCTATTTAGACTTAATATGAACCTTGTTAGACCAATTAGACATAATATAAACATATTAGAACCCAATTAGACCCATTAGGACCTATTTATACCTATTAGGACTTAATTAGACTTAATTGATCAATTAACACCTAATTAGACTTAATTAGACCAATTAGGACTTAATTAGACATAATAAGACCAATTAGGACCTAATTAGACTTAATTAGACCGAATATGATCTATTAGGACCTATTTAGACCTATTAGGACTAATTAGACATAATATGAACCTATTAGGACCTAATAGGGCTTTATATGACCTATAGACCTAAAATGACCTATTAGTCCACCTAATTAGACTTATTTTGACACAATTAAGACCTCTTTATACCTATTAGGATGCAATTAGACCCATTAGGACCTCATTATACCTATTAGGACCTATTTATACCTATTAGGACCTAATTAGAATTAATTAAACTCAATTAGACCAATTAGGTCCTGATTAGATTTAATTATAACAATTAGGACATAATTAGACCTATTAGAATCAATTAGGACTAATTAGGACCCAATTAGACCTATTAGGACCCAATTAGGATGCAACGAGACCTAATTAGACTGAATTAGACCTAATTAGACCCAAGTAGACCTATTAGGACCTATTTAGACTTAATATGAACCTATTAGGACCTATTTTGACTTAATATGAACCTAGTTAGACCAATTAGACATAATATGAACATATTAGGACCTAATATGACCTATGAGGACCCAATTAGACCCATTAGGACCTCTTTATACCTATTTATATCTATTAGGACTTAATTAGACTTAATTAGACTTAATTAGACCAATTATGACCTAATTAGATTTAATTAGACCAATTAAGACCTAATTAGATTTAATTGCACTAATTAGGACCTAATTAGACCTGTTAGGACCAATTACGATCAATTAGGACCCAATTAGACCCATTAGGACCCAATTAGACCCAATTAGATCCAATTAGACCTATTAGAACATATTTAGACTTAATATGTACCTATTAGGACCTATTTAGACTTTATATGAACCTATTAGAACTGAATATGACCTATTAGGAGACAATTAGACCCATTAGGACACCTTTATACCTATTAGGACCTATGTTGACCTAATATGAACCTAGTTAGTGTTGGAAACTACAATTGAAACAATTGTTATATAGTCATTGATGTAAGACCTTAAGATGCAAGACAATTTCTATCTAAGAAAAAATACTATATCTATTGATTGATGAAAAGGATTCGGGCAAGGGAGATAAAAAGAGAACCTATGGAAAGGTTGAGTTATTTGATACTTTAATGGGTACTTGATTATTCGGCACATTAATAAGATACTGTATTATTTATCTAAGTAAGGAGAAAAATTGAAAAAGTAGGCTTAACCGTGAAAAAGTGAAGAAATCTAGTTTAAGCCAAGTGATGTTAGTGTCGACCAAGCACCAGTATATGCCAAGTAAATTTAGTGTTGACCAAACATTAGCTATGTGAAGTGATAGGAAATTGTCGAGCGATAATGTTATCCAAGGAAGACAGTTTGTAGCGATGACTAAGTTATACAATGATGATCGAGGAGATGAAAATAGTATTGACTGAGTGTCAGTAATTTACATTTGAAAAAATAATTTAGATTCCCAGCTGACATAGTTGAATTATTCGGTTATGTAAATTGTGTTGACTTTATTAATTAATTTTTTGGATAATTTAATGCATGCTAAATCATTTTATTATGGATTCAATGAGAATTTTGAAGATGTATTTTGAAGGAAGGATGAAGAACTTAAATGTTGGAAGGATTTGATGAATCTGACCTAACCTAAGATCTCTGGAGGAGATTAAGAGGCAAGAGATAGATATACCTAACTAAAGAGGTATATAGGAAAACCTAAGTGTGAGGTTATAGAGTATGCTAAAGTTGCTGATGTTATTGAATAATAAGTCTAAGCAAAAGGCTGAAGGTGAAGCAGTTGATCAGAGTTGTGATTACTTGAAGTGAATTCCAAGAAGATCAGAGATGGAAATGGAACTCAATCAGTAAATTAGCATATATGTGTGAATTAGATCAATTATTTGCAAAGTGAGTTGTGTATGCACCCTATAATGGTCACCTAGACTATGGGTCCCCATTCTTCAATTTATCAAATGACAGAATCAATTTATCAATTTCTTGAATCAATGCCTTGCAATATTTTCAATTCAAATCAATTTCCTTGATCAAATCATAATTAATTCAATTATTTCAATATTTCCTAAGGTTTGATCATTTTATCACAAGTTTTATTTAATTAAGAGAACATGCTCCCTTTTAATTAAATAAAAAATAACTTTTAAATAAATAATTAAATCTGCCATATCCTATGTGCGCACATGAAAAAGGAATTTCTAAAATTAAAATAAAAAGAAATAGACTTTTTGTCTACACATTGAATGCACACTTTCCAAGATGAGTGGAATCTCCTTTTGCCTCTTAATCTCTTCCATGCATCTTTTTGCCTCTTAACCATGTCCATTGATTTTGCCTCTTGAGAATCTTGTGCACCAAAGTCAAAATGAGAAACTTTTTGCACCATTGGATTTTTCCACTTAATCTCTACCATTCACTTTCCTTTATAAGGAGCCCTCTCCTCATTTTAGGCTTTGAGATTTTAGAGATCCAAATGTTTATGTTATTTTTATGTTTCAAGTTTGGAGAGAGATTTTGGAAGAGAGTTTGAGCAATTAAGCTTGAACATTGCAACTTCTCTTTTCTTGTATTCTTCTCTCATGCCTCCATGGAAATCCATTTATATTGCTCTTGCACTTGCATGGTAGATTAGATTCATATTTCATTTCATAGAATAATCTTGCATGTGTATTTCCTTTCATAGATTAGTTTTATTTTATGAATTATTATTATATATAATATCTTTAATTTTCATTTTCATTCATATTTTATGATCATGGAGACTAGCATTCTTTCTTTTCCTCTTTGAATATCTCATTTTATGGTGTACTTGCATGGGCACAAACTAGGTCTAAACTGAGGGCCTCCATTATAAACCCTTGCACTCCATGAATAGAGAGATATGAGTCACCATTTGAGACCTCATTCTTGAGAAATCTTGGATATAATGACTCATAGAAGTGTGTTAATCTCCATTTCCATCATACTTGTCATATTGAGGGATATTAACCTTTCTAGGAAAGTCTTTCATGCTAACATTTTTGTCAAAAGGATTAGGATAAATTGAATCAAGTGAGAATGAATTCTTCGGTGCCAACATATTTTCCATCATAATTTTAATTTTTTTAATCTCTTATTCTTGATATGGACCTTGCTTCTTAATCTTCTTGTCCACATCAAAGTTGTAGGGGACTCTAGTGCCCTTGTTGATTACACTCTCTAGGAACTTGTTTTTTTTTTCTCTAAGTATCTATCCACATACTAGTGGAAGAGTGGTTCTTGTTGTATCTTCATGAAGTATTGGGAGTTGAGGTCAAAACTTGACCTACTAACCCCATATTGTGAACCATGGTGAGCACGTTGTGAAGTTTTTCTTCAGTTCCTAAGAAGTGTTCATCTCCTATAATGATCATTTCATGAAGCCCTTCTTCCTCTAGGGCTAGGAGATCATGAAGGTGTTTTGGAACATCTTTCAACACTTCATGGAGTCTTAGGAGGGGTGGATGGAGGAAATTTGTTTCCACCACCAACACACATGTTAAATTAATCATTAAGTTGTTGAGCCAAGAGTCTATCTTTCTCTTCGTGGAAGACTCTTCTTTCTATCTCCAATAAGGTTTGTCTCTCTACCTCTAGGAGTCTAAATTTATCTTCCTTTTCATCTTGTTCATCTAGGAAGGATTTCTTTCCATGCTCAATTATCTTAAGTCTTTCATTTGTGTATCTTGAAGATGCTTTGAGTGGTGAGATTGGTCTTGAATGTCTAAAAAAGTCATTGGTGTATGTTATATTCACATAAGTGTCATAGGGCTCATCATCTTGGTTGTCATGTTGTGATCATTCTTCTTGATAGGCTTGCCTCTTATCCCTTCCATCCCTTTGGTGCTTAGAAAAGGAAGTATCTAACCAAGCATTAATTGACATCCACAAGGGCATTTGTGGGGGACATTCCAATGGTCTTGCCATTAATCAAAGGTTTCTTAGGGTGGGGTATTATTGGCCTACAATGTAGATTAATTGAGTAGCTTTTGCAAAATCATGTAAAAAGTTTCAAAAACATGGTAACCTAATACATGCTCTAAGTAGGGAGCTCATTCCTTCTATATCTCATTGGCCATTTCAGCACTAGGCCTTTGATCTTGTTGGGTAGATTCATCCCAATTCATTAGGTGGACACAAGTTTATTATCACTTCTACTAATTATTTCACTAAATGGGTAGAAGTTGTCCCACTTTTTGTTGCCTCGGGCAAGACAATCTCTCTATTCATTCTAAACCATATCATCTATTGATATGGATTGCCTTCCAAGATTATCACCAAAAATAGAGGCCAGTTCAAAAAGAAAGACCTTAAACAACTCTGCAAGAAATTCAAGATTCAACAACATTGGTCCTCCATTTACTTCCCACAGGGAGATGGTCTAGTAGAGCCATTAAACAAAACCATTCTTAAAATCCTACATAGAACATTTTTTAAGAATGGTAGAGATTGGCATTTATGGATAAATCTGACTTTGTGGGCCTATAGAACAAGTATTCATACTCCTATTGGAGCTACTCCTTTTGCCCTTACATATGGTGTTGAAGCAGTGTTACCTTTAGAGGTTGAGATTCCTTCACTTAGCGTTTCCCTCAAAGGTCTAGTTACAGATGAAGACTACCACACCATGAGACTTCAAGAGTTATAACTTCTAGATGAGAAATGTCAAGAATCATTTGACCATATCAAGGTTTATCAAAAGAGCATGTCCAAAGCCTTCAACAAAAAGGTTCACCCTAGAGAATTCCAAGTGGGAGATCTTGTCCTATGTGAAAATCCTAAGAATCAACAACATAGAGATCAAAAGGGAAAATTCGAACCTTACATCATTACGATAGCTTTTGGGTCAAGTGCTTGTTTATTGTCTACAATAGTAGGAGAGCAGCTCCCTAGTCCTATCAATGTATTTCCCCTAAAGAATTTCTATCCACAATTCCCATTCTTTCTAGGGGCAACCTTTGTACATACTTATTGATCCTGAAATAATCCAAAAAAATGATATATTGTCAACAATTCTAAAAAATTGAAAATGTCCTAAAAAAATGATCATTTTAGTGAAAACCTAGAAATAGGAGCTTTGATGTATCTCCAAAAAAATATATATTCCAAAAATACCAAAAAAATTTAAAAATTCAAAAATTCAAAAATTCAAAAAAAGTGCCTTGGTAGCAACAAAAAAATTATTGAAAGTCCTAAAAAAAATTTACAATAAAATATAACTGGTGAAAACCTGGAAACAGGTGCTACTTGAGGCCTTTGCACCCCTATTTCTTAGCACATGTCCTCGACACTTAGTCTTTCTCCATCATGCATTGTCCTTGTTGCCTTGGTTTGGAATTGGTCTTTGTCTTTGTCTAGGGGGCATAACTATGTTAGCTTTGGTCTCTTGGATGTGTTAGTCTTTAGGACACCTCACAAATGATATTTTTCAAGACCACCTCAACTATGTTTTTCAACACAACCCCTAACATCGAGTGTTTTTCAACACTTATCAATTTGGTCTTACCCAGTTTTTTCATGTGATCTTACCTACTTACAAGCATTAAATCCTTATCCTCAAAACTTAGTATCAGTTAACACACTTAAATGTTTAAACACAACACTTAATGCTTTAGCTATGTCATGATCTTTTCTTTGTGTGTTGACTGTTATTGATTTTCATTGAGTGTCCTTATCTAATAAGTCTCTCTGGTATGCATAGCTAGAGGACTTGGGACATGGGGCAGGTTTTTAATTTCTTTCTACTTGTGGGTGTGGTCTGGAAACTCTAGAGTGTCTCTTGTTGTCCCCTTGAAATACTTAGGAGATTTTATGCATCAACCTTGATTGTTTTTGCACAACAGTTCTTATGGTCATCCCAACATCTATGCCTTGATGCGAGCATGGGTTTTCCACATTAAATTGGGTAATCTAACACTGAAGTCATCTTGACCTTTATGTATTTGATTCTTATGTTAGAATCTTTCCACATTCCAATCTGATATAAATCACATTCATATCTTAATAGTTGCACTTGTGACTAGTGATGATTGTGGGATTTTTTGATGTGCGTTAATAATGGCCCAATGATGAAAATAAGTTCCTTAACATTCTCTAAAGAATGATGAACACAAAATCCTATGTTACAATTTCTCTATTGCAAGTACACCTTTTCATTTTCATGACTTCATGTTAATTTTCATTTTTATGCTGCATTCAAAATTTGAGAGGGTTTTCCTTCATCTTTCTTTTGGTCTTTTAATCAATTGTGGTCATGTTTTGATCTTCATTTCCTTATCTTCTTTCATGATCTCAATCAAAATATTCTATCTTAAATAGTGGATTTATTTTGGGGCATTCTCTTTCTTAAGGAAAATTCTCTTTCTTCTCTCCATTTCTTTCCACCTCTTCCAAACTTCTATCTTCCATTTGCTTTCACCCCACTTCTTTTCTTCTAATTCAAACTTGGGGCATAAAATTTCATGATTGATGATCTACCTTGGTTCTATGATCCTTATATTTTTCATCTTACATCAAGAACATTTTTCTTAGTTTGATTCGATCAAATTTATCAATTTGTTATTTCTCCTCTATCTCATTTTGATTTCAATCTGGAGGGGGAAGTACCTATCAAACTTCAATCCTTGATTCAGCTTTATCAATCCTATCAATTGCTCCACTTTGGGAAACCTTGCTTGAGATTCTTATCTTGGACATGTCAATTACCTATTTAAAGGGGTGTTGAACTTATCTTTTTCAATCAACTTATCTTTGTCCTAATGTGTTCCCATCCGTCGATCACACATCTGGGTTTTTTTGTGATCCAAAATTGATCTCACACTTCAACTAAATTCTTTGACTACATGTGTTCCCATAATGATCATACATTAATCAAAGAGGGGGAAATGTATGTACCCTAAAATGGTCACCTATACTATGGGCCCCCATTCTTTAATTTATCAAATGACAGAATTAATTTATCAATTTCCTGAATCAATGCCTTGCAATATTTTTGGTTCAAATCAATTTCCTTGATGAAATCATAATTAATTCAATATTTCATAAGGATTGATCATTTTATCCTAAGTTTTATTTAATTAAGAGAGCATGCTCCCTTTTAATTAAATTAAAAAAAACTGTTAAATAAATAATAAAATCCACCTTATCCTGTGAGTGCACATGAAAGGGAATTTCTAAAATTTATAAAAAAGGAAAAAGACTTTTTGTCTATACATTAAATGCACACTTTCCAAGATGAGTGGAATCTCCTTTTGCCTCTTAATCTCTTCTACACATATTTTTGCCTCTTAACCATGTCCATTAATTTTTCCTCTTGATAATCTTGTGCACCATAGTCAAAATGAGAATTTTTCTCCACCCTTGGATTTTTCTTCTTAATCTCTACCATTCACTTTCCTTTATAAGGAGCCCTCTCCTTCTCATTTTAGGCATCCACATTTTAGAGATCCATTTTTTTATGTTATTTTTATGCTACATGTTTGGAGAGAGATTTTGGAAGAGAGTTTGAGCAATTGAGCTTGAACATTGCAACTTCTCTTTTCTTGTCTTCTTCTCTCATGCCTCCATAGAAATCCATTTAGATTACTCTTTTACTTGCATGGTAGATTAGATTCATATTTCATTTCATAGAATAATCTTGCATACACATTTCCTTTCATATATTAGTTTTCTTTCATGCATTTTTATCATATAGAATAACTTTCATTTTCATTGGCATGCATATTTGATGATCATGGAGACTAGCATTCTTTCTTTTCCTCTTTGAATCTCTCATTTTATGGTGTAATTATATGGGCACAAGCTAGGTCTAAATTGAGGGCCTCTATTATAAACCATTGCACTCCATGAATATAGAGCTATGAGTCACCATTTGAGACCTCATTCTTGAGAAATCTTAGATATAACAACTCATAGAAGTGTGTCAACATTTTAGCACATGCGTTGTATGTTTTTCATATCATAAACTACTACTAATTTCTAACCATTGTATCAGTCTAAATCCTTTAATCAAGGTTGACCTAATAGTCATTGTTTAAATCCTTTAATCATGGTGGCATTCTAATGGAATGTACTTAAATCCTTTAACCATGTCACTTTTGACAGTGTGTTTAAATCCTTTAACACGGTCACACCTAGTAGTGTGTTTGTAAGCCTTTAACAAGGTTGGATTTTCACTAAGCTCACTTTAGAAGAGTGAAAATATCAGTAACATGTTACAAAGTGGTTTTTCTCAAATTGGGTTTCCACTATAAATCCTAGTGTTAGACTAGTGTGAATGTTTTGATGTGAATGTTTCTATATTTTGCAAGTTAGTTATCTTTGGGTAGTGGACTCCATGTTATATATTTCTAGTACATATGTTTTAGAGACTGACTTGTGTTGGTGATTAGACCTGAGATTGTTGAAGTGTTTAAAAGTTCAATTGGTACATCTAGACCTTAGAAGAACTGATTCACCCCCCTCTCTATTGTTCTAAATAATATTAACAATTTGTATCAGAGTTTTTGGTGCTTACAAATAAATTTTTTAAAGGTACTTGAAGCTAATGATCAAGATGTATAAAAATGAGGTACCAAAGTTTAACAAGGAGAGCTTCCTTGCATGCTAGATTTTGATGAAACTCTATCTAGCTAGTATTGGTGATTCAATGAAGTACTATGTTGAACATGACTATATTATAATTGTTGCAACTTTGACTGCTGAGGAGAAGAAAGAAAAAAAGGAACACAATCAAGAAATGTTGGAGATTACATCTTCCTTAAGCTATCCTAAATTTGAAGATACCAAGGACTACACTACTGCAAAGAAAATGTGGGATACTCTAGCAACCATCTATGGAGGTGATCCAAATGTACGGAAGGGAAAAGCTAAAATCTTGAGATGTAAGTTTGATGAAATGAAAATGAAAGAAGGTGAGAATATTGCTTAGTATTGTGGTAGAATTAAGGAGTTAGTGAATGCTATTAGAGGAGCTAATGGAATCATTGGTGATGAGACTATCACTGGTAAAGTATTGAGAACTCTTCTTCCTATCTATGCTATCATAATTTCAGCAATTTAAGAATCAAGATGTAACCCTAGTAATGTTTTGACTCTAGAAAGTCTTGTTGGTAAGCTTACTGATTTTGAGATATTTAACTATGATAACTACACTATTCCTAATGTTGAGTCTACATTCAAGTCATAAATGGTTTTTCATAAATCCAAGAGAGAAAAAGAAAAATGTGTGAAAAGTGAAAGTGATAGTGAAAGTTAGAGTGACACTTCTGATTAGGAACTAGATGATCTTGAGGCACTCATGGATAGAAGATTGAAAAGAGGAAAAGGCAAATATAAAGGTAAAATTCCTATAATCTAATTTTCATATAACAAAGTTGGCCATATTGCTACAGGATGTCTTGATAGGAATGAAAAGGATGAGGAAAGAGAAAGAAAGTACAAAGATAAGAGAGATAATAGATATCATTGAAGGTACATAGATTACAAGGATAAATGTAAGAAATCTTTCTATATTGTTGAAGAGGAAATTGATAGTGACAGTGATGATTTTGATATTGAAGTAGTTTATGTTTCTATAAAAGATGATTATGATGAAGATGGAAAAATTGCACTTACTTCATATGTGATTAAAGGTGATAAATGGATTATTGATAGTGGTTTCTCACATCACATGACTGGTGATAAAAGTATATTTGAAACCCTAGATCATTACAATGTCCTATGAGGGGTAAAGGATCAATTAAGCTAATTGATAAGATCACATGTGAAAATTCCTAGTGAGTTGAAGGTCTTAACTATAATTTGTTGAGTGTTGCATGGCTTAATAGCATTGGTGACTGAGTGGAGTTCCATCACAAGAAGGCTAAAATATATTGATGCTACTGGGGAACTAATTGGAAGTCAAGAACATATTAGAGGTAATTTATTCTATTTAGATCTATCTGAAGAGACATGTTTGTTTGTTCATTTTGATGATGTATGGTTATGGCATAAGAGGCTATGTCATGTTAAATTTGAAAATCTGGTAAATATTAGTAAAAAGAAGAAAGTTAGAGGTTTACCGAGATTGAAGAAACCTGATAATGTGATGTGTAAACAATGTCAGTTGGGTAAAATGAAAAAGTCTAGTTTCAAGAGAAAGACATTTACCTCTAAGAATACTTTGGATTTGGTTCATACTAAACTTTGTGGACCTATGGGTGTACAAATTTATTGTGGTGCTAAGTAATTTATTCTATTTTTTTATGACTACACTAGGATGATGACTGTAATGTTTTTGAAATAAAAAATTGATGCATTTTAGTTGTTTAAGTGGTATTTGGAAAAGGTTAAAAAATAAATAGGTAGAAGCCTAAAATCTCTGAGATCTGATTGAGGTGGAGAGTTTATAGAAAATGAGTTCAATCTATCTACAATGATAGAGGAATCAAAAGACAAATGTATTCACCTAGAACGCCTCCACAAAATAGTATAGCTGAGAGGAGAAAAAGATCTATTATGGAGTGTGCAAGGACACTAATGATTGAGAAGAATATTGCACAAAAATAGTGGAGAGAAGTTGTGATTACATCTATTTATACCTTAAACTAGATACAAATCAAGAAAGAGAAAAATGAACAAGGTAAACAAGAACTTGAAGACTATAGATATTTTTTCTATATGGAAGAAGGAGAGGAAAGTAATACACTTACACCAAATGCAGAGTCATGGGTAAGAAATGTCAAGCATTAGGAGGATGTTGTCGAGCATTAGGAGGATGTTGATGATCATTAGGAGGATGTTGTCGAGCATTAGGAGGATGCTGCTGAGCATTAGGAGGATTTTTCCAAGCATTAGGAGGATGATGATGAGTAATCAAAAGTAGAAATTGAAAATTTTCATGATGAACCTTAAGATCAAGAAGAAAAAAAATATGAACCTACATTGGCACAATATGTGAGAAGACATCATAAGCCTAAGAAAATCATCGAAGATAAGGAATCTGGAGTCTTGACCAGAAGTAAGTTGAAAAACCCTACATGTTTATTATGTGAGTTTGAGCCTAAAAAAGTAAAAGATGCATTAGAAAATGAAGACTAGATTCAAGCTATGAATGAATAAATAGATCAAATAGAAAAGAATGATACCTAGACTCTGGTGCTGAGACCAAAAAAGAATAATTTTATTGGAAAAAAATGCTTATTTAGAAACAAGCTTAATAAACATGAACAAGTCATAAGGAATAAGGAAATACTTGTATGCAAGGGTTATGCACAACAAGAAGGAATAGACTATGGGGAAGCATTTTCCCTGGTAGTAAGATTAGAAGGAGTGACAACTCTACTTGTATTTGATGCTTACAGAGACTTCAAAGTATATTAGATGGATGTCAAGTCTGCATTTTTGAATGGTATATTAGAAGAAGAAGTATACATTAAACAACCTGAAGGATTTGTTGATCCAAACAAGAAAAATATAGTTTACAAACTAAACAAGGCACTATATGGATTGAAGCAAGCCCTTAGAGAATGGTATGAGAGGCTGCAAAATTATTTGATAGATATTTTCTTTACAAGGACAAAGTACAATAGAAATATGTACATGAACGATGAAGAAGGTAAAGGGATTTTGTTAGCTGAAATTTTTGTAGATGATATCATATTTCGAGGACAATATGACTTATTTCAGAAATTTTCAAATGAGATCCAAACTAGGTTTGAGATGTTTTATTTGGGTGAGATAAAATTCTTTGTTGGTTTGCAATTCTATCAAATGGAGAAAGGTATATTTATTACACAATCTAAATATGTCAAAGAGATACTGAAAACTTTTGGAATGGCAAATTCAAGACCAAAAAGTAATCCTATGGCTACCGGATAGAAACTATAAAAATTAATGATACTATTGAAGTGAATCAAACCTTGTATAGATCCATGATTGGAAAACTACAATATGTTTTGTACAGTAGACCAGATATAGCCCTAGCAATTGGGATTGTGGCAAGATTCTCTTCCAATCCTAAGGAAAATTATATGATGGATGTGAAGAGAATAGTGAGATATCTGAAAGGAATATAAGATTATGGATTGTGCTAAAAGAATAATGATACATTTGAACTTCAAGAGTATGCACTCATGCAACTTCGGTAGGAAATGTTGATGATAGGAAAATTAAAAGTGGCGAAGCTTTCTTTTTGGGAAGAATATTAGTCTCCTAGACAAGCAAGAATCAAAACTACATTTTCCAATCTATAGTAGAAGCTAAGTATGTAGCAGTTACAGTGAACTATTCAAATTTGGTGTGGATCAAGTAATTGTTGAACGGTATGAAAGAGGAGATCACTGAACTGCTTGTTATATTCTATGATAACACAAGTGCTATCAACATATCAAAGAATATGGTGATGCATACAAAGACCAAACATATTGCTATCAAGTAGCATTACTTGATGGAATTGGTACAAGATAAAGAAGTGAGAATGGAATATGTGAATAAAAAGGAAAAAATAGAAGACATATTCAAAAAAGCTTTACCTAAGGATGCTCAAGAATATCTTAGAGGTAAATTAGTGGTGCTTCCCCTAACTGAGGCTTCCTAGTCAACTAGGAGCACTACATAAAATGGGATACATAGATTTTCTGATAAGTTGATGCAAAAAAGGTCACACTTTAGGAGTTGCCTAGAGTTGTTAAAAGAATAGAAAAGTTGATAATCAGTCATAAGAAAGATGATAGAGGGATAAATACTGATACTGAACTGATAAGATGACATCAACATATGAAAGATGTAATTTACAAACACTACTTTGACATTATTGTCAAAGAGGGAAAGATTCTGATGAAAACATAGATATAAAGAACACTGAGGTATATGTTCCAAGATTTAGAGATTTAGAGATTCAGAGGGAGAGAGTCATCAAAAAGATTCAGAGGGAGTAACTATGTGAATGGTCAAGCAAGGATAAGTTATTCTAAATAAGAATGAAGATAAGGATATTATAAATATTTATGATGCAATGACAAAGTTTTGGATTGGTTGGTAAATCATGTGTTATTCATGTGGTGTTGCCATCAATGCCAAAGAGGGAGATTGTTGGAAACTACAATTGAAACAATTGTTGTATTTTCATTGATGTCAAACCGTAATGGGTAAGATAGTTGCTATCTAAGAAAGTACTATATCTATTGATTGGTGAAAGGATTAGGGAAATGGAGATAACAAGAGAACCTAGGGAAAGGTTAGGTTATTTGATACTTCAATGAGTACTTAATTATTTGGCACATTGATAAGATAATGTATTATTTATCTAAGTAGGGAGAAAGACTGAAGAAGTAGGCTTAACTGAGAAAAAGTGAAGAAATCTAGTTTAAGCTGAGTGATGTTAGTTTTGACTGAGCACTAGTATATGTCAAGTAAATTTAGTGTTGACCAAACATTAGTTTATGCCAAGAGATAGGAAATCAACAAGTGATAGTGTTAGCTGAGGAAGACAGCTTGTAGAGATGATTGAGATACACAGTGATGACCGAGGAGATGAAAATAGTATTGAATGAGTGTCAGTAATTTGCATTTGGAGAAAGAATTTAGATCCCCAACTGACATAGTTGAATTTTTGGGTTATGTAAATCATGTTGACTTTATTAATTGATTGTATGGAGAATTTAATGCATGGTAAATTATTTTATTATGCATTCAATGAGAAGTTTCAAGATGTATCTAGAAGGAAGGATGAAGAACTCAAATGTTGGAAGGATCTGTTAGCCCATTTTCATGTCACAGCAAAAATCCTTAGAAAATGGTCTATCCCTATGAAAATCTATGGCAATAAATGATTTCCCTAGTCTCTGCAATATTTTCTCTATCTCTGGCTTGAAACCCTAAGTCTAAATTCATAATTTTAGCTGTTACATGAGAAAACCCTAAATCTATCCCTGGCCATGTTCTAATTTGTTGTTACTTTATAGGGTCGCTTAAAATCCAAAATACCTATGTGCTTAAAAGTTTATGACCACTTCATGTGTTGAGTGGTTAGGTTTTATGTCGAGGCCCCCTTTAATATTTCCCTATGCCTAAGTCTCTTGGCGTTAATTCTTCCTAAGTCCCCCGCACTAATTTTTCCTATGTTTCAAACCCTTTGAAAATGTGTGGCTATCGTTAATCCACAAGACTTCATGATGTCAGAGTCTCTAACATGCGTTTTAGCGATGAGGCACAATCTATCCCAGTGGGCCCATCCTCAAAGTATAGCGGCAAGTTAAATAGAAGACATGATCTATAGTTATCATTACACTGCTGAGGAAAAGTTCTCGGTGTTTAAGGCCAACGGTATAGCGACCGCCATCTGATCTTCCATGGGGTAGTGGCTATTGACAGATGGGTTCATTTGTTAGATCTTCTTGACATGGTTGCTCCTGATTGGCTAGTGCATTGGTGATGGGGATGTTGTTAGGTGGGTCCACAGTTCTCAAAGGAGATAAAGTGCCTACAGGTCTGTGAGGATTGTGTGGTTTTTGTTATACCGCTAAGGTAAGATGTGCGGTGTTTAAGGTCGGTGGTATAATGATAATCATTGATCTTGTCTAAAGTGATGCAAAGTGGGTGGGTCCTCTGAATATGTGGGTTTGACATGCTAGGAAGTGCTGACATGCTCAGTTCTTATTGGTGAAAAGATGGCACAGGTGGACATAATCTCAAAAAGGCCACTGAGTTGGAATTTGTTAGTAGACCCATGGTTAATAAAGTATTCAATGACTTAGTGAAGGCTTGTGTTCACTTATTCTCACATTGAAACCTACGGTTAAGGGATGTCTAGGTGACTTTCTATTTCTTCATTCGCTAAATCGTAAAATATAACCATGGTTACAGGGGAAGTCTGGCGGTCTTGCGACAAAAGAAAAATGTAAACCAGGATTCTTGTTGAGTTAGGTCTTGGGTGCCTGGGTAAAATAAAAGGATCTAATGGTCGTGTATTAAAGTTGATTCAGATTTGAATGCTGACAATCGATTTACTACTGGTGCCATAAAGTAGCCGTTGTTACTAAAATTTGAATTTTTCAAGGGTTTCAGCGACAGAAAGGACTGAAATTGAATGCATAAGTGGCTAAAGCTAGTAGACATGATTTTGTTTGCTATTGCAGTGTGGTCTAGAGGTGATGATCGATTGTAGGGGTTTGTACTATGTAAGGGATTAACAAAGAATGGCTCAAGGCATGTTCCAAGTGAATGATTAGACTAGTGAACATGGTAGATTCATGATCTTTGGTACAAATAAAAAATTTATCATAATTGAAGATTAATGTTGGATCTGATCAGACCAAGGTTGCTTGGTTTTCTCCCAATTGGAATAAATGTTGATTGAATTCATTAGGTTTGGTGGGTGAAAACTCTAACCCTTACCATAGCTATCTGAAGCTTGTTGCATCCTGATCTTTTGGGGATTCCAAGATAGCTAGTGGTATAAATTGTAGTAATTTTGAATTTTGAGGGGTTCCTGTCTTGTTTTCTTTTTCTATTCTACTTGAGGGTTTCACACTGGTTCTTCCCTTGTCTCACAGAAGATTTTACAATAGGCTTCCAGATGGTTTTCTAAATGTATTTTTGTATGACAAATTTCCCAACTTTGTCTATGCTTTGAGTCCTCTGTTATTAATGCATTGAAGCATGAATATTTCAATAAAATACAGTGCAATCCCTATTCCCTGTTGTTATGTCTCTTTGCATTTTGTTATGCTCTTGTATGTTTTTATTTGTAAGGCATCTGGAAACATACCAACTACAAGGTAGTTTGTCTAATTATTTGTGAGTTTTTCTCAAGGGGAGAATTAAATTTCATAAGTAGTTTTAGAGAGAAAGCATTATTAAAGGATTTGATGCAACAATTTGGAAGTGAGAGGATAGTTTGTAAGGCACTCTGTCTCAATTTCATATACTCTGTAAGGTATTCTATAGTATTTTTTTTAATTAATAATCTATGGATTATATCTTTTGACTCTTACCCAAGGATAGGCATTGGTTGGCTATTTGTGATCTAGTTATCTTTAAATCATCAAACACAAAATAATCATTACCATTTCATTTCAATTTTTAAGTCTCATGCATATTGTGAAAGGACTGCATCAAGATGATACAGCTCACATTTGGTGATTTCTTAAAGAAAGAATCAGAGGTTAACCTTCCTTGAGTTATACTCACAAAAAGAAGAAGGATTCACTTACTTATTCCATTGTCAATGCTGTTACATTTATAGTTTCTATTCTTAAGCTCTGTATCAGGAGATTCTCAGTTGTCTATAGAGTGATATTTTGTTGAAGTGATCTAAAGCCCAAATAGCATGACAGTGAAGACCTAATCCACTAATCAAAATCTTACTTGAAATATAGTAACCTATTCATAGGCAATACCTGCCTGAGTCTTGTGGAGCTCGAAGCAGAAGGAGGATCTTATCCAATCCTCGTCAATTAGGCTTTTCTTGCAAACTTGGAGCCCCTTTTAACTGAGAATCAAGCCCATACCTTTGCCAAGTTTGATCCCACAAGAAAAATCCCTAACAAAATGGTGACTCTATTGGGGAAGTGATAAATGATAGCAAGTTTAATATGTCCAATTCCTTTCTTTGCTGAATCATCCCAGAGTCCTAGTTGAAGATATAGAGTCAAATAAACAAATAAGCATTTACTAAAATTTATCACTAAGTGTTGAGTGGTGACTTTGAACCTCTATTTGATCAGTGTTTTGTAAGATGAAATTGTAATACGATTGGTGATCCTGACAAACAGTGCATCCTGTGAAGTTGTTTATGTTTGCTGATATGGAGGGTCCAAGTATGAGATAAAGGTTCTCAATTGGTTTTAGTTTGGTCCTCTGTAAAGAGGTGGTGACTCTATGCTTGAAGGAACCTAAGGTGTGTATCTATGTTTCAGATTTCAGTCAAGTGTGAAGAAAACAACAATATCAGCAAAGGTTTCCAGTTATGCTCCATTCAGTATTTTATGTAAGCACATGGTCCTTATCAAATGGTTTTGTCATTAAAGAAAGGACATATGAGTGTGAAGTTACATAATTCTAGTTTGAACTATGAGTTAAGTAAAATTTTGTGAAGTGTGTTGAAGGAGAATCATTGTTGGTGATTGAGTTCCAAAGTTTCAAAGAATGTCAAGTTTCTTTTCATCAAGCATGTAGCCAGTTAATGAAGTTCCTAGATCTATTTTTACGAGGAGATATATGCCACTATGTTTTTATGGTATTAATGGTTTCCCAAATGTCATTCCTAATGGTATCAGGAAAAGTTTACCTAAGTTTAATGGGAACCATCTTGTTTTAGCCTGTCATCATGTTCAGTTGTTTTGTGACTTGATGTGTGACTTTGAAATTGCTCATGAGGATGTGGACATGAAATTGTTTGTTCAAACTTTAGAAGGTGATGCTAGAGACTAGTTTTATTTTCTACCATTATGTTCTATTTCATCTTGGAGTGAGTTGCATTCAACCTTCATGGAGTAGTTTGGAGAAAGGGTAAGCATATCTGATTCTTACAATAAGTTTTTGAAGATCCATATTGAGAGAGATGAAATTGTCCCTCAATTCAATGTCAGATTTGCAAAAGTTTTGAATGAGATCCCTAAACATTATAGACCCAATGATCAAGTGTGTGTAAATGTCTACTTCAATGCATTTGATAAGAAAATGAATTACTATTGAGGGATAAAGAACCTAAATCATTATATTAGGCATTTATAACTGCAATGGATATTGAAAATAATTTGAAGTATGGATTGACTAGAAGTCATTTTTCCATGAATGTTTGTCGATATAATGAAGGTGAAAGAAAAGAAGAGTGTAGTATTGATGCCACAATTTCAAATCAGTGTATCAACATTTCAGTTGTAGTTTGTCATCAAGTTGAAATGTCAAATCAAAATATGTGTATAAATGTTGTTGAGTCATTTGCTATTGATGAAACATGTATTCATGATGCTAAAATAGTAAGATGTGTCCCATACTTTGATAGAATTGAGCAGTGTGCTAATAGTTTAAATTGTGATTTAGCTACAACAGTCAGTTCTTGTAATGTTGATTATGAGCATGGCATTGCTAATGTTTCTAGGCATGAAGTTGCTGCATCTATGTCTCAGTCTTATGCAAATGAAGAGGCTGAAATTTAGGTCTCTAATGATGAGTTTGAAGTTATTGATGAAGAATATGATTCACATGCATATCAGTCACAGTCAGAGGAACATAGTGCTGAAAGTGGTTATTCAAGTGAGAATGATGAAGGCAGTGATGTTGAGTTGTCTTTGTATGAGTCAGATGCAACATGGGAAGAAGAAAGTAATGATGGAAGTGAACATTCATTTGGAAGTGAAGGTATGAATTCTCTTTCTAAATATGAAAATGAAAATGCATCTCAGTTTTTGCATTACACAAATTAATTTGAATATGAAGAGTTTGAGAGTGATTTGTCCTCAAAGTATGAAGATAAGGAAATAGTGATTCAATGTGATATCAACGAGGTTGAACATGAAGATTTGAATAAAGGGTTATCTAATGGTTCTGTATTGGGTAACAAAGTTGTAGCGTATAGTAGAGAGTTTAGGGGTGAATCATGGTCTTTCCATAATGGTCATCCTAAACAAGGTAATGAAGAGGATGTAATTATGGACATTATATGCTTGCTAGGTGATGTTGACTATGAATCTTCATATAGTTCTGATTTTTATTCATATGTTGAGAGTCTCCATGAAAATAAAATGGGTCGTGAGTTTAAAGTGTTTACTAATGCTTTATATGATGAGGATTCTGATGATGATCAACCCATTTTTTGTCATAATGTTCAAAGGGGAATGTCACATGGAGTTATCAATCCATTATTTGAAGAATACATGGAGGTTTCAGATTTAGTTGAACCAGATGTAAATGATGACATACTATCTTCTTGCTATGAGAAATTAGAATGTTTTTCTTCCATATGTGATAGAGTTTAAAATGATGATGTTGCATCTTGTGAATTTGATGATGAAGTGCTTGATAGAGTTGTATTTGAAGATCAGTCAGCACTTTATGGTAAAATTAATAGTGATTTAATTGATATGAATACTAATCAGTATTTTGATTATGAAAATGCATTGGGAGGTTTTTGAATGGTTTCAAAATTTGATGATGATATGTGTGAATACAAATCTGATTATTCATTTGAACTCCAACCGACTACTCTTGACGGTATGCAAAGTCAAGGTATGAATGGTGATTGTTATCAAGCAGAGTATGAGACTTTTATGTTTTTGATTGATAGCATGCATGAATCAGTAGATGAAGATTAGTTTCAATTTGATGGTCATATTTATGAGCATGCTGAGTCCTACTTTCATAGTGAGCAAGTTGATGAAAGTATTTCAAGTTTTTACATGCACTATGAAAATGAAGATAAATATTTTGTTTTACCTAATGGACTGATTGGGAGTGATGATTGGCTTGATGAAATAAATGGGAATAAAATGTCTAGGTTACCTTAAGAAGAAATAAATGAAAATCAGGTATATGACAGAGGCAAGAAGTTTTTAAAATTTTTAGTTTAAGGGCCATCTTTTGTACATAGTAGGTGTAGTTTTCTTGCTTTCAATAAAGTTGTCAAAGAGAGAGGCTTTTTTTTAGGTGTTCTGCTTCTCCCAGTGATCCTAAATTCTCTGCATGCCCACAAGGGGCATGTGTCCCCAATCAAAGCCACTGTTAGCCCATTTTCCTATCACAGCAAAAAATCCTCAAAAAATGGTCTATCCCTGTGAAAATCTATGGCAATAAATGTTTTCCCTAGTCTCTACAATATTTTCTCTATCTCTAGCTTGAAACCCTAAGTCTAAATTCATAATTTTAGTCATTACATGAGAAAACCCTAAATCTATCCCTGGCCATGTTCTAATTTGTTATTACATTATAGGGTCACTTAAAATCCAAAATACCCATGTGCTTAAAAGTTTATGACCACTTCATGTGTTGAGCGGTTAGGTTTTATGTTGGTGCCCCTTTAATATTTCCCTAAGCCTAAGTCTCCTAGCGTTATTCTTCCTATGTCCCTTGCACTAATTTTTCCTTTGTTTCAAACCCTTTCAAAATGTGTGGCTATCGTTAATCCACAAGACTTCATGTTGTCAGAGTCTTTGACATGTGCTTTAGCGATGAGGCACCATCTATCCTGGCAGGCCCCATCCTCAAGGTATAGTGGCAGGTTAAACAGAAGACATGATCTACGATGGTCATTACACCATTGAGGAAAAGTGCTCAGTGTTTAAGGCTAGTAGTATAGCGACCATCATCCAATCTTCCATGGGGTAGTGGCTACTGACAGATGGGTCTATTTGTCAAATCTTCTTGACATGGTCACTCCTGATTGGCCAATACATTGGTGACAGGGATGTTGTCAGGTGGGTAGGTGGTTCTCAAAGGAGATAAAGTGCCTATGGGTCCATGAGGATCATATGGTTGTCGTTATACTACTAAGGTAAGATGTGCAGTGTTTAAGGTTAGCCGTATAATGACAACTATTGATCTTGTCTAAAGTGATGCAAAGCGGGTGGGTCCTCTGATGATGTTGGTCTGATGTGTAAGGAAGTGCTAACATGCATAGTTCTTATTGGTAGAAAGATGGTACAGGTGGACATAATGTCAAAAAGATTTCTGAGTTGGAATTTTTTAGTAGACCCATGGTTAATAAAGTATTCAATGACTTAGCAAAGACTTGTGTTCGCTTATTCTCACATTGAAACCTAGGGTTAAGGGATGTCTCAGTGACTTCAAGTTTCTTCAGTCACCAAATCGTAAAATATAAACCATGGTTAGAGGGGAAGTTTGGTGGTCTCATGCCAAAAGAAAAATGTAAACCAGGATTCCTATTGAGTTAGGTCTTAGGTACCCAGGTAAAATAAAAGGATTTAATGGTCGTGTTTTAAAGTTGATTCAAATTTGAATGCTGACGGCTGATTTATTCTTGGTGCCATAAAGTAGCTGTTGTTACCAAAATTTGAATTTTTCAAGGGTTTCAGAGACAGAAAGGACTGAAATTGAATGCATAAGTAGCTAGAGCTAGTAAACATGATTTTGTTTGTTGTTGTAGTGCAGTCCAGACATGATCATCAATTGTAGGGGTTTGTATCATGTAAGGGATGAAAAAAGAATGGCTTGAGGCATGTTGAAGGTGAATGATCAGACTGGTTAACATCGTAGATTCATGATCTTCAGCACAAATTAGAATTTTATCATAATTGAAGATCAATTTTGGATCTGGTCAAACCAGGGTTGCTTGGTTTTCTTCCAATTGGAATAAATGTTGATTGAATTCATTAGGTTTGGTGGGTGAAAACCATAACCCTTACCCTATCTATCTAAAGCTTGTTGCATCTTGATCTTTTGGGGATTCCAAGATAGCTAGTGGTATAAATTGTAGTAATTTTTATTTTTGAGGGGTTCCTATCTTGTTTTCTTTTTTTGTTCTACTTGAGCGTTTTACACTGGTTCTGCCCTTGTCTCACAGAAGATTTTATAGTAGGCTTCCAGATGGTTTTCTAAATGTATTTCTATATGAAAAATTTCCCAACTTTGTCTATTCTTTGAGTCCTCTATTTTTAATGCCATGAACCATTAATATTTCAATAAAATATAGTGCAATCCCTATTCCTGATTGTTTTGTCTCTTCACATTCTGTTATGCTCTTGTATGTTTTTATTTGTAAGGCATCTGAAAACTTACCAAACTACAAGGTAGTTTGTCTAATTATTTGTGAGTTTCTCTCAAGGGAAGAATTAAATTTCATAAGTAGTTTTAGAGAGTAGGCATTATTGAAGGATTTGATGCAATAATTTGGAAGTGAGGATAGTTTATAAGGCACTCTGTCTAGATTTCATACAGTCTGTAAGGCATTCTGTAGTATTTTTTTTTATTAATAATTTGTGGATTATATCTTTTGACTCTTGCCCAATGATAAGCACTGGTTGGCTATTTGTGATGCAGTTATCTTTAAATCATCAAACAAAAAATAATCATTACCATTTCATTTCAGTTTTTAAGTCTCATGCATATTGTGAAAGGACTACATCAAGATGATACATCTCACATTTGGTGATTCCTTAAAGAAGAATCAAAGGTTAACCTTCCTTGAGTTGTACTCATAAAAGAAGAAGGATTCACTTCCTTATTCCATTGTTAATGATGTTACATTTATAGTTTCTATTGTTAAGCTCTGTATCAGGAGATTCTCATCTATCTATAGAGTGATCTTTTGTTGAAGTGATCTGAAGCCCAAATAGCATGACAGTGAAGACCTAATCCACTAATCAAAAGCTTACTTGAAATATAGTAGCCTATTCATAGGCAATACCTGCCTGAGTCTTATGGAGCTCAAAGAAGAAGGAGGATCTTATCCAATCCTCATTAATTAGGCTTTTCCTGCAAACTTGGATCCCCTTTTAACTGAGAATCAAGCCCATACCTTTGCCAAATTTGATCCCACAAGAAAAATCCCTAACAGGATCGATGAATCTGACCTAACCTAAGATCTACGGAGGAGATTAAGAAGAAAAATATGGATCTACCTAATTGAAGAGGTATATAGGAAAATTGAAGTGTGAGGTTACATAGTATGCTTAAGTTGTTGAGTTACTGACTGATATTTCTAAACAAAAGGCTAAAGGTGAAGGAGTCTATTAGAGTTGTGATTACTTGAAGTGAATTTCGAGTAGATCAGAGATGGAGATGGAAATAGAACTTAGTCAGTAAGTCAACATATATGTGCAAATTGAATCTGTTATTTGCAAAGTAAGTTGTATGTTTTTCAGATCAGAAACAACTCCTACTTTCTAACTGTTGTATTAGTCTCAATACTTTAATCAAATTTGACCTAATAGCCATTGTTTAAATCCTTTAATCAATGTGGCATTCTAGTGGAATGTACCTAAATCATTTAACCATGTCACTTTTCATAGACCATTTAAATCCTTTAATAGGGTCACACTTAGCAGTGTGTTTTTAAACCTTTAACAAGGTTGGATTTTCATAGAGCTCACTTCAACAGAGTGAAAATATTAGTAACATTTTACAAAGTGATTTTTCCCAAATTGGGTTTCCACTATAAATCCTAGTGTTATACTTGTGTGAATGTTTTGATGTGAATACTTCTATATTATTCAAGTTAGTTATCTTTGGACAGTGGAGTGAATGTTATATGTTTCTAGTATATATGTTTTAGAGACCGAGTTTTTTTTTGGTGATTAGATCTAAGATTATTGAAGTGTTTTAAAAGTTGAATTGGTACATCTAGACCTAAGAACAACTAATTCAACCACCCCCCCCCCCCTCTATTGTTCTAAATAATATTAATAGTTATAGCAATTAGACATAATATGAGACTATTAGGACCTAATATAACCTATTAGGACCCAATTAGACCCATTTGGACCTCTTTATACCTATTAGGTCCTATTTACACCTATTAGGATCTAATTAGACCAATTAGGACCTAATTAGATTTAATTTTAGACCAATTAGGACCTATTAGAACCTATTAGGACCTAATTAGATCGATGAGGACCAATTAGGACCCAATTAGACCCATTAGGACCCAATTGGACCTAATTAGACCCTATTAGACCTAGTAGGACCTATTTAGACTTAATATTAAGTTATTAGAACCTATTAGGGCCTATTAGAATCTATTAGAACATATTAGAATCAATTAGTTATACTTTAATGTCTAATTAAGACCTATTAGAACTAATTAGTTATACTTTGATGCCTAATTAGGTACTATTAGAACCTATTAGAACCTATTAGGACCTACTAGGACCCAATTATGTACCTAAAATGACTTAATTAGACCTTACTTCATTTAAAAGTTTTTGTTTATTAATTTTTACTTTGTATGTAGGAAATGCTCAAGAAGAACAACCTTTTGAAGTTGGACAAGGGTCATCACAAGCTCAAAAAACACAACCTTTAGAAGTTGGAGAAGGGTCATGACAAACTCCACAAGCACAACCTTCAGAAGATGGAGAAGGGTCATCACAAGCTCAACAAGCACAACTCTTAGAATATAAAACAAGTACAAATCTCTCTCTCTCTCTCTCTCTCTCTCTCTCTCTCTCTCTCTCTCTCTCTCTCTCACATTTAGTCTCTTAGTGGTGAGCATAATTTTGGGTCTTTCCCCTTAAGAAGTTATTGTTTTTGTTGTGTATGTGCAGCCTTTGATGATGAAAATGTTGGACAAGGGGCATCCCAAGTTGAAGTAATGGAGTTTAGAGAAGGGTCAACCCAAGGTCAAATAAGTATGTATTTCTCTCATTAGTTTATAAATTATTACCTTTGACATTCAAGCTTGTAAATACTTATTTCATAGGTGAGACCACAGGTTTTCTTAGCTCCATTCTTTCCTACTAGTGCCCATAGTGAATGGAGCAATTTTCAAAAATTTATAATATATCTAAAAAATGTCTTACTTTGATACGATTTATTAATTATCTACCTGAATATGAATGTGTATTGAATGTATGTTACAACTTACTTTATTAAATCAAATATCCAAGTTGATTAATTCTAGTTCATGTGTGGATACAAGTACTCTAACTTTCAAATATGAATGTGTACATTGAATTTGCATGTTACATTAGGACACATGTTTTAAATATAAAATATACTGGAAGTACAACAACATTAAATTAAAAGTACGTGCAACTATTATTGAATATACATTTGAATGTAAGTAAGATTCAATCAAACATAGGTCTCAATTATATAGCTCAAATGTATCAAATTTACATCATTCATAACTTTCATAAACATGTAATCAAACATCATTCATGTGTTGAATCAAACACAAGTACATATATTTAAAACATAAAATTCAAATATAATCCAATATGTACACATGTATTTAAATTAAACACATGTAATCTATTGAAAGTATTGAATTTATATTTATAAATTTAAAAATGTGCATAGATTGAATTTACTTATATATTAAAATCACATGAACTCATGTAGAATTAAACATGTACATGTATAAATTGAAAACACATAGATTGAAACTATGTACAAGTTCATCACACATGCACATGTATAGAATGAAAGTATATAACATGTAGGAAACATAAATCATAGATCAAGTATTGTAAACATGAAACATGTGGACAAATCGTGCATCTAACATTCTATAAAAATGGTCTAGAAATGAAATATAACATCAAACAAATGTGAATATATATGTAATATAAATAATATGTCTAGATCAAATATGAAAGTGCCTAAAACTCATCATGATGACTCCTCACTAAGCGATCAGACCCAGAGTGACTATCATGCTATGAAGGATGTGCAGATCCCTAGAAAGAAAGAGATAATAAAGTTAATATATAAATATCTGTACATATCTTAAGTTTGATGATTTTTATAATATTGTACAAGAAAACATGTTATAAAGTGTGTAAACACATAGTACATGTACACACATCAATAAATTAAAAACTCACCTATCCACTACTAATGTCATCATTGAGTGACTCCTGACGACGTACACAATTAGATCTCAAAGGAGTAACAAGAGGCATATCCTGGTAGACAAAACATATATATATATATATATATATATATATATATATATATATATATATATATATATATATATATATATATATATATATATATATATATATATATATATATATATATATATATATATATATATATATATGTATGTATGTATGTATGTATGTATGTATGTATGTATGTATGTATGTATGTATGTATGTGTGTGTGTATGTATGTATATATATATATATATGTATGTATATATATATATATATGTATGTATATATATATATATATATATATATATATGTATGTATATATATATATGTATGTATGTATGTATATATATATATATATATATATATATATATATTTATGTATATATATATATATGTACATATATATAAATTGATTGAAATTTTGAAAATAAATAAATTAAATTTTAACATTATATATATATATATATACATACATACATATATATATATATATATATATATATATACATATATATATATATACATATATATATATATACATATATATATATATACATATATATATATATATATATATATATATATATATATATATGTATATATGTATATATATATATATATATATATGTATGTATGTATATATATATAAATATAATCTAATTTATACGTGTGTAGGTGGTGGTACCTAATATTACTCAAACTCCCTAGCCTTGATCTTATCAACCAAGGTATCAAGATTTTGTTGTGTCTGATCCAAGCTCAACTCTGCATTTGCAACATGAGTAGACCACACATGTCTCTCTCTAATGATGAATGTAATGGACTAACCAAATGAGATGGCATGGAAGTTGTATCATCATGTGTTATAAAATATAGGTAACCCGTAGTGGGTATGCTGAAGTCAACATCTTCAAGGACAACATGAGAGAATCAGTGCCTTGCACTAACTAAAGTGTATGTACACTATACCTCTCCCCATGCAGAAATAGAGTGGTCAGTAGGTGGATCCTCATGAGCACTACCACTATGGCCATGGTCTAGGTGAGAAGGATATGGTTGAGCATATATGAAAATACTTGTAATCACCTAAAAATGGACAAAGATAATTCAAAGAAAATTAAGTAAAATCAAATCAAATCAAGGAAAAAATTGAAGCAATTGAATCACAATGCATAATTAGCCAATAAAAATAAAAATCAAGTCTTAATTCAATCAAAATCAAAATTGACAGCATTTTAATCAAGTGAAATCAAATCAAAGTGCAATTAATTCTATTAATTGTATAGTATTGGATTAAATTAAATTCAACCCATTCAAGGGGTGCATGGCTAATTTAAATCAATTAATAAAAATCAACTACTCTCAACAACCACAAAGGGAGGAAAATTAATCAACCAATGAGGTTAAAGGAAAGACATTCACATGGATGAAGCCAAATTAAATCTCAATCACTCAAAGTGAAAGGGAATCTCATCCATTGATCTTGTCTACTTGTCCCAAGCTTTGAGGACACAAACTTTGCATTGTCTTCAAAGGGTGGAACCAAAGACTCAACCAAGGCTTAATCATGATCAAACACAACTACGCCCCCTACCATTGTGAAAATATGTAAACTAAAGACCAATTTCCTTTATAATTCATAACCACACATCTAAGAATTGCATCCAACCTCTTGTAGTTTGAGTTTAGAAAGGAATTTAAGAGCATTTATCATTTATCTTGATAATTGTTAGCTTTAGCATTGTTTTATCTTTGTCATTCTCATTCTAGGACTGTCATTAATGAGATCTTACTGATAGCTTTGCATTAACACTCTTAGTTAGAGAGCCATGGGATGCTCAATTCATCATTGATTTACAAAGGTGGAGGACTATTTTCGAAAGGTATCCACGAAGTATCCTAGAGAAAGAGAAGATGGAAATTTACACCAACAACTTAAATGCTGAAATGAGTTATAGATTGCAACTTCAATGTCCTCCCACATTTGAAAAACTTATCAAAAATTTAGTCAAGATTGAAGACGTTTTGGTCAAAAGAGGTGAAGTCAAATTATTTAATGACAACAAATTCAACAACAACAAAAATAATTATGTGCCCAAGTATTTCAATAATCAAGGTTCCAATAATCAAAATGATAAATCAAAATCTTGGACTAAGAATAACAACAAAAACCTTGTCAATGATGGGTTTGTAGAGTCACACAACTTGAAGTCTATCTTGTTTATTTTACCATATGGAGAAAATTCTTCAAATAATGTTAATCAAGAAAACAAAGCTCCATATAATTCCAATAATTCCAATAACAATTCCAATCCTTCCAACAATAAGATTTGGGATAAGTCAAAATTCAACTCCAATTATAAAAAAATGAAATTCACTTATTTGGGTGAACCTTTGGAGAATGTACTAAGAACTTTGGTTGCCAATCAAGTTATCACATTACCTTACATATTAGGTTATGAACCAAAAGTTAAGCCACATTGGTGGAATGAATCTCATCATTGTGAATACCATCAAAATAGAGGTCATTCAACCAATGAATGTATGAGATTAAAACATGTGGTGCAAGATCTAATTCATAATAGAACTATTCAAATTGAAGGGCCTAAAAACAACGAACATCATACGGCTTACAAAAATCCATTTTTAAATCATGAGAAAGGTGATTCATCTAATCAAAATCAGAAAAAGGTAAATGATAAAGTGAATTTTGCTCATACTTATGATAACATAATAAATACTCTAAGAGAAGAAGATCACACTGTAAATGTTGTCATAGTAAAAGATAAATCAAGAGAAGTATCATGAAATGTTGTCACTAGAGGAGAAGCATAAAAAATTGCCATACCTATCAATGCTCCAAAAATTTTGTTGTCAAACCAAGCTTCCACATCATTAACAAAGAAATATAATTTTCTTGATCAATTGGAAAGAACTTCGGCTCAAATCTCTATTCTTGATTTTCTCAAACTATCACCAATTCATAAGGATATCTTGGCAAAATCTTTATTAGGAACAAAAGTGCCTCTAAATTTGGAGGTAGAAAAATTTCAAAACATGGTAGAACATTTAATTTCACCTCATTGCCTATCATTTTTTGAACAAGATGACACGTCTCTTAATCATCCCCAAAATATGCCTTTACACATAGAAGTGTTGATTCATAAGCATAGGGTGAGAAGAGTACTTATAGATGGAGGAGCTGGTTTAAATATTTGTACCCTTAAATTGGTAAGAGCCTTAGGATTTTCTAAGGAATCCATTGACCCAAAGAAAATGATAACCATAAAAGCATACGATGATGAAGAAAGAGCCTCGAAATGAGTCATAGTATTACCCATAAGAGTTGGTCCCATGAAAAAAGAGACTATATGTCAAGTGTTAAACATACAATTGACCTACAATATCTTGCTAGGATGGCCATGGATCCATGAAATGCAATCCGTTCATTCAAATTATCATCAATGCTTAAAATTCCCATATCTAGGTCGAGATAATGCTAAGTGGAGATCTAAATCCATTCCAATATTGTAATAATGTCAAACATATCAGTGAATCCTTACTTCCACACAATACTGAAGGGTCTACATCAAATCAAATGGAACAAGGTCAAAACTCCAAAGATATCCCTTTGTTGAAAGGAAAAGAAAATATAAAGGAAGAGATTGTTATGGAAGAAGCACCAAAACTCGTTAACCTAACTACATCGCCTAAAGGAAAAGAGAAGGTTAATGAGAATAACATCATTAAAGAATCAAAATAAGACTATAACAAAGCTCAAGTATACACTAAAGAAGACCATTATCAAAAGATGGACCAAATGATGAAAATTTTTGATGAACAATGTAAGATCAAACAAAAAGGAGTAGGTGAATACTCCTTATCTATGATGGACCTAGCTTTATCACCCAAGTCCTTTGGAAAACCTTCAAGTTTACCTGATAAGTATAATGATAAATTTGTAAGGGAAAGTACATCATCCACCATGGAGGAAGAAGACAATGAAATCCTAAACCAGTTATACAAAGATGAAGAGTCAAGTACTCATGTCAAACACATCCCAAATATAACTATTCCCACACATCAATATGGGAAGGGATTTGCAATTATGCAAAAGATGGGTTACAAAGGTCAAGGACCTTTAGGCACAAATAATGAAGGGCTAATTGAAACCCTAGAATCAACATGGAAAGATTCCAAAGAAAAGGTAGGGATAGGATATCTTGAAGAAGGATACACTAAAAAACACCATCCCAAAATATATGATCAAATATTACAATTAAAATCTCATAGTGATGAGGATTCTAACAAATGTGAATGGGAGAATCTATTTGATGAGTCATGCCAAGATAAGGGCATTGATGTTATTCACACTTATGCTTCTACAAAAAATAAAGGACCCATGGCTGGATCAAATACAAATCAAGCATCTAGTTCTAGTTGAGTGATCTTAAGTGATGTGCCAAGCATAGAAATAGAAATAAATCAAGGGGTAGGTGAACCGTATGTTCCTTTATGGAGACCTACTATAGAAGAATCAAATGCTAGGTTTAATCCACACGAGTTTCATCCAACATAAACCCTAGTGGAGTCTAGTGAGGGGGACTTTGATCCTTTTTCTTTAGAACATTTTGAGGAGGCCCATGTCTGAGATTTCCAAGATACAATGTATGAACCTTCCAATAATGAGATATACCCTTTAAACCCAATTGAGACAAACCCAAGTGTTGACCCATTAACTCTCATTTGACTGGATCTAACTGAATGGAATACCATTGAACCCACTACATTGCCAACTTTCCTGAACAATAAAATGTTGTCCCAATACCTAAATGCGGTTGAGCCTTCTTATACCAAGGAATATCAAGAAGAAATGATTAAAGGGAGCATCCAAACTTCTAATCTAAGAGAAAATAAATAAATAAATAATAGAAAGGGAAAAGAATTGAGTGTTGAAAACCACTTGGTGGCAACATTAGATCCAAAAAAAGAAAAAAAAGAAATAAAGGATGTTTCTAAAGGTGAAAAACCAATTGAGGAACCTTTGGAAGGGAGTTTGCATGTTCTACCAAACCACTATGAAGACAGGTCTGAAATTCTGATTGAGCCAACATAAAAGATAAACATTGGGTTAGAAACAAAACCAAAGATCATTCATTTAGCAGCATCACTAACAAGTGAAGAAAGAATAGAATTCACCAAATTCTTTAAAGAAAAAAAAATCAACTTCGCATGGTCTTAAGAGGATATGCCAGGATTAGACCCAAATCTAATAATGTATCATCTAAATATCAAGGAAGGAGGCAAACCTATTAAGCAAAAGCTAAGAAAAATGCATCCTCATATAGCATTACTTGTCAAAGTATAGTTGGAAAAACTATTGAAGGTGGGATTTATAAGGGCCATTGATTATGCACAATGGATCTCTAATTTACTGCCATTATCAAAAGAAGACAAGTCCATCAGAATCTACATGGATTTTAGAGACTTAAACTTGGCATGTCCTAAAGATGATTTCCCACTTCCAAGTATTCATGCCATTGTAGAATTAACAATAGGACACTCCATGTTATCACTTATGGATGGATTTAGTGGCTATAATCAGATCAAGATAGCACCAAAAGACCAAGATAAAATTTCCTTTACATGTGCATGGGACACATTTTCTTGGAATGTCATGCCTTTTAGTTTGAAAAATGCCTGAGCAACCTATCAAAGAGAAATGACTACAATATTCCGTGATATGATGCATAAATTCATGGAGGATTATGTGGATGACATACTAGTTAAGTCACATTCAAGAAAATAACATCTACAAATCTTGGCAAAAATCTTTGAAAGGTTAGAAGAATTCAAGGTGAGACTTAACCCAAAGAAATGTGCTTTTGGAGTCCAATCTAGCAAACTTCTAAGTTACATTGTATTTGCAAAAGGAATAGAGGTTGAGCCTGCTAAAGTAAAGTCCATAATAGAAATGGAAGCACCTAAAACCATTAGTCAGATGAGATCTTTACAAGGAAGGATACAATCCATTAGAAGATTTATCTCTCAATTGGCAGAAAAGTGCCATAATTTCACCCAATTTTTGCATAAAGACACAACTTTTAAATGGTATGAAAAGTGTGATGAAGCCTTTAATATATTAAAGAAATATCTAATGAATCCACCAATCTTGATGCCACCTATCAGAGGCAAGCCATTGATATTGTACATTTTAGCAATAGAAAACTCATTGGGGGCACTTCTAGCTCAAGAAGATGAAATAGGAAAAGAAAAGGCAATTTACTACATTAGTAGAACCTTAGTGAAATATGAGCTTAACTATACATCTATGAAAAGGGCATTTTTGGCTGTATTTTTTTCTTCACAAAAATTATGCCATTATATGCTAGCTCACAAGATAAGGCTCATTGCCAAAATTGACCCTTTGAAGTATCTATTAATTAAGACAACATTGAATGGAAGACTAGCAAAGTGGGTAATGATACTAAGTGAATTTGACATAGAATATGTTGATAGAAAAGAAATCAAAGGACAAGTCATTGCCGACCAGTTAGTAGAAGCACCACTTCATGATGATCAACCTATACAAGTAGAATTCCTAGATTCAAAGATTGTGAATGTTGAAGTAAAAACATGGCAGCTTTATTTTGATGGTTCATACACTCATCATGGATCATGAGCAGCCATACTTCTAATCACACCTCAAGGCTCCACTATTCCAAAATCTTAGAAATTACTATTTCCATGTACAAATAATATAGTAGAATATGAAGCCTTGGTTATTGGTGTAAGCGAGTGCTTTTGAGGGTACCTATTACCTATTTTGAAAGGCTCAAATCATTCAAACATTAAGAATCTAAACTAGCATGCAATCAAAACAAAAACAAAGAGCTCTAAGCAAAAGCCACCTCAGATTGAGCTAGAAATAGTTTGCACCCATGCACTATTTGATTTGCTCAGATTAGAGGGATGTGGGTGTGCTCTCTAAGCATTTGGAGCATGCTCTAATGCATTTAGGATAATTTGAAGCTCATGAAAACCCCAAAAATGGCACAAAATAGGTATGGAACACCTAATTTGCCCCTAAGGCTTCAAGAGGCTCAAAAATGCTTCAAAAGGAGATTTAAGCTATATGATGAGTAATCTAAAATTGATTTTAGACCAAATTAGATGTGATATGATGCTATGCTATGCAAAACAATAAGAAAAACTAGATTAATCCATTATTTATAAGCTATGATGAGCTAAAATACTTTGAAAA
Organism: Chamaecyparis obtusa; assembly: GCA_027943335.1. Taxonomy (NCBI): domain Eukaryota; kingdom Viridiplantae; phylum Streptophyta; class Pinopsida; order Cupressales; family Cupressaceae; genus Chamaecyparis; species Chamaecyparis obtusa. The sequence goes on along the minus strand of BSBK01000328.1, from coordinate 320,950 downwards.
TAAACTAATTAAGATGATTTATGCTAAGTCTAGAATGAAAATGGCATTATAAGTTTTCTATTGCTTGAGAATGAAAGTGGATTGATTGCTCTTAGAAGTGAGGGTATTTATAGGATTCTCAAGGCTTGGGGTAGGAGGAATGAATGGCTAGGATTGAATGGGCTTGCTACTGGTAATTCTGTTATGCTGAGGATGATACTACTGCACAGGTTGCTGAGGGGCTTGAGGAGGTTGCTGATAGATGGGTGCTTGTTGTTGTTGGTATGCAAGGGTTGATGTAGGACCGGCCACAATAAACTGGACATGTTTGGTATCAGTGGCTCCATCAATAACAACATTCTTGTTATGATTCCAGTATCGGGTTTTATCATTGTTGGGTTTATTCTGAGAATCATTTTTGGAGTGCCAGATTGTGCCTTCATCTAGAAGGGCCTTTTCAATGCCTATCCCCTTGCTCTTGATATCTTGGTAGGTTTGGAGACAATTCATCCACATGAAGTGGGATAGCTTAGGATGCAGGTTATCAATGAAGATTTTGGCCAAATACTTTTCTGGCGGTTGGTATGATAACCTGGTGGTAAGGTTCTGCCATCGTTGCAAGTATTCTACTAGGCTTTCTCCTTCTTTTTGTTTTGAGTTGCAGAGATCTAACAAGGTCAACTCATTCTCAACATTGTGGGCATAATGATTAATGAATTTCTCAGAGAGTTCAGCAAAGGTTGTGATGGTTCCACTGAGTATTTTATAGAACCACTCAACAGCAGTTCCTCCCAAGCTTTTGGGGAATAGGCGCAAGAGATAGTTATCACTATAAGCCACTTCTTGGCACGCCATATAGAATTCCTTAACATGATTGACTGGATCTCCTTTCCCCCAGTATTTATCAAATTTACGTGTTTCAAAGTGCTTGGGGAAGGGAATAGCAGCAATGGATCGGTCAAACGAGTAAGGACACACCTCCTCAAACTTGTAGGTTTTTCTCTCAGTACCAGTTTGAAGCTCCTTAAGAGCATTCTTCATGGCTTCCCACTCAGCATTGATTGGTGTTTGAGTGGGTACTCCCATTGGAGGTGGATATTGTGGAGCAGGATATGGAGATGGCCCAGCAGGATAGGTGGATTGGAGTGGATTTTGGAGCAATGTTTGCTAGGGAGGATACTGCTGATGTGGCATAGGGGGATATTGCAGTGGTTAATATGGGACTACTTGCTGGTGTTGTGGAATGATAGGAGTTTGTTGCTACACTTGAAAGGAGGAAGCCTGCTGTTGCTGGGGAATGATAGGGGTTTGTTGCGGGGGAGGCTGGTAGAATGATGCTGCTTGCTAGTAAGGTGGTCCTTGCTGAACTTGGCTCTGTGTTTGACCAATGTAGGTCGGGTGTATTCCTGGATTGCTTAAGGGTGGATTTGATGTGGGGAAGTTTGAAGAAAAGGGTGGTTGGGCAAGATAACTTGTGAAATGGGATGAACTTTGCTACTGAGGTGGAGGAACTTGCTGAAAGGTATTTGTGAACAGATAATTTGCAAAGGATGAAGCTGGTGGAGGTTGTGATGGTTGTTGTGCTCCTTGTGAGAAGGTAGCTTGTTGGTTTCCAAACATGGATGTAGGAGAATGGGTTGGTATGCCCCAAGCTTTCATTTCTTCTTGAGTGAGGCCCCAACGAGAGCCAGTGTGTGGTGGGACTTGTGTTGCAGCGGACGTTGGGAAGGTAGATGTGATGGGAGCTTGGGATATGAATGGTGGATTGGAAAAGCCCATGGAAGGCATCCCTATGGTGAAGGTATTTTGATGGGCTTATGCCTGGGTAGATGCTTGTTGGGGGGGGAAGGAAGGGAACATTTGCACTCCCCATGAAAAGGGTGATGTTGATGTTTGTTGGGTGAAAGAGGGAAATGATTGCGTCGACCTCTAAAATGATGATATGGGTGTTGAAGCTTGTGGAGCAAGGGGGAAGGATGATTGCATCCCTCCTGAAAAGAATGGTGTGGAAGGAGATGGAGTTGTTTGTGTAAACGGATGTGTAATGGGTGGGAGTTGATTTTGTGACAAGTGTTGGATTTGTGCAAGAGCTTGGGCGGCCATGGCAAATGATGAAGTACTTGTGATAGGGGATGGAGCAGATGGTGTGACAGCTTGTGTTACGGGGCTTGCGAAGCTTCCTTGCAGAAGAAAGGGAATGGTGGAGGTTGCTTGAGATGTTTGCAAGGTGGAATTAGGGAATGATTGGATGAATGGAGAGTAGGCTTGTGCTAGGATTTGGATAGTGCTTATTGGAATACGTGGAGAGAGATATGGTGGAATGGGAGTATGCCTTTGTGAAAAGTTAGTGAACATGCTCTGTTGGTTTTGGGCCATAAGTGTGTTGACTGCTGGTGGATTCTCTGGATGACTTACAAATGTTTCTATTGCCAATGGAGCTGAGGGGATATTGGGATCATCCCATGTGTTTCCAGTTTGTATTTCAGGATCATATGCTACCATTGCACTGGTAAAGATGTTGGGATTAGATGAGCTTTTGGTTGGGTAGGGATTCATGTTTCTTCTCTTCCTAGATCCGGATCTTGTCTTGACAGGCATGTGAATGTAGATGCTAGATGGATGCAAGATGCTCCTAAAAAAGGACTCTAAAGGATGATGAATGCAAGCTATAAAACTTCTTAGGGTGATGAAATTGTCTAAAAATGTGATGCAAGGATAGGTAGGATGCTACTTGGATATGAATCAAGGATGGTGAAAGATTGGTGGAAGATGGTGCCAGATTGGTGAGATGTTGGGTGCTGATGAAGGATTGGTGGGATGCTCTGATTTAGGTCAAGATTGGATGGAAGATTGGTGGAGTGCTAGTGAAAGATTACTAAGTGTCAACAATGAGCTGTTGTTTCTCCCTGATGGAGGATCAGTGATGGGATTTGGGCCAACCTAGGATAGACTAATGATCTTCGGTCAACTGGATTCTTATCAATACAAGCCAATCTCTTGCTCGAGATGATGAGGCTATGCAAGGACAAGTTGGATTTCCTTTAGACAATGCTCTATCAAAAAAGGAGGATGATTTCTAATTTAGGATAAGGGATGGAAACAACTCAAGGGTTTCGATCACTAAGTGTTTTGGATTTGGATCTCTGGATTTGGTACAGAGGATGGTGGGTTCTGCTTTGGATAAGGGATGCTAGATTTGGATGAAAGATATGGGATTCTGATGGTGGATTGCTGATGGAAAAGATGGTCAATGAATAATGGAACAATGCTCTCTCTAAAAGGATGATGCAGATGTGAGTGGGATGGATGATCTATGATGCTGCTAGGAAGATGATGATGCATGCAACTAAGAAGGACTCTAGGATGCAACTAAGGTTTGGATGATGATGCAAGGATAAATCTAGGATGAAACTAAGATGAAGGAATGCCGAGATAGGATTGTGAGATCTGAAGGTAGAATAGGACATGCAAAGGATCGGCTAATCTTCTCTTTCAAGGTTGATGTAGTGATGGTTTACTTGGAAATGATAGGCAAACTGTTTGACTCTTGCATTATAGCCAATATTATCAAGCTTTTTTTGATATTTCTCTTCTGCTTGGGTTGCTTTGACAAAGGATTGATGGCTTTTGAGATTTTTCTTTGCAACTTTCATCTCTTGATAAGCTTGGGATTTGGGTAACTTTGCTTTTGGATGTTTGATCAAATTGGGCATATTTTTGGAAAATCTCTGATAGTTGGTTTGAGATAGAAGGCTTTTTGGATAATCTAGTTTTTGCAAGACTTTCTGAGTATCAGGTTTGTAGATTTCTCCAATGGAAAAGGACAAATGACAAAGACTTTTAGCAAAGCAATCTCCATAAGGGACAAAGCAACCTTGTGAGATACAAACAGTATAACTGACTCTGATAAAGCTCTGAAAGTGTATGTTCCAACAAATGTTTTCACAGAGTTTTTGACTATCATGCACTTCAAACAGATCTACCTAAGGAAGGTGAGTATCAAAATCGCTTGCCCACAGCTTGGTATCCCCTAGAAGGGAATACAAATGGTGAGTAATCTTGAGGCGACCTGGTAAACCCCTTGGAATCGTTCCTTGCACAAGGATTTTGATACTTTCGGATGTAGATAGGGTAGCCTCTATTTTATCAGGTTGCTAATAGTTCCATGGAGTCTCCATACCCGGTTATGCTGATCACCCATGACTCACTTAAGAGCCTTGCCAATAATGCTGGGGGAGAGGAATATTTACCATCCCCAGTCACAGTGTTTGGCATAGATGCCCGACGATTAGGAGATGTAAGTGAGTACTTTTTGCCTTCACTTTATTTATATACCGGCCGGGGGGGATACCGGTTTGAGGTCATTCTCTGAGGAGGAAGCGCTTCTCCCTGGACAGGCCTCGCTAAAAGTAGAACAAGTGAACTTGTCCAAGTTCAAATGTTCCACGTTGCTTACTCTAACAAGGATTATACAAGAATTGAAAAACTCCTACATGCACATTAAGCAGATTTGTTCATTTTCCCAATTTGATTAAGTGATGTTTGAACTTTGAGATGAAGACACATGTGTTTAGATTTTGATTTATTCTTTTTCTAAAACATAAATGATTCAAGCGGTTACAAGTTGTTTCCCTTTTGGCATTCAAGATTGATATTTGCGAGTTGATTTAAGAATTTTGAAATTGTGCTTTGTTTTATCCTTAGATCATTCAAGATTATGTTCATTTGCATGCTTTGAAATCTGAAACAAGAGAGGGAATAGAGTGTTCATTCCTTTTAGTGCATTCAAGATTGGGTTTGATTTTCAAAATGACAATGACACTTTTAGGACCTAAGTTCTTTCCTTTAGTTTCATTCAAGATTGAGTTTGACCTTTTGTTTGCGAAATAAAAAATAAAAAAATCCAGTCCCAAGCAACTCAAGACAAAAAACCAAAAAGTGACACTTTCCAGCTTATAGGCGATGCTGGAAAGTGGAAAGGCGACATTTCATTTTTACAGGCGACATTCTGTACCCCAAAAGGTGACAGAAGAATCGGCAAAGGTGACGGATAATTCGACTAGGTGACACAAAAATAACCAGATGCGACACTGAAATACCTGAAGGCGATGATAGAATATCTAAAAGTAACAATTAAATGATCAGAAGAAACAAAAGATTGCCTTAAAGGGATGATAACAGTAGCCGAAGGCGTAAATTTTTTGTCAGAGGTGTGATTTCTTTATTTCCAGGCGACAGAGAAGAATTCTACGACGGAACAGAGTTTATAGGTCACGGGAAAATCTCCGTTATGCAGGCATGAAAATAGAGCTCGTAGGCGTCATTTCTTTCTTCTAAGGTGTGATTTATTTGCATGTAAGTGACATTTCTTTGTTTGACAGCATGATTTCTTCAGTTTCCTACGACAGTGAAGGTGAAAAAGTGTGTTTTGATCAAGTTGATTGTGGTTTGAGTCCCACCGGGCGTGCCAGAATGTGAGCAAGTGCTTTTGAGAGTACCTGTTACCTATTTTGAAAGGCTCAAATCATTCAAATGTTAAGAGTCTAAACTAGCATGCAATCAAAACAAAAACAAAGAGCTCTAAGAAAAAGCCACCTCAGATTGAGCTAGAAATAGTTTGCACCCATGCACTATTTGATTTGCTCAGATTAGAGGGATGTGGGTGTGCTCTCTAAGCATTTGGAGCATGCTCTAATGCATTTAGGATAATTTGAAGCTCATGAAAACCCTAAAAATGGCACAAAATAGGTATGAAACACCTGATTTGCCCCTAAGGCTTCAAGAGGCTCAAAAATGCTTCAAAAGGAGATTTAAGCTATATGATGAGTAATCTAAAATTGATTTTAGACCAAATTAGATGTGATATGATGATATGCTATGCAAAACAATAAGAAAAACTAGATTAATCCATTATTTCTAAGCTATGATGAGCTAAAATACTTTGAAAATAAACTAATTAAGATGATTTATGCTAAGTCTAGAATGAAAATGGCATTATAAGTTTTCTATTGCTTGAGAATGAAAGTGGATTGATTGCTCTTAGAAGTGAGGGTATTTATAGGATTCTCAAGGCTTGGGGTAGGAGGAATGAATGGCTAGGATTGAAATCCTTAAGAGAGGCCAAGATTCATTCAAAGGGAAGCACATGGATTGTGCTAGTTCTTAGCCAATCAGGAGGTGACACATGTCACAAGGTGAATGGATGAAGGAAAGGGCAAAGAGGAGTCAACAAAGGGGGCTCCAAGCTCATAACTCTCCAAATAAATGCTTGTAAGAGAAATGAATGGGCTTTAAGAGGCTTTGAAGACTTTGGGGATGCAATAAATGCTTTGTGGTTGAGATATTTGGAAGGGAAGACTTTGCTTTGGTTTAGGAAAGTCTTAAGCTTGGTTAGGATTGCACAAAGGTTTAAGGGTAGGATTAGGATTAGGATTAGGATTAGGATGGGTGAAGAGGTTGGATTTGAGAAGATTCTAGAAGAGTCTGGATTTCTCCTTAGTTTTATGGAATAAAAACTTATTCATTCCAAAAGCTTAAGTTTTGGGAATATTTATTAAAATATTTTCAATAAATATGAAAAATAAATATTTAACCTTAATTAAATATTTAGCCTTGGGATTAGGGTTAGAAAAGATGGGATTAGCCTTTTAATCGAGATTAAGAAGGAATTAGAAGATTCTGGAAGAGGTTAGTGGTCTTAGGAAAAAAGGCCAACTTTTGGTCAAAAAATAAATTAATTATTTTTTGGGGGATTTTTGGTCAATTTATTAATTAAAATAATTAATAAATAAGGAGATAATGTTTAAATAAGATTTAAACATTTTTGGGAGGGATTTCTTAATTAAATATTTTTAATTAAGATAAAGGGATTTAATGACATAAAAATAAATTAATTAATTAAATAATTAATTAATTAATAAATGATGATGTCATCAGGAGTTTTTCAGAAAATAAAAATACTTTATTTTCTAAAGGATTTTTAGGTGTCTACAATTGGAATCAAGTTGGCATTAGAATAGAAAGTGAAAGAATTAAAGGTATATGGAGATTCACAATTAGTCATAAATCAAGTCAATGAAGAATATCAGACAAAAGATGACAAATTGGTACCTTACAAAACTATGGTGTAAAATCTCAAAAATTATTTCATAATCATTACATTTGAACAAGTGCCAAGAGAAAAGAACAAGGCAGTGGATGCTATGGCAACTTTGGCTTCACTTTTGTAGATGCCTGATCAAAGTGCTAGATACAAGTTCTTGGTAGAAGAAGTGATTCAACCCACATATGAACCAACCCATCCTTATACCATTTTACTACTTACTCCAACCGAATCACCTTGGTATTGATTAATTTACACCTATTTAAAAGATCAAACCCTTCCTATTAACCAAACCAGAAACCAAAAGAAAAGCTTCATTAGACAAGCCACCAAATATACTATAATTTCTGAAACATTGTATTGGAAAAGTCTTGATGGAATGCTCCCTAGGTGTTTAGAAGAGGAAGAATAAAATTTAGCCATACAAGAAATTCATGAAGGAATTTGTGGATCACACTCAAATGAATAATCTTTAGCTAGGAAACTTCTTAGGATAGGATATTTTTGGCTTACCATGGAAAGAGACTCATGTGAATTTTCAAGAACTTGTAAGAAGTGTCAATTTCATGGGGATTTGATACATGTGCCAATGCAAGAACTTCATCTGATGACCACACCTTGGCCATTCTATCAGTGGGGTCTAGATCTAATAGGAATGATTTATCCACCATCTTTGAATGGGCATAAATTCATCATAACAGCCACGGAATACTTTACTAAGTGGGTGGAAGTTGTACCCTTATCAACGGCAATAGGAAAACAAATATCCTTGTTTATCCTTAATCATATTATTTGTAGATATGGCGTACCTCATGCCATCATAATGGATAATGCAAGGCATTTTAAAAACAAAGACATAATGGAATTATGCACCAAATTCCATATGATACATCATTCATCTTCAATCTATTACCCTCAAGGTAATGGACAAGTCAAAGCAACAAATAAAAACATAATGAAAATATTGAAGAGAATAGTAGATAATTCTAGTAGAGATTGGCATATCAAGATAAACCAGACCTTGTGGGATTATAGAACAAGCATAAGGACACCAACATGGGCTACAACCTTCTGCTTAGTCTTTGGAACAAAATAAGTTTTTCCTTTAGAGGTAGAACTTCCATCCTTAAGAATATCTATGCATGGTTTGATCAATGAAGAAGACTATAGGGTTTCTAGGTTGCAAGAACTAAAACTTTTGGATGAAAAATAGAAAGAAGCCTTTGATCACTTAAAGGTGTATCAAAATAGAATGTAAAGATCTTATAATAAGCACATCAAGCCAAGGACATTCCAAATAGGTGACTTAGTTTTGTGAGAAAATCCCAAGAACCAAGCAGAAAGGGAGAAGAAAGGAAAGTGGGAAGCAAACTAATTAGGACCATTTCTCATTGTTAAAGATTTTGGGATTGACACATACAAGTTAGTAGATTGTGAGGGGGAAGAGCTACAAGAACCTATAAATAGTATACATTTCAAGAGGTTCTATACATAAGGTAGATGAAAGAGTATAAAGAGTATTAGATGGACAACATCACATTTATTGTACATAGTTCAACAGAGATCCTAAAAACATCAAAAACATTGGAAACCAAAAAAATTAAAAACAGTGGAAAATTGAGCATGAATAAAGCAAAAACATTCAAATATGATCCTCAAAAAGATGTTGTCTTGGTTAAAACCTAGAAAATAGGCACCTTGATGATATGAAAAAATAAAAAAATAAAAAATGAAAATAACAAAAAAAATTAGAAAAAGAGAAATGTGCCTTTGTGAAAACCTAGCAAATAGGCACCTTGGTAAAAAACAAAGAAAGAGAAAAAGCTTTAAAAACAGAGAAAAAAAAAACTTGATCCATTCAATTGGTGAAAACTTGGTAAATAGGTGCCATTGAAAGTCCAAGTCAGTTGCATACTTAGAAGGTCACCTTGTCAATATTTCATTCACCAGCATTTGTATATATTGCATAATAAAACCCCACAATTGCATTTGCAAGTACCTCAAAATTATGGTCACTTAATTGAAAAAATTGTCCTAAGTCCCTATTACCCAAATTTTCTTGTGTATTCAAATTTGGCTAAAACCTATCTTAGTGTCTTTGTTTTATCCTTGTCAAGCAGCTCCAAAATTTCCATGGCCTCATGTTCTATCCCTTGGCCTTTGCAAATTTCCTAAAGTCCATGGCTAGGTGCAAAAGATGCCTTCAAAAAATTCATAAAACTAGCCATTTATACCCTTTTTACCTAGCCTTCATTCTATTTCTTCATTACCTTTTCGGTGGCCACTTAAACCCCAATTACACATGTGTGCTAATCTCCTATTGGCCCAGTCACAAGTTCTCAAGTTTCCCCTGTGGTCATCTTCTTCTTTTGGCGATTTAGCGACTACTTTGTTTCTCCTGTTCGCTAAGTATTTCATGGTCACCATCGAATATCCTATGACCTAGCAAGCATTACCTTTCCTTTAGTCATGTGATCGCTTAATATCTTATGGCGGTCTAATTGTGGGGTCCCAGATATGATGATCAATGGTCGTCATAAGTTTGCAAGGCTAGTGTTAGAGGCATGCGACTTGCGACAGCCATAGGATCTTCCATGTGTGCACGGTGCTTCAAATGTTCTAAAATGTCAGTAGGTCCATGCCACATCATCCTAGTTGGTGGAGTTTGATTGGTCGACCAATATCTGACTGGACTTTTTTAGTGCGACCTCTTCCTTCAGTGGGTTAAAGATCAGTGAGATCGTGTGGATCTCATTATACTGGAAGGTGAAGTTGTAGGCAGGTTAACCTAGTGAAATGGTGACAACCTTTGATTCCCTTCTCTGCATGGCCTCTCTGATAGTGGGTCCTATTGTTAGTTTTGTGCAATGTGGATCTCGATTGGTGGCATTTCATTAGTTGTTTGGACTACCGCGTAGACAATGTCAGTGGGCCCGTGGGGCCAAAGGTTTCTAAGGTGGTTAAAATGAAGTTTGATCTCATGGCTCTCATTATACTAGGATGTGAAGTTTCTCATAAGTTAAATGTCATGGTATGGCATAGCTGTTGGATGCGCTTCTTGTGGTTGTGGGTCTGAAGTCTATGCTGACATGCTGAATTGGTGCATTTTCATTGGCTGTTGACTTCCATGTGGCATCAACTTGTCAGATGGATTTTTTAAAGGGTTTTCTATGTGCATCTTAACCATCCATCTACTAGGAGAATCTTCATCGATGGCTCTATTTTAATTTTGAGCTCAGCTAACCATTGGAATTCAAATTCAAATATATCTACGAAGGGTTTTAAAGGTTTTCTGATATTTTCAACGTGCACGGCATGCGGTGGCTCTAGAATTGAATGTTGAGGATGAAGGTGGTTGCGAGGGGACTCTAAGGTGACTGTTAGCCGGTATTGTAGGGCCCTATGCCATGTATTCATTCTATGAATTGATGAATGAAGCTTGGTGCTAGAATTTTTGTAGTACCTTTTCTAGGGAGGTGTGATTGATTTTAAGAGCCTTCATGGCTAAATGGGGTTGCAGGTAGTGGTAGCTCCAGGTTGCTTGCTCATGGTGTTTATAGTACAAGGATGGGCATACAAATATCTGATTAGTTGAGATATTTCTTGAGATGCATTTATGATTAGAAGTGACCTTTGGGGTTTGATTAAAGAATTGTAAACTTTTTAACCCTAGTTAGGTTTAATTTTGACTCCTACCTGCGTGCAGTGAGGTGTATAAATGTATTTTGAGAGCCTTAGTGCTCAGAGTTGGAAAATTGTAGAATAAATTTACCTTTCTTAAGGGTCATCTATGGTATCTTCTCTACCCTCTGGCTTATACAATTGTGTTTCTCTCATTGATGATCAAAGAAAGCTTGAGGTACTCGTGATATTTGTTCTATCCCTATCCTTACTATTTTTATCATCTCTTATTGGATCAAAGTTTATGAATGTTGTTAATGGAAATTGGGGTTCCTAGTCCCTCTCATTTTCTTTTATTTTGTGTGTTACTATGTTTGATTTGATTTAGATGTTTTGTGGTTATACTACAACCCCTAGCAGTCTTGTCTCATTCCTACACCTAGTTGTAGAAAAGGATGTTTGTTTGCAGGTCATAGGTTGAGTCTTTTGTTCAGACCCTCCTATGAAATACTTATGCAAGCCTATCTAGTGAGTTGTGACTTATTAGACCTGATTCCTCCATTGGTCTCATTCCTCTATACTGAGATCCAAACCCTAATTTTGGTGCATCACCTAGTAGGTAGTTTGCTTTCAAGTCATTTCCCTTTCAAGCATTCCTTCTAACCCTTTCCCTTCAAAATTTTTACTTTTCCTATCAAAGAAGCAAATTAAGGTGATTATCTAAGAGGAACTAGCCTAGAACTTGGAGGTCTCATCTCGGTTAGCATAGGTCCCACAACCTGGAGATGATTCCCATGTTATACTAGGTTATCAAGACTACAAGAGCTTGAGACAAGGGTACAAAATTAGTGTATAATAGTCCCATGAATGACATCAATATCAAACTAGGGTCAATCTAATCGAAAGGAGAAAAGATCCATCAACAAGCTTTACTCAATCAGAGAATCAATTCATCACACTCAAAAGAGGAATACTTAATCAAATCTACATCCCAATCCAATTTGAGCCTAAAAATGAAAAACTTGATCCAAGAACTTGAATGACATTACCTTTATTAGGATTAAAAGTATGAAATGGATGGAAATACACTTGAACTATGGATTTGAAAAACATGGCAAAAATTTTTCTAAGTGTTGACTAAATTCATGAAATCATTTCTTTCTAGTGAACCAATGAAAGTTTTAGACTAGACAAGCTATGATGAAAGGATGATATTTTTCTTGATTTCTGAATGACTTTCTTAAAATAAAAGTTTTAAATCATGTATTATTTTTCTAAAGACGTGATCATTAAAGAATCATCAAGGACTTGTACATAGGATAAAATAGAAATTTCTACTTGTTTATGCAAATAGATACCTTGGCTATTTGATCTTCCATATCATAATACCAAAATCCACTTGCAACATAGAATCTGATAAAATCAGTATTCGTACTCTCATGATTGGTTTCAATAAGTGATAGTCATATTGATGAGACCGATGGGAAAGAAAGAAAATAGGCAAAAATTATTCATATCATCATAGTTGAACTAGTGATGGTTGTACTAAAAATGGGATTTCAAAAAGCTCAATGATGATTATAAGCTCCAAATCTTCAATAATGATAGTTAGCTGCATACATATTAGATTAGGTGCATTATATATATATGTGTTTTTTTATTTTCTGCCTTTCCTAGCTTAAAATTTCAAAGGGGAAAAATGAAATAGGGGGTTCAATTCAAACATCATGATTCTTCATTCCAATCAACAAAACTGAGATTATCTTTTGCATTCATGCATAGCATTAATCATTATTCATAAATATGGCAGAAAATAGAAACATAATCATTATCATTTGCATACATGTAATAAAGGATAGAATTGCATACATTTGAAAAAATCAAAGACATAGGATCATTCATATTCATATGATCATGAAAAACTTTGCATCCATACATCACAAAACATAAAACATATAATAAAAATCATCATCATGGCATACATCTATCTATATCATAAAAATAAGATAGATTGCATCCATTGCATAATCAAAGTAAATGCATCACAAAAATCATATAGCTGCATATAAAGATAATCTCATAAATCAACTCATCAAAGAGAACCAAGAAATAGATCATCATATATCATCAAAAGAAGGTTTATCAAAATAATCCAATACATCAGTATATAAAAGATCAATATCATGAAAGTGATACATCAAAGGTTCTCATCAATCAAAACAAATGAAATGTGGAATAGAGGACTAACTGTTGCTCTAGGATGAACGAATTGGACTGCATCATCCTATCTATCTCTAGCTCTACCTCGGACATGTCTATCTCTTTCCCATATTCTACCTAGAACAATAAGAGGATCTCTACATCCTCAATGCCTCTAATGTCTACCACCACCATGCCCATCATCACCACCACCACCACCAACTTGAGGACCAGGAATAGGTTCCATTGGGTCTATGAAACTAATAAACCTATTACGAGACCACCAGTCTTGATACTCATGGGACATCCATACATCAGCTATACCTATCAACATCTTCCATCTGTAGAAAGCCATACTAGCAATCTGACCCAAAGAAAACTGATAATCAATGCAAGGGCCCCATAAAGATCTCTCAACCTATACTCGTGCATATAAAGCATTTCTCTGAGGCATGTCCTATACTCTACCATACTATCTAGAAACTCTACCAAAGAAAAACTACTCAATAACAGTTTTAGATCAGCCAATCATCTAGCGAGGAGTGAACATATAAGGTAACTCATCATCATCCTCCCTCCAGTGCTCACAATCAAGGTAGGGATGCCATATAACATGGTCAAGATCATCTATCTATCAATGCCAATAATTCTAATGACCTAAATGATACTGAATCACCATACTAGTATATAGAAAAGCATATGGAAATCCAAGAGGCTGTCTCCTATCAGAAATAGGCCTATTAATTGAAAGATGCTCCCATATCCATAACTGTATAACTATAGCACCAGTATATAATGAAGAACTCTCTTTGTACACAAGTCATGAAGCTCTTGATATAACTATGCAAGAACATAGCAACCCTAATCAAAACATCTAGGTTGTGCTAGTAAATCCTCTAAGATCCTACCCCAACCAACATAAAAACTATGACCTCATCAATCGGGAAGAAGTAGACCACCAATCGATGCACCTAGAACTACAAGCAATGTGGGAAAGGAAGAAAACTATGGCCATGTGATCATATGATCATCAATTGTATTGTCCCTGAACACTCATCCATAGACAGTAGAATCATACATAGAATCATAATAAACAATCTCTCCTCAACAGGGAATCTGTAGCAAATGATACACATCCTCAGATGTGATCGTCATCTCACCCTGTGGAAGATGGAAATTATTGTGGTTAGAGTGCCAATGCTCTGCCACATTTTTCATTAACCCACATTTTAGCTAGAATTGAGGAAGATCAAGAAGGAATCTCTACAACATGGAACTCACCTACACTAAGTGTCTACCTAAGATCAATAACCCATGATGCAACTGGCTGGATATACAATACATCAAAGTGAGCCAATATGGAAAAGGATAAAAGAATTATATTAGCATATTATATCAGGGAACATCTATAGTCAATTGAAATTGTTCTACAATCCATTTTCTCATCATGAGAACATCAAAATTCCTAACACTATATCTTGAGGAAGGAAAATCATTGTTTTATATCTCTAGATCTTGAGAGTAAAATATCAAACTATCAACCTATCTTAATGGATTAACAAATTAAATTCATTAGTGTTACTATATTGATATTCTAATCGATTGTTTAGCTCAAACATAACTGACTTAATCATATCATTTCCATCGCTCATCTTGACTTATAATTTTTTTCACGAAAAAGGTCAAGTACATGTAAAAATTTTGTGAAAAATACAGCAGGCATGATTTTAATCATTGCAAGTGAAATTTTGCTTAGGTGATGTTGGTGTGGATTATTCCCTGTGATCTTCAACCTGCACATTTACACTTTGATGCATAACTTTATGCAAAGCTTTGACTCTATCACCACTCCAAAGTCCATAAGGAAGAGGGCCAACTTAACAAGGATCAACCATGAGATCCTTCTTCAATTTAAGCTTCAATCTTGGGTGGGTGTACCCTTGATTCAATTTCATTAAAGGAATCACCAAATAAGTATTCAGACAAGTCCTTTATAAACAAACTGAAGGTATAATCATTTAAATGTATGTGTATGTGGTTGAAAACCAATGAACTAAATCCAGAGAAAGGACCGGGGCCTTATCCCAGGGCAAAGAGTCAATTAATAACATATATCACATGAAAATACTAAATCCAACACTAGAGAATTTAGGATGAGTGCTTTTCCTATCACCCTTCTCACTCAAACACCTGGATATTAAACTTAACTAGACCTAACCTCACTGAATACACATAAGATACCTTTAATCCCAACCTTGTTAGGAACTCATAGATGACATTCACAATACTCTTTGTTTACCATATATTAATCTCACTTTGTGATACTAACATATATGAGCTCAGATGCAAGATAAGAAAACATACACAAATGTAGGATCAGAATTCAATAACATTCTCATTAACATAAGCAAGATCAATACATTACTGAATGATTCAAAGCTAGGAAGCCAACACAAGATCTAACTTCTCCATCCTCAAGATGTTCAGATAGTCTACAACCTTGGAAATTTTTTTTTTTGAACCCCCTCTAAGTCAAAAATGCTAACACTTATACCCCCCAGCTGCCTTGGAATCTTCAAAGAAGATGCAACAAGCTACTGGCAGCTAGGGTTAGGGTTTCAACTACCCAACCATCAGGATTAACTCCAAAATTCAAAATTGTAGGAGGGAAAACCAAAAGCCACCCAGAGATAGAAAATTAAACAACTTGTAATCATGGAAAATCATGAGACAGTACAAGACAGCTAGGTGAATCATGACAATAGTACTAATCACTCCCTGCAAGAGCTTCTCAAGCTCCAAACTGCACTCTAAAGGGTACAAAAACATAAAAAATGATGGCCATGGCACCCTCAAACTAGACTGTAACAACTACTACCATTAAACTAATCGAAGCAGGTGAAAATCATCAATTTTTGGTACCTTCATGTCACTGCAAATCCCTTCAAAAATTCAAATTTGAAAACAAATGGTCACAACAAGCCTTTACCCTCAAATTGGCCGTTGAAAATCAAATCTCCATCAACTTTAAAATGGAGCCATCGATCTCATCCTTTTCACAGGCTTTAATCTCTTAACTCAACTGATAACATAGGGTCTTCTATTTTAGAACTGGTGACAATGGCATTTCCCAGTTGCCAACAAAATGATTTAACCCTTCTCAGATCTTGTGACCACATGACTAAAAGAAGGCTTAAGTCATGGCAAGAAAATTTAAACCATGAGTTTATTTCTCGAACTAGTAATAGTCACATGTAAAAAAGGAACTTTTAGTCATTTGGAGAATCAACGACTATAGTGAAACTCATAGTCGTGACAACTTTATCAATATCTCTAAATTATCCAGTGATCACCCGACCAAAGTAGTTATCCTTCGATAAAATCATTCTGAGATCCCATGACCACTACAAACATTTATCAGCACCGCTAAATTTTAACCGCTCCACCAAGAGAGAAACCCGGTCTTGCAAAGGAAGATCTATGGTTGTCTGACATTTGGAAAGACCTGACAAATCTTATAAGATCATCCCTCATTCGTTGATTTTCTAACAACTTAGGACCCATTAACACATCAAAAACTAGGTCCCACTGACTCCACCTCAGTCCTATGTGGACCAATCAAATGCTTCCCAATCATGCACATGTAGTAGTGGACCCACTTACTTAGTCCTAAACACCTAGATGAATGGATGGCTATCACATGATCTCAAGGGTCTAACAGATTCTTTGAGATCATGCAACAACCATTAGATTGGAATCTCTCCTCCACCACTGACAAGCTCTGACAAAAAGGAAGATTGATGGCCGTCACTATTTCACTGGATTAACTGGTGTGCATCTTATCTCCATGGTGAAATGACAACCATGAGATCTAGCTATGCTTTAGTCTCTTTATAAGCTAGCGGCCCCACTGACATCACAAAAGAAAATGGATGGCTATCTTAAGTTTGCAATCTTCTGAACAAATGGATGAGATCCTATGCTGGCCGTCAGATCAAGATTCTATCAGAGAACCCCAGGCCCACACACATCATCATTATGATCAAAGACTTAAATTTTTCTCCTAGTGACCCAGCGACTATAGTTCATTTCACAGTCATGACAACATTTCTTAATCCTAATTAAAATTTGGAGACTGAGCGCCAGCCACACGATCCTTCATTAACGGTTGTCACTTATTATCAAAGTGTTTAAAACCTTAACTGCCACATCACGAGACCTCGTGACAAAGCAAAAATACTAACCATTTCACCAAGTTGCTAGATGATTTCTGGCGACCGCCAAGAAACTAGCGACCTAAAGATAGACTGTCGCACAATCTTGACATGGAAAAGCCGACCGCCAGAAGACGTGGAGAATTGGAGACCGACTGGGAAAGATAGAAAAGAGCACATGCATTTTAAGATTTTAAGTGGCTGATAAAGTAACTTGAAAATAGAAAAGTGACCAAGGGCGCCAAGGGTTTTTAGACAAATTTTAAAATAATGGCTACCTTTTCAAATTTTAAAGGGTTTTTGCAAGCTAGAGAGGAAAAAATTTGCAAGGACCAGTGCGAAATGCCAAGGCCAAGGGAAATTTGTAGAGATAGGCCATTTTCAGGAGGATTTTTTGATATAATAGGAAAATGGGCTAACAATGGCTCTATTTGGGGATGATGGGTAACTTGTGCCCATGCAAGAACTCAAATCTTAGGTAGAACTAGACCACCCTAGACCAAAATTGTAGACCCAAAGAGACAACCAGGGAAATTGGGAATAGGGCAAAATAGGACCAAAACCAGGACAAAATTTACAAAATTTACAGGGCTATACACAAGGACAACCTAACTACTACTCATAGAAAAGAGAATACTTCAAGAGAAGTATTTTTTCAAGAATTGTCCATGAACAGGCAGTTCTTGAATGTTACCATTTAATTCCTTCAACATATAAGAATCTTGGCCCCATTTCTCATGGATTTGATATGGCCCTAACCAGATTAGGTCAAACTTTCCATGTTTTCCTCTATCTTCCAATTTGGTGTTCCACATTAAGACAAGATCTCCAGGCTCAAACTTTCTCTCCACTTCCCTCCTATCATATAGATTTTTGACCTTCAATTGTAACTTGGCATTTTTTGTAGCTGATTCTCTTCTTACTTCATCCAACTTGATAAGGTCTTCAATACTTAATTGCATCTCATCCCCAATCTCATCATCATATATCTACACAAACTTGTACATCTCCAATAAATTGTTCTGAGGCATTCTTGCATGTATCCCATACACAAGATCGAATGGTGCACAACCAATTGCCCTTTTCATAGTCACCCTATCAGCCCACAGAGCTAAAGGCAACTTAGCATTCCATGCTCTTTTATTTTTCTCAAGGATCCTCTTGATGATTTTAATCAAGCTCTTATTAGTAGATTCTACTTGACCATTTCCTTGTGGATGGTAAGGTGAGGAATTTGACCTCTTAATTCCTAGGTCCTTACAAAATTTCTTATATTTAGCAGATCTAAAACACATGGCATTATTAGTTACAATTCTTTCAAGACATCCAAACCTTGCTACAATATTGTTCAATAAGAAGTCAGTTACTACTTTTCTAGTTTCATTTCTAGTAGGTATAGCCTCTACCCACTTTGTAAAGTAATCAGTGGCAACCAAGATCCATAAGTGTCCTCCACCTGATTTGTTTTGTATCTCCCCAATAAACTCCATCCCCCACTGTTGGAAAGGATCTTGTACTTCTACTAGCCTTAAGGGAACATTTCCTAAAAATTTGAGTTTTCCAGAGAACCTTTGACATGCATCACACCTCCTTACCAATTTCTCTGCATCCTTGAAGATTGTGGGCCACCAAAATCCTGCTCTCAAGAACTTATGGGTAGTAGTTTTTCCCATGTAATGTCCACCACAAACTCCCTCATGCATATCCTTCAATAATTCATTAGCCTGAACTTCATCCACACATTTTAAGAGTATGCAATCCAAATTTTGTCTATATAATTTGCACTCCACAATTACATACCTAATAGCCTGTAATTTCAATGTCCTTTTCTTATTTTAATCCATGTTATCTGAACACCTCATGTTTTTCAAATAATAAACAATGTCTTGATACCAAACACAACCATCCATTTCACATGGATAACTATCTTCAGAATGATTAACCTTGTTGGCATCAAGATTGGATTGAGCCATCAATTTAGCCAATCCTTGTCCTCTAATCAACTTAGTGATTTGGATCTCAATGTTGAATTCTTGTATCCCATTTATCCATCCACACCTTCTTCCAGACACCTCCTGTTGTGAGAAAATGTCCTTCACAGCAGCACTAGGCACAAAAGAAATCACCACTTCTCCCATCAAGTAACACCTAAATGCCTTGACTACCTTCACAAGTGCATATGCCTATTTTTCATTTATGTCATACTTTAGTTCAGTAGCTTGCAAATATTTAGTAAAAAATGCAATAGGCTGCTCAAATCCATCATCATTCTTTTCTAACAAAACTACAACAATTGTATGAAATGATGCAAAAGAGAAGATATGCATTGGGACATTGTAATTAGGTGCCTTAAGCACTGGAGCATCTTTGATATCCTACTTTATATTCTTGAAAGCATCAATAGGTTCACCCTTCCAATTCATAATAGATCCCTTTATTAACATCCTAGAAAGAGGCCTAGTTGTCTTTGAAAAATTTGTTACAAACCTTCTTAAAAAATTGATCTGACCAAAGAAGGACTGGATCCCTTTAACATTCTTTGGTCTCTAAATTTTATCAATAGAAGCTACTCTTTTTGGGTCAATTTTTACTCCTTGCTTCCCAACTAAATGACCAAGAAATTTACCTTCAATGACACCAAATGCACATTTCCTTGGGTTTAAAGAAATGCCATACTCAAGAGCCCTCACAAATATCTTCTCTAGATGAATATAATGATCATCTTCTTTCTTGGAGTAGGCAGTTAAATCATCTTAATACACAACAAGGAAATCATTTATAAATTATGAAAAGGCAAAATCCATTTCCCTCTGAAAGGTAGCTCCAGCATTTGTGAGACCAAAATGAATTCTCACATACACATATCTTTCCCATGGTGTGGTGAAAGCTATCTTGAATTGTTCTAATTCCTTAACAATTACTTGATTGTATCCACTGAAGCCATCCATCATGGACATTAAATCAGAACCAGTCACTCTTTGCAGCATAGCTTCCATATTAGACAAACAATAATTATCCTTCAATGAACTAATATTCAAATTTCTAAAATCCACACAAAGCCTAATATCACCATTTTTCTTTCTTACAGGAACTAGGTTTGAAACCCAAGAAGAGTGCCTTATAGGCTTGATAATCCCAACATCTCTCAACTTTATTAACTCTTCGTGCATCTTAGGTGCCAAAATAGGATTGATAGGCCTTTGTTTTTGCCAGAAAGGTTTAGCATCCCCTTTTAAAGGAATAACATGTTGAAACAAATCCTCCCTATAAACCTTTAGGTGATCATATGACCATGCAAAAACATGCCTGAATTTCCTTAATAATTCAATCAAATATTTTCTCACTTTATGAGATAAATCCCTACCAATGTACACTTTCTTGCGGGCCTATTGTGTTCCAAGATTTATCTCCTCTAGGTCCATGTGACCTTCTTTCTTAATACTTTTCTAAACTCTGTCCTGGTTGTCAAAAATAGTTTCCAAAACAACAAGCCCCTTAGGTACCTTGTTAGTTTTGAGTTGAATTAGATCATTTCCAAGGACACTCTCTTTTCCTTCTACAATGTTAACCAAGACTGAACAATCAAATTCTTGATGATGATACTGATCTTTGCAACTCATAAATTTCAATATATCCTTATCATCATAAAAAATTTGCCAGTTTTCAACATTGTCTGGTTTACTAGGTCTGGTCTGAATTTCAATTTTAGAGATACTAGCAAATGTAACATCATTAGGATTGATTGCAATGTTGGCTAATATGTCAGTCATCTTATTGTTACTCCTATCCTTCCATTCAATATTAAAGGCATCAAAACATTCAATCAAATCCCACACTGCATTTCTATATTGTTTCAACCTTTTATTCTTAGAAGAATATACTAATCTGACTTGGGACACCACCAACTCAAAATCACCAACTACACTTAAACATTTAATTCCATACTTCTGTGCCAACCTCAGTGCTAACAACAAAGCCTCATATTCTTCTATATTGTTGGTACAAAAGAAATTAAATGTGAAATAAAATTTATAGGTGTTTCCATCAGGAGAAATAAGTAAAATACCTGCTCCTGCTCCTTCCTTGCAACTTGCACCATCAAAATACATCATCCATAAATCACCTTTCACAGAAGTAACATCCACCTTTGTGGAGATAGATGACAAAATAGGCTCATTGTCAAATGTAGGGATCTCTACCCTAAAAGCATTAACATCAGTATCCACAAAGCACGTAGTTTCATTATTAATATTCCTCTCAATCATGTGGCATACTCTAGGCTCTTGTTCAATCTTGACAAACTGATCATTAATCTTGAAAGTGGCATAGGACAGATCACACTGTAAGCTTCCTCCAATGGCAGCACTCCATCTTCTAGATAGTAACATCCCATAATGAGGAGGGATGTCAACCACCAATAGACTCATTGTCAACTCCTTCTCAGGATATGCTGCTAACCTATATGGCATTGCACTGATAGTCCCAATAACTGGTACCTCCCTCTAATCCATTGCACAACATCTGTCTTGCACTGTGTCAACTTTAAGACCCAATTTTTCCACGATTTTAAAAGGCATAAGAGTATTAAAGGCACCACTATCAATCATGCAATTTCTTAACTTCATTCCATTCACAACCACACTTAGAAAGAATGGATCAATATTTTCAAGGCTGGCATTGATAGAACTATCCAAATATATAGGAGGAATTTGAGATACAATTCCCTGAGCTTCATCCCCTTTCAAAACTCTATCTTGAGACTCTTTACATGCAACACTATTAAAAATATTCTCCACCCATGCAATAGCCCTATCCTTATGTTTAGGGACTCTCAATAATTCTGACAATGGAACCTTAACTATAATTTGGGACAAAACAAATAACATATCAATAGGGGCAGCAAGATGCACCTCAATTTTTAGTACCTTTATGTCTCTCTAATTGTCTGATACACTAGATGCACTGATTACCTTTACCTTTTCATTTTTAGAAATTGTGTTAACTGGCTTCTCCAAGTCACTAGAAGTTTTATCAACTCCAACTCCTCTAGGCTCACCATTCTTACCCTTAACATTTTTGAGCTTCACCATGTGATCACCTTTTGATTTGTTCTCATTAGGTTGTCCGGAGTTGGTATCATTTATAAACATCCCTGTAGCTTTTTCATCTGTGTTTCTTGCCACCATGCCTCTAGTTTTCACATGGGCAATCATCTCTATGGTGATCCTATTCATCTCTTCTCTATAATGTCTTCTCAACTTTACTAGCTCAGAAGAAGAGTTCATGTTACAAGTCTTTTCATCAATGTCTTCCTCATCAGAAAAGATCTCTTGATGGAAAGAAGCTTGATTGTATCTTTTTTCATTTATGTCTATTTCTTCATCAAGTTTAGAATTAACTTCATATCCTAGATATGAAGTAGCCATGTTACATCCAATGTCATCTTGGTCTTCTCCTTATTGTATCTCCTCATTACCACAATCCTGGTTAGCAGCCACAGAATGTGCAACCACACAATGATCTATAGAATGAGGGGACTAGCATGTGACACACCAAGGCATCTCTTCCATGACATTTATTGAAGCCTTATGTAATGGGTTAGGGACACCTCTATCATTTTCTCCTCTTGTAGAAAGGACAATAGGCTTGCCATCCTTCCATTCGGTGTTGTAAGGATAATTTTGCAATTTGTTCTGTCTATTAAAATTATTATTGAACTGAGGCCCCTCATTAGTAGTAGCAAAAATATTCCTATTAGCAAGTGCTTTCAAATCCTTCAATGCATTAAGCACCTTATCCAACTTATCTTCTTCTGGTTTCTTACTTCCCATAGTCCTTTCATTATCTTTCTTATATTTCTTATCTTCAAACAGCTTTGGATCATCTCTCTTTCCACCCAATTTCCCTGATATCTTCATATTGTTCTCAATATTAATGGCAATCCTAAAAGCATCCCTCATAATTCTAGGATCTTTATCTCTTAGCAGGTAGCCGATCTTCCCATCAAATGCATTGAAATATGTAGTTAAATAGACATTATCATCTAACTGCATAACTTGGAACAAATTATGCATAGCTTTAAGAAATCTCATGTTGAATTCAGCTGTAGATTCATTCTAATTTTTCCTTATGGTATTAAATTCATTCAACATAAAACTAGCATTTGGTTTAGCACCAAACTGCTCTTTGAAACATCTCTCAAAAGAATCCCAAGTATCAATACATCTATTAGGAAATCTTTTAAACCAATCTCTAGCATCCTCCACTAAAGATTGCACAAATAATTTCAGGACCACATCCTCATGCTCTACCTCATAGTCATTAAGTATATCAGCAAATAACCTAAGGTGTTCCTCACAACTAATAGCATTGTTACTAGCAAAATTAGGTAGTTTATCTCTTATATCTTTAAAAAAAATGTTTGGATACCATAGTATCCCATAAAAACTAATCTACCTATAGCCTTCTAGGTGCATAGGTCTTCTTTGAAACCATGGAACTAGTATTCCCACTAGCATTAGCATTTTTATCTATGTTCCCACCCATTTTTACATTTAGCTATCTATTAGGGTCATTCATTTCCCTAGTAGATGTGGTAGGAATTGTATTACTAGTAGGGCATTGCTAATTGCAATAGTAGTGTTCATAGATGGCATACCTATTTCAGTAGTAGGAGGGCCTTGAACATTAGCTGATGAAGCCTTCAAGCACTGGATCTTTCTTCTTTTCTCTACAATGGCAGCATCAACCTCATCTTTCTCCAACTCTTGAGCAAGAGCTTCATCCTCCCTTCTTTTCATTTCTATCTCTGTCCCCTTACTTGTTCTAGGGGGTGGGATCCCTAGTATAGTCAATAGTTTACTTACTTTGTCACCCACCATCTTCTGCTTTCCTTTATCTGCTACAAAAACATCCGACCTCGTGGTCTCCTATGCATCCTTGTTCTTAGGCAAAGTAACATAACTTTACACTTGTCTGATGATAGGAACCTCTTCATCAAACTCATGATCTTCTAACAAATGTTCCCGCTCACTCCTCAGATTTTCAAGGTCACCAAAAACATCATGTTGCAAAACCTTAGGAGCAAAAGAAAGCAACTTGTTTCTCTCCTTCATCTCCTTGATTTTTCTTAAGAGAGACTCCCTTTCAATAAGGGAATTCACCTTTTCAGCCTCTCTCTCCTCTCTTAGTCTTTCATATATAGCATATTGCTCTGCCAACTGCAACCTAAGTGCATTTAGGTCATGTGGATCTATCATATTGTCTTCAGAGCTTGATGATACTTCCTCATCAGCATGGTGTTCATGAGGGAAATGCACTCATCTTGGTTCCATGGGCTGCCTTCTAACATTATCCTCATTTAGGTCTAAATCAATTTCTAAGACCATATCTCTATCTTGTTCATCCTAACTTGCAGGAAATGAACCCTTATCTTGAAATACTGCCTCTAGGGTATCATAAAATTTATCCTTAGAGCAACCACCATCTGATCTAGCAACTCTGTCATGCGAAACTTCCTCACTAGCGGATCCATGTGGTGCTCTTCTTCTAGTATTTCTTTGTTCTCTTGTAGGGGCACTAGTAGATTCCCCTCTTCTTCCAATCCAACTCTTCTTTTCCTATCTAGGTAATTGCTCCAAAGCAATTTGTAGATGTTTTCTAACATAGGACCTAGTATTCCTTCTTTTCTCCATTTTAAACTTATGACACTGGTTCTCAACCTTTAGAGTCATCACCCACTTCAATGGGAACACTTTAACTTGAATACTGTAGTAAAACAAGAGTGCACTTTCAAACTTTTATTTCTACACTCTCCCCAGTAGAGTCACCATTTTGTGTTGGTGTGGATTATTCCCTGTGATCTTCAACCTGTAGATTTACACTTTGATGGATAACTTTATGCAAAGCTTTGACTCTATCACCACTCCAAAGTCCAAAAGGAAGAGGGCCAACTTAACAAGGATCAACCATGAGATCCTTCTTCACTTTAACCTTCAAGCTTGGGTGGCTGTACCCTTGATTCACTTTCTTTAAAGGAATGACCAAATAAGTATTCAGAAAAGTCCTTTATAAACAAACTATAGCTATAATCATTTAAACGTATGTGTATGTGGTTGAAAACCAATGAACTGAATCCAGAGAAAGGACTAGTGCCTTATCCCAGGGGAAAGAGTCACTTAATAACATATATCACATGAAAATACTAAATCCAACACTAGAGAATTCAGGATGAGTGCTTTGCCTATAACCCTTCTCACTCAAACACCTGGATATGAAACTTAACCAGACCTTACCTCACTGAATACACCTAAGAGACCTTTAATCCCAACCTTGTTAGGAACTCATAGATGACACTCACAATACTCTTTGTTTACCATATATTAATCTCACCTTGTGATACTAACATATCTGAGCTTAGATACAAGATAAGAAAACATACACAAATGTAGGATCAGAATTCAATAACATTCTCATTAACATAAGAAAGATCAATACATTACTGAATGATTCAAAGCTAGGAAGCCAACACAAGATCTAACTTCTCCTTCCTCAAGATCTTTAGACAGTCTAAAACCTTGGAACAATTTTTTTTTGAACCCCCTCTAAGTAAAAAATGCTAACACTTATACCCCCTAGCTGCCCTGGAATCTTCAAAGAAGATGAAACAAGCTACCGATAGCTAGGGTTAGGGTTTCAACTACCCGACCATTAGGATTAACTCCAAAATTCAAAATTGTAGGAGGGAAAACTAGAAGCCACCTGGAGATAGAAAATTAAACAACTTGTAATCATCAAAAATCATAAAACAGTACAAGACATCTAGGTGAATCATGAAAACAATACTAATCACTCCCTGCAAGAGCTTCTCGAGCTCCAAACCACACTCTAATGGGTACAAAAACATCAAAAATGATGGCCATGGCACCCTCAGACTAGACTGTAACAACTACCACCATTAAACTGATTGAAGCAGGTGAAAATCATCAATTTTTGGTATCTTCATGTCACTACAAATCCCTTCAAAAATTCAAATTTGAAAAAAAATGGTCACAACAAGCCTTTACCCTCAAATCGGCTGTTGAAAATCAAATCTCCATAAACTTTAAAATGCAGTCGTCTATCTCATCCTTTTCATGGGCTTTAATCTCTTAACTCAACTGATAACACAGGGTCTTCTATTTGAGAACTAGTGAGAATGACATTTCCCAGTCACAAGCAAAATGATTTAACCCTGCTCAGATCCCGTGACCACACAACTAAAAGAAGGCTTAAGTCATGGCAAGAAAATTTAAACCATGAGTTTATCTCCCAGACTAGCGACAGTCACATGTTAAAAAGGAACTTTTAGTCATTTGGAGAATCAGGGACCATAGTGAAACTCACAGTTGTGGCAACTTTATCAATATCTCTAAATTATCCAGTGATCACCCGACCAAAGAACTTATCCTTTGATAAAATCATTCCGAGATCCTACGGCCACTGCAAACATTTATTAGCACCGCTCAATTTGAACTGCTCCACCAAGAGAGAAACTCAGGCCCGCAAAGGAAGATCTATAGTTGTCTAACATTCACAAAGCCCTAACAAATCTTATAATATCATCCGTCATTCGTTGATTTTCTAACAACTAAGGACCCGTTGACACATCAAAAACTAGGTCCCACTGACTCCACCTCAGTCCTATGTGGACCAATCAAATGCTTCCAAATCATGCACATGTAGTAGTGGACCCACTTACTTAGTCCTAAACACCTAGATGAATGGATAACTATCACATGATCTCAAGGGTCTGACAGATTCTTTGAGATCATGCGACAACCATTATATTAGAATCTCGCCCGCACCATTGACAAGCTCTGACAGAAAGGAAGATCGATGGCCATCGCTATTTTTCTAGATTAACTGGTGTGCATCTTATCTCCATAGTGCAATGAAAACTATGAGATCTGTCTATGCTTTAGTCTCCTTACAAGCCAGCAACCCCACTGACATCACACAAGAAGATGGACAGCTATCCTAGGTTCACAAGCTTTTGACAAAATGTATGAGATCCTACGCTGGCCATCAAATCAAGATTTTTTTAGAGAACCCCAGCCCACACACATCATCATTATGACTGAAGACTTAAATTTTTCTCCTAGTGACCTAGTGACTATAGTTCATTTCACAGTCATGGCAACATTTCTTAATCCTAATTAAAATCTAGAGACTCAGCGCCAGCCACGCGATCCTTCATTGATGGTTGTTGCTTATTCTCAGAGTGTTTAAAACCTTAACCACCACATCACGAGACCTCACAAAAAAGGGAAAACACTAACCATTTTTCCATGTCACTAGAAGATTTCTGGTGACCGCCAAGAAACAAGAGACCTAGAGATATACTATCACATAGTCTCGAGATGGAAAAGCTGACCACCAGAAGACCTGGAGAATTGGAGACTGACTGGGAAAGATAGAAAAGAGCACATGCATTTTAAGATTTTAAGTGGCTAATAAAGTTACTTGAAAATAGAAAAGTGACCAAGGGCACCAAGGTTTTTTAGACAAATTTGAAAATAACGGCTACCTTTTCAAAATTTCAGGGGTTTTTGCAAGCCAGAGAGGAAAAAATTTGCAGGGACCAGGGAGAAATGCCAAGGCCAAGGGAAATTTGTAGAGATAGGCCATTTTCAAGAGGATTTTCTAATAAAAGAAGAAAATGGGCTAAAAGTGGCTCTATCTGGGGATGATGGGTAACTTGTGCCCATGCAAGAATTCAAATCTTTGGTAGAATCAAACCACCCCAGACCAAAATTGTAGACCCAAAGACATAAGCAGGGAAACTAGAAATAAGGCAAAATAGGACCAAAACCAGGACAAAATTTATAGGGCTATACTCAAGGACAACCTAACTACTGTTCATGGAAAAGAGAATACTCCAAGAGAAGTATTTTTTCAAGAATTATCCATGAACAGGTAGTTCTTGAATGTTACCATTTAATTCCTTCAACATATTAGAATCTTGGCCCCATTTCTCATGGATTTGATATGGCCTTAACCAGATTGGATCAAACTTTCCATGTTTTCCTCTATCTTCCAATCTGGTGTTCCACATTAAGACAAGATCTCCAGGCTCAAACTTTCTCTCCACTGCCCTCCTATCATATAAATTTTTGACCTTCAATTGCAACCTGGCATTCTTTGTAGCCGATTCTCTTCTTACTTCATCGAACTTGATCAAGTCTTCAATCCTTAATTGCATCTCATCCCCAATCTCATCATCATATATCTACACAAACTTGTACATCTCCAATAAATTGTTCTGAGTCATTCTTGCATGTATCCCATACACAAGATCAAATGGTGCACAACCAATTGCCCTTTTTACAGTCACCCTATCAGCCCATAGAGCTAAAGGAAACTTAGCATTCCATGCTCTTTTATTTTTCTCAAGGATCCTCTTGATGATTTTAATCAAGCTCTTATTAGTAGATTCTTCTTGACCATTTCCTTGTTGATGGTAAGGTGAGAAATTTGACATCTTAATTCCTAGGTCCTTACAGAATTTCTTATATTTAGTAGATCTGAAACACATGGCATTATCAGTTACAATTCTTTCAGGACATCCAAACCTTGCTACAATATTGTTCAATAGGAAGTCAGTTACTACTTTTCTAGTTGCATTTCTAGTAGGTATAGCCTCTACCCACTTTGTAAAGTAATCAGTGGCAACCAAGATCCATAAGTGTCCTCCACTTGATTTTTTTGGTATCTCCCCAATAAAATCCATCCCCCACTGTTGGAAAGGAGCTTGTACTTCTACTAGCCTTAAGGGAACATTTCCTAAAAATTTGAGTTTGCCAAAGAACCTTTGACATGCATTGCGCCTCCTTACCAATTGCTCTGCATCCTTGAAGATTGTGGGCCACCAAAATCCTACTCTCAAGATCTTATGGGTAGTAGTTTTTCCCATGTAATGTCCACCACAAACTTCCTCATGCATATCCTTCAACAATTCATTAGCCTGAACTTCATCCACAAATTTTAAGAGTATGCAATCCAAATTTTGTCTATATAATCTGCACTCCACAATTACATACCTAATAGCCTGTAATTTCAATGTCCTTTTCTTATTTTAATCCATGTTATCTAGACACCTCATGTTTTTCAAATAATAAACAATGTCTTGATACCAAACACAACCATCCATGTCACATGGATAACTATCTTCAAAATGATTAACTTGGTTGGCATCAAGATTGGATTGAGCCATCAATTTAGCCAATCCTTGTCCTCTAATCAACTTAGTGATTTGGATCTCAATGTTGAATTCTTGTATCCTATTGATCCATCCACACCTTCTTCCAGGCACCTCCTGTTGTCAGAAAATGTCATTCACAGCTACACTAGGCACAAAAGCAATCACCACTGCTCCCATCAAGTAACACCTAAATGCCTTGACTGCCTTCACAAGTGCATATGCCTATTTTTCATTTATGTCATACTTTAGTTCAGCAACTTGCAAAGATTTACTAAAAAATGCAATAGGCTACTCAAATCCATCATCATTCTTTTGTAACAAAACTGCAGCAACTATATGAAATGATGCAAAAGAGAAGATATGCATTGGGACATTGTAATTAGGTCCTTAAGCACTAGAGCATCTTTGATAGCCTGCTTTATATTCTTGAAAGACTCAATAGGTTCACCCTGCCAATTCATAACAGATCCCTTTTTTAACATCCTAGAAATAGGCCTAGTTGTCTCTGCAAAATTTGTTACAAACCTTCTTAAAAATTTGACTTGACCAAAGAAGGACTGGATCCCTTTAACATTCTTTGGTCTCTAAATTTTAACAATAGAAGCTACTCTTTCTGGGTCAATTCTTACTCCTTGCTTCCAAAATAAATGACCAAGCAATTTACCTTTAGTGACACCAAATGCACATTTCCTTGGGTTTAAAGAAATGCCATACTCAAGAGCCCTCACAAATATCTTCTCTAGATGAACATAATGATCATCTTCTTTCTTGGAGTAGGCAGTTAAATCATCTTGATACACAACAAGGAAATCATTTATAAATTCTAAAAAAGGCAACATCCACTGCCCTCTGAAATGTAGCTCCAACATTTGTTAGACCAAAAGGCATTCCCACATACACATATGTTCTCCATGGTGTGGTGAAAGCTATCTTGAATTGTTCTAATTCCTTAACAATTACTTGATTGTATCCACTGAAACCATCCATCATGGAAATTAAATCAGAACTAGTCACTCTTTGCAGCATAGCTTCCATGTTAGGAAAACAATAATTATCCTTCAATGAACTAATATTCAAATTTCTAAAATCCACACAAAGCCTAATATCATGATTTTTCATTCTTACAGGAACTAGGTTTGAAACCCAAGAAGAGTGCCTTATAGGCTTGATAATCCCAACATCTCTCAACTTTATTAACTCTTCTTCCATCTTAGGTGCCAAAATAGGATTGATAGGCCTTTGTTTTTTCCGGAAAGGTTTAGCATCCCCTTTTAAAGGAATAACATGTTGAAACAAATCCTCCCTATAAACCTTTAGGTGATCATATGACCATGCAAAAACATGCCTGAATTTCCTTAATAATTCAATCAAATATTTTCTCACTTTATGAGATAAATCCCTACCAATGTATACTTTCTTGGGTGCCTCTTGTGTTCCAAGATTTATCTCCTCTAGGTCCATGTGGCTTTCTTTCTTAATACTATTCTAAACTCTATCCTGGCTGTCAAAAATAGTTTCCAAAACAACAAGCCCCTTAGGTACCTTGTTAGTTTTGAGTTGAATCACCTCATTTCCAAGGACACTCTTTTCCTTCTACAATCTCAACAAAGGCTGAACAATCAAATTCTTGACCATGATATTGATCTTTACAACTCATAAATTTCAATATATCCTTATCATCATAAAAAATTTGCTAGTTTTCAACATTGTCTAGTATACTAGGTCTGGTCTGAATTTCAATTTTAGAGATACCAGCAAATGTAACATCCTTAGGATTGATTGCAATGTTGGCTAATAGGCCAGCCATCTTATTGTTACTCCTATCCTTCCATTCAATATTAAAGGCATCAAAACATTCAATCAAATCCCACACTGCATTTCTATATTGTTTCAACCTTTTATTCTTAGAAGTATATACTGATCTGTCTTGGGACACCACCAACTTAGTTTCACCAAATACACTTAAACATTTAATTCCATACTTCTGTGCCAACCTCAGTCCTAACAACAAAGCCTCATATTCTACTATATTGTTGGTACAAAAGAAATTCAATGTGAAAGAAAATTTATAGGTGTTTCCAATTAGAGAAATAAGTAAAATACCTACTCCTTCTCCTTCCTTGCAACTTGCATCATCAAAATACATCACCCATAAAACACCTTTCATAGAAGTAACATCCATGTCTATGGAAATAGATGACAAAATAGGCTCATTGTCAAATGTAGGGATCTCTGCCCTAAAAGCATTAACATCAGTATCCACAAAGCATCTAGTTTCATTATCAATATTCCTCTCAATCATGTGGCATACTCTATGCTCTCGTTCAATCTTGACAAAGTGATCATCAATCTTGAAAGTGGCATAGGATAGATCACACTGTAAGCTTCCTCCCATGGCAGCACTCCATCTTCTAGATAGTAACATCCCATAATGAGGAGGGTTGTCCACCATCAATAGAGTCATTGTCAACTCCTTCTCAGGATATGCTGCTAACCTATATGGCATTGCACTAATAGTTCCAATAACTGGTACCTCCCTGTGATCCATTGCAAAATATCTTCCTTGCACCGTGTCAACTTTAAGACCCAATTTTTCTATGGTTTTAAAAGGCATAATAGTATTAGAGGCACCACTATCAATCATGCAATTTCTTAACTTCATTCCATTCACAACCACACTTAGAAAGAATGGATCAATATTTTCAAGGCTAGCATTGACAGCACCATCCAAATATATAGGAGGAATTTGAGATACAATTCCCTGAGCTTCATCCCCTTTCAAAACTCTATCTTGAGACTCTTTACATTCAAGACTGTTATGAATATTCTCCACCCATGGAATAGCCCTATCCTTATGTTTAGGGACTCTCAATAATTCTGACAATGGAACCTTAACTATAATTTGGGACAAAATAGATAACACATCAATAGGGGTAGCAATATGCACCTCAATTTGTACTACCTTTATGTCTCTTTGCTTGTCTGATACACTAGGTGCACTGATCACGTTTACCTTTTCATTTTTAGCCATTTTTTTAACTGCTTCTCCAAGTCACTAGAAGTTTTATCAACAACAACTCCTCTATGCTCAACATTCTTTCTATTAACATTTTTGAGCTTCACCATGTGATCACCTTTTGATTTGTTCTCATTAGGTTGTCTAGAGTTGGTATCTTTTATAAACATCCCTGTAGCTTTCCCATTTGTGTTTCTTACCACCATGTCTTTAGTTTGCACATGGGCAATCATCTCTATGGTGATCCTATTCATCTCTTCTATAGAAGGTCTTGTCAACTTTACTGGCTCAGAAGAAGAGTTCATGTTACAAGTCTTTTCATCAATGTCTTCCTCATCAGAAAAGACCTCTTGATGGAAAGAAGCCTGATTGTATCTTTTTTCATTTATGTCTACTTCTTCATCAAGTTCAAAATCAACTTCATGTCCTAGATATGAAGTAGCCATGTTACATCCAATGTCATCTTGGTCTTCTTCTTCTTGTATCTCCTCATTACCACAATCCTGATTAATAGCCATAGAATGTGCAACCACACAATGCTCTGTAGAATGAGGGGATTGGCATGTGTCACACCAAGGCATCTCTTCCATGACATTTATTGAAGCCTTACATAATGGGTTAGGGACACCTCTGTCATTGTTTCCTCTTGTAGCAGGGACAATAGGCTTGCCATCCTTCCATTGGGTGTTGTAAGGATAATTCTGCAATCTATTCTATCTATTTAAATTATTATTGAACTGAGGCCCATCATTAGCAGGAACAAAACTATTCCTATTAGCAGGTGCTTTCAAATCCTTCAATGCATTAAGCACCTTATCCAACTTATCTTCTTTTGGTTTCCTACTTCCCATAGTCCTTTCATTATATTTCTTATATTTCTTATCTCCAAATAGCTTTGGATCATCTCTCTTTCCACCCAATTTCCCTGATATCTTCATATTGTTCTCAATATTAATGGAAATCCTGAAAGCATCCCGGAGAATTCTAGTCTCTTTATCTCTTAGTAGGTAGCCCATCTTCCCATCAAATGCATTGAAATATGTAGTTAAACAGACATTATCATCTAATCGCATAACTTGGAACAACTTATGCATAGCTTTAAGAAATCTCATGTTGAATTCAGCTGCAGATTCATTCTGATTTTTCCTTATGGTATTAAATTCATTCAACATAAAACTAGGGTTTAGTATATCACCAAACTACTCTTTGAAACATCTCTCAAAAGAATCCCAAGTATCAATACATCTATCAGGCAATCTTTTAAACAAATCTCTTGCATCCTCCACTAAAGATTATACAAATAATTGTAGGACCACATCCTCATGCTCTACCTCATAGTCATTAAGCATATCAACAAATAACCTAAGGTGTTCTTCACAACTAATAGAATTGTTACTAGCAAACCTAGGTACTTTATCTCTTATATCTTTTGGAAAAACATTTGGATACCCTAGTATCCCATCAAAACTAATCTGCCTATAGCCTTCTAGGCAGCCTTCTAGGTGCATAGGTCTTCTTTGAAACCCTGAACTAGTATTCCCACTAGCATTAGCATTTTTATCTATGTTCCCACCCATTTGTACATTTAGTTGTCTATTAGGGTTAGCCATTTCCCTAGTAGATGTGGTAGGAATTGTATCACTAGTAGTGGCATTGCTAATTAGAATAGTAGTGTTCATAGATGGCATACCTAATTCAGGAGCAGGAGGGCCTTAAACATTAGCTAATGAAGCCTTCAAGCACTAGATCTTTCTTCTTTTCTCTACAATGGCAGCATCAACCTCATCTTTCTCCAACTCTTAAGCAAGAGCTTCATCCTCCCTTCTTTTCTTCTCTATCTCTATCTCCTTATTTGTTCTAGGTGCTGGGATCCTTGGTATAGTCAATGGTTTACTTGCTTTGTCACCCACCATCTTCTTCTTTCCTTTATCTACTACAACAACATCTAGCCTAGTGATCTCCTGTCCATCCTTGTTCTTAGGCAAAGGAACATAAATTTTCCCTTGTCTGATGAGAGGGCCCTCTTCATCAAACTCATAATCTTCTAACAAATGTTCCTTCTCACTCCTCAGAGTTTCAAGGTCACCAAAAACATCATGTTGCAAAACCTTAGGAGCATAAGCAAGAGACTTGTTTCTCTCCTTCATCTCCTTGATTTTTCTTAAGAGAGACTCCCTTTCAATAAGGGCATTCACCTTTTCAGCCTCTCTCTCCTCTCTTAGTCTTTCATATATAGCATCTTGCTCTGCCAACTACAACCTAAGTGCATTTAGGTCATGTGGATCTATCATATTGTCTTCAGAGCTTGA
Source organism: Chamaecyparis obtusa (assembly GCA_027943335.1). NCBI lineage: Eukaryota > Viridiplantae > Streptophyta > Pinopsida > Cupressales > Cupressaceae > Chamaecyparis > Chamaecyparis obtusa. The sequence continues at coordinate 286,269 of BSBK01000328.1, read as the reverse complement.
TGATACTTCCTCATTAGCATGGTGTTCATGAGGGAAATGCACTCACCTTGGTTCCATGGGCTACCTTCTAACATTATCCTCATTTACATCTAAATGAATTTCTAAGCCCATATCTCTATCTCATTCATCCTGACTTGCAGGCAATGAACCCTTATCTTGAAATAGTGCCTCTAGGGTATCATAAAATTTATCCTCAGAGTGACCACCATCTAATCTAGCAACTCTATCATGTGAAACTTCCTCACTAGAGGGTCCATGTGGTGCTCTTCTTCTATTATTTCTTTGTTCTCTTGCAGGGGCACTGGTAGACTCCCCTCTTCTTCCAATCCAACTCTTCTTTTCCTATCTAGGTAATTGCTCCAAAGAAATCTCTAGGTTTTTTCTAACATAGGACCTAGTATTCCTTATTTTCTCCATTTTAAACTTATGACACTGGTTCTCAACCTTTAGAGTCACCACCCACTTCAATGGGAACACTTTAACTTGAATACCACAGGAAAACAAGAGTGCACTTTCAAACTTTTATTTCTACACTCTCCCCACTAGAGTCACAATTTTATGTTGGTGTGGATTATTCCCTGTGATCTTCAACCTATAGATTTACACTTTGATGGATAACTTTATGCAGAGCTTTGACTCTATCACCACTCCAAAGTCCACAAGGAAGAGGGCCAACTTAACAAGGATCAACCATGAGATCCTTCTTCACTTTAACCTTCAAGCTTGGGTGGGTGTACCCTTGATTCACTTTCTTTAAAGGAATCAGCAAATAAGTATTTAGACAAGTCCTTTATAAACAAATTGAAGGTATATTCATTTAAATGTATGTGTATGTGGTCGAAAACCAATGAAATGAATCTAGGAGAAAGGACCAGTGCCTTATCCCAGGGAAAAGAGTCACTTAATAACATATATCACATGAAAATACTAAATCCAACTCTAGAGAATTTAGGATGAGTGCTTTGCTTATCACCCTTCTCACTCAAACACCTGGATATGAAACTTAACCAGACTTGACCTCACTGAATACACTGAAGAGACCTTTAATCCCAACCTTGTTAGGAACTCATAGATGACATTCACAATACTCTTTGTTTACCATATATTAATCTCACTTTGTGATACTAACATATATGAGCTCTGATGCAAGATAAGAAAACATACACAAACATAGGATCAAAATTCAATAACATTCTCATTAACATAAGAAAGATCAATACATTACCGAATGATTCAAAGCTAGGAAGGCAACACAAGATCTAACTTCTCCTTCCTCAAGATGTTCAGACAGTCTACAACCTTGGAACAACTTTTTTTTGAACCCCCTCTAAGTCAAAAATGCTAACACTTATACCCCCTAGCTGCCCTGGAATCTTCAAAGAAGATGCAACAAGCTACCGATAGCTAGGGTTAGGGTTTCAACTACCCAACCATCAGGATTAACTCCAAAATTCAAAATTGTAGGAGGAAAAACTAGAAGCCACCTGGAGATAGAAAATTAAACAACTTGTAATCATGGAAAATCATGAGACAGTATAAGACATCTAGGTGAATCATGAAAATAGTACTAATCACTCCTTGCAAGAGCTTCTCGAGCTCCAAACCACACTCCAATGGGTACAAAAACATCAAAAATGACGCCCATGGCACCCTTAGACTAGACTGTAACAACTACCACCATTAAATTGATCGAAGTAGGTGAAAATCATCAATTTTTGGTACCTTCATGTCATTGCAAATCCCTTCAAAAATTCAAATTTGAAAACAAACCGTCATAGTGAGCCTTTACCCTCAAATCGACGGTTGAAAATAAATCTCCATCAACTTTAAAGCGCAGCCGTTGATCTCATCCTTTTCGCAGGATTTAATCTCTTAACTCAACCGATAACATAGGGTCTTCTATTTGAGAACTAGCGACAATGACATTTCCCAGAGTGTTTAAAACCTTAACCACCACATCATGAGACCTCGCAACAAAGGGAAAACACTAACCATTTCACCAAGTCGCTAGATGATTTCCTGTGACCGCTAAGAAACTGGAGACCTAGAGATAGACTATCGCATAATCTCGAGATGGAAAAGCTGACTACAAAAAGACCTATAGAATTGGAGACTGATTGGGAAAGATAGAAAAGAGCACATGAATTTTAAGATTTTAAGTGGCCGATAAAGTAACTTGAAAATAGAAAAGTGACCAAGGGTGCCAAGGGTTTTTAGAAAAATTTGAAAATAACGGCTACCTTTTCAAATTTTTAGGGGTTTTTGTAAGCTAGAGAGGAAAAAATTTGTAGGGACTAGGGAGAAAGGCCAAGGCCAAGGGAAATTTGTAGTGATAGGCCATTTTCAAGAGGAGTTTTTGATAAAATAGGAAAATGGGCTAATAGGTGACACCAAATTTTTGTAAAGTGACATTAAATTCATCTTAGGTGACAAACTTTTCACAGCCAACATTGAATTGAACTAAGTGATAGTAAAAGCTTCCTAAGAGACATCAAAATGCTATGGTTTTTGAGGTGTAAAGAGTTATGAAATTTGGTTAGGTCTATGTGTGAATTTTCTAACTAGAGGTGACAATGAAAATGGGTTAAGTGATAGAAAAATTCTTGATAGCAACACTAAAAGTCATGAGTGCGACATTATAAAGCCCTAGGTGACTTTAAAAATTTACAGATCAACATCATTAGTAACATCATCAAGAGTCAGGGATTGATCATCAAAATCAAAGTAAAATCTTTGATCAGAAAAGTTTTTGTCAACAAATGAATGAGGCATCATATCAAGGATCCATCATCAGAATGAACATCATATTAGAATGATCATCAAAACCATATTAGGAGAGTTTCATACCAATCATCGAAAAACATAAAAGATGAACATCAGAGATCAACCATTATTGAACCAAGACCTATCAATCAAGCCGGCTCAGAGTATTCTTTGAATCAACATGCTTCACACATCAACTCAAAGATGGGCATTTGTAATCACCTAAAAATGAACACAGATAATTCAAAGAAAATTAAGTAAAATCAAAGCAAATCAAGGACAAAATTGCATAAATTGAATCACAATGCATAATTAGCCAATCAAAATAAAAATCAAGTCTTAATTCAATCAGAATTAAAATTGAGAGCATTTTAATCAAGTGCAATCAAATCAAAGTGCAAATAATTCTATTAATTGTATAGTCTTGGATTAAATTAAATTCAACCCATTCAAGGGGTGCATGACTAAAATAAATCAATTAATAAAAATCAATTACTCTCAACAACCACAAAGGGAGGAAAATCAATCAACCAATGAGATTAAAGAAATGGCATTCACATGGATCAAGCCAAATTAAATCTCAATCACTCAAAGTGAAAGAGAATCTTGTCCATTGATCTTTTCTACTTGTCCCAAGCTTTGAGGACACAAAATTTGCATTGTCTTCAAAGGGTGGAACCAAAGACTCAACCAAGGCTTAATCATGATCAAACACAACTACACCCCCTACCATTGGGAAAATCTATAAAAGGAAGACCAATTTCCTTCATAATTCATAACCACACATCTAAGAATTGCTCCAACCTCTTGCAATTTGAGTTTAGAAAGGCATTTAAGAGAATTTATTAGCATTTATCTTGATAATTGTTAACTTTAGCATTGTTTTATCTTTATCATTCTCATTCTAGGACTGTCATTAATGAGACCTTATTGAGAGCTTTGCATTAACACTCTTAGTTAGAGAGCCATAGGATGCTTAATTGATCATTGATTTAGCTAAATAGTTGTTCTATTGTGGTTTAATTTAGTTGTTATTTCATTTATTGTTGATGATTAACCCTAATTCTATGAAGATACATTCACTTGTATACAAAATGGCACCCACTGTGGGGCACTAAGCCTCATTTTATCAATTTTATCATCTGGATCATCTTTTGTATGCTTGTATTTTCTAGTTTTCATGAACATTTTACAATAAATAGGTGAAATGATGCGTATAGTCAATTCAATCACACCTACAGTCATTTAGATGATGCTTACAATCTCTATGTCGGCGCTTATTTACTGAACATTTGCACCTAGTTGATAACTTCTTTTCCCTCTTAAATTCTTTCTTATCACCTACAATTAGAGTGATTACACTTGTGCGATAAAGATATACTACCTTCTCTTTGACAAATCACACTTGATAGCTAAGAAGTGTCACTGTTTGATGTTTTATTGTCGCTTGTGACCAAGCTTTGTGAAGCATTTTATGAAAATAGTCATGCCTAGTATCATTTATCTTACACTTGATTTTCTTAAAGTGTCACTTTGACTTAATTCATTTATGCAACTTTAAGTATTCTTTCTACTTAAGAGTAAATTGTTTACACTTGTTTAACTTTCTATGTTGCCTGTGTCACTTTTAAGTGTCACCTGCTAACAGTAAACTTACACTTGCAAATGATTCGATATCGCATATTTGCAGGACAATGTCACTTTTAGTTGTTTATCTAAATTTTCTTTTAGATTCATAAATTCATTTATCTAACTCTTTTTTTGTACATTTTCACTATAAATCAGTAGGCATCAAAAATTTTAGAAGCCAGAAAGCAAGTTTAATAAAAAAGGAAGGCACTAGCTAAGAAGATAAAGAAGGAAAACATAGCACATATCAAGGCTCTTCTTGAGTCAACACAAGAGGAGGACAATCAAGTATATCTAAAATACCTTGTTGTTATTGAAGCTTATAAAAGAAAATTTGTATCTCTTAATTGGATCTTTAGTCCTTAGTTCAAGTTTTTGTTTGAAGATTTGCAAATAAAGAGCTCAAAGTTCATTACATAAATCTTTTCTTTGTCAATTTTGATTTTGGATTCCCTCATTGTGATTATTAGTGTTGACTAACTTGCTGGGGGATAAACACACTTGGAAGGAGCTATTGCCAAGGTAAGATGAGAACAATGAAATCACTCAAAAATGCCCCTAACTTTGGTTAGCTACAAAGAAAGAGGTAAGCCTAAACTAGACAATATTTTCCCTTAGCTTGTGGCATTTGGTGCATTTAAAATCTAGTAATTGAGAAGGATTAAAGAATCAAACACATAAATCAAAGCCCCTTGTTTTTGGAAGAGAGTACAAATACTCAAATCCCTCTAGTTAGTGGGTGAAATAAATTGAACCTTGTTAATTTGTGTTTGGGAACTAAAGGGAAAGTTAGGGATATGCTCTTCACCTTCTTGGTGAACCAAATTCCCAAAAGATTAACCTTAATTCCATTTTTCCTTGCTTTCAAAATGAACATGCTAGAACTTTAGTGGGCTCACCTCTCAAGTTTGCCTTAACAAGGCTGGTGAGAGGGATAGCCCAAAGTGGGGCACGCTTACTTTTCTCGTGAGAATCCAATCCACTATAAAATGAAACACATGTATCCTTAATGGGGTACATGGAAAAAGGATCTTAATTTTTTCAACTTCCTCTAGTAGTCCTCATGGATTGCACAAAATCTTACTTCGGTGGGTGTGGGAAGCCTCCTAACATATTTGGGGGATGAAAGACTAAAGTCCATTTTGAATAGAATCCATAATAAAATGTTGATAAAGTAGAAAAGACCAGCTTATAGAGCCATGTTTACAAACCAAATTTTGTGCTAAGGTAGGTGCTTGAAGTGACTTCTTGTGAAAAACCCATAACAACATTCTACAAATCAAACATTTTGTGTTTAAGAGGATAAAAAGAGACAAGTGAATGTGTGGTTGTTGCATTTAAAATACACAAGCAAGTGAGATATATCCATTGAAAATCATCTTATATTTTTAAATCTCTTCAATAAAAAAATCAACAACTCTCATATCAAACACTATTCTGAATCAAACCCTTGTTGGATGCCGGTTTCCACATAGTCTCATACATATAGGTTATCATTACAAGGTGATAGAACATTTGGTGCAAACAAAGAGAAAGAAGATGAATATCAAAGTCTTCACAAAGATCCTAACTATGAAGAAATTCTTCCCAACCTATCTGAACAAAGACTTGAAGATATGGATAGAAATTCAACATACCAAAATCACAATACCAACATGTTAATATGATTTAGAACAATAGAGAGGGGGGTGAATAAGTTGTTCTCAGGTCCTGATGTATAAAACACTCTCAAACACTTATCCTTAAATCAGATCCAAAACCAAAACAAACTCAGTCATCACTGATTAAATAATAGACACATCTAACAATATAGTCCACTACGTAGTTGTAACTTAACTTCTAAAACATAGTAATGTTTAGACCTAAACATTCCCACAAGTATTAACACCAAGATTTATAGTGGAAACCAAATTTGGGAAAAACCACTTTGTAACATGCTACTATTATTTTCACTCTTTTGAAGTGAGATCGATAAAAAGCCAACCCTGTCAAATGTTACAATACACACTGTCAGGTGTGACCCAGTTAAAGGATTTCAATCACCCTGTTAAAAGTGAGCCTAGCCATAGGACTTACATACACTCCATTAGAATGCAACCTTGTTCAAAGGATTTAACATATGACTATTAGGTCAACCTCTGTTAAAAGGATTTTGACTGTTACAATGGTTAGAAAGTAGCAATAGTATTATCTGAAAAATATACAACTCACTTTGCAAATATTAGATCTGATTCCATAAACTAATGCTAGTTTACTAACTTTGAAACTTTTCCATTTCCATCTCTGATCTGATCAGAACTTTTCTTCAAGCAATCACCACAATTCTCCTTCACCCTTTTTTTCTTATTCAGTCAATAAAACTTTCTTCTTCCAACATTCTCTGTTCTTCATGTGCATACATATCAAAATGCTCAGGTTCTCTTATATTTTCCTCAATTAGGTTAACTCATCTTTTTCCACTCAATCTCAATCATAGATCTTAGGGTTAGGTTAGATTCATTGAATCTACCCGCTTCATGTTCTTTAGCTCCTTTTCTAGAATCATCTCAAATCTCTTAAAGATTTACAATAAAACATTTTACAATGCATTTAATGCTTCCAAACAATCAATAAATAAAGTCAACACATTTTACATAATCCAAGAATTCAACAATGTTGGCTCCAAAATTAAATTCTCTTCAAATATAAAATTGTTGATGCTCAGTCAATACTATGATTATCAAATTAGTCTTAATGTAGAAAGCTCGGTCATTAATAAAACTATTTCCTCGGCTTACACTATCTTAGAAATTTACTGATGCTCGATCGACACTAGAATTTTTCTCGACATATACTAACTTAGTCGACACTAATATCACTCAGCTTAAACATGACTTTTTCCATTCTTTTCTTGGTTAAGCCTACCAGTTTAGTCTTCAGTCTTACTAAGATAAACAATACATTATCTCATCATAGTGCAACATAGTCAAGTACACTTTGTACTATCAAGACAACTCAACTATTCCCTTGGTGCTATTGTTACCAACCTTGCTTAGCCCCTTAGCAACACTCAAATAGATATAGTACTTTCCTAAGTAGCAACAGTCTTACCAATTAAGGTTTGATATCAATGACAATACAAAAGTTGTTTCAATTGCAGTTTCCAACAATCTCCCTCTTTGGCATTGATGGAAACACCATATGATATCACCTAAATAACACATGGATTACCAACCAATCTAAAAACTTATATGTCCATCATAAAATTATTTTATAATATCCTTAGCTTCATTTTGATTCAAAATCCTATAAGCCTCACTTCTATGACCTTCAGAAGTATTTAGATCTCCCTCTATCCTGATTCTTCATTTCAGTTCATCAGCCTTATCTTTAGTTCATCAGTTCATCTCCCTCTTACTTTTCAGTATCATGTGTTATCATATCAGTACATCTCCCTCTTTGACAAAAATACCAAAGTAGCAACTAAAACATACATCCATTAGATGTAGATAATATCTATGCAAATCAATGTTTCTCCCTCTGTCATCTTGCTTATGACTGATTCCTTGTCTTTTCTTTTCTTCACAACTCTAGGCCAGCCCTAAAGTGTGACAAATTTTTGCATCAATTTGTCAAATATTCTACTATAGCACCTTTGATGCAGTGCTCCTAGCTTGTCTAGGAAGCCTCAGTTAGGGGAAGAACCCCTAATTGACTTCTCAAATACTCATGAGCTTCTCTAGGTAAATCTTTAGTGAATATGTCTGCTAATTGTTCTTTTGTATTCACATATTCCATTCGGACTTCTTTATCTTGTACTAATTCTCTCAAGTAGTGATACTTGATTGAAATGTGCTTGGTCTTAGTGTGAATCAGTAGATTCTTAGAAATATTGATAGCACTTGTGTTGTCAAAGAAAATAACAGTAGGTTCAATGATTTCTTCTTTCATGCCTATCAACAATTGTTTTATCCATACCAAGTTTGAACAGTTTATTGCAACAACAACATACTCGGCCTTGGTAGTAGATTGGGAAATGCAATTTTGTTTCTTGCTTGTTCAAGAGACTAATCTCTATCCAAGAAATAAAGCTCCACCACTAGTACTCTTTATGTCATCTACATTTCCTGCCCAATTATCATCTATATAAACTTGGAGTTCAAATTTTTCATCCTTCTTATAATATAGACCATAGTTAGCAGTTCCTTTCAAGTATCTCATAATTCTTTTCATGACCATAATATGTGTTTCCTTAGGATTGGTAGAGAATCTTGCCACAATCCCAACAACTAATGCAATATCTAGTCTACTATGTACAGCATACTGTAATTTTTTAATCATGGATCTATACAGAGTCTGATTCACTTCTATAGCATCACCATTCTTAGATAACTTTTGTCCAGTAACCATGGGAGTTCCTACTAGTTTAGCATCTTCCATCCCAAAAGTTTTTAGTATTTCATTAACATACTTAGATTGTGTAATGAAAATTACATTCTTTCTCCGATATACTTGTAAACCAACAAAGAATTTGATCTCACCAAACATACTCATTTCAAATTCAGTTTGCATTTCATTTGAAAAACTTTTACATAATGCATCTTGTCCACTAAAAATAATGTCATTTACAAAGGTTTTTTCCAACAAGATACCTTTACCTTCTTCATCCTTCATGTAAAGATTTGTTATGTCATTTGTTCTTGAAAATCCAATCTATATCAAGTAGTTGTACAACCTCTCATACCAGGCTCTAGGAGCTTGCTTCAATCCATACAATGCTTTGTTCAATTTGCACACCATGTGTCTTATGTTTGGATCAATAAAACCTTCTGGTTGTTCTATGTAAACTTTTTCTTCTAGTATATCATTCAAAAATGTAGACTTGACATCCATTTGATATACCTTGAAATTTTTATAAGCAGCATATGCAAGAAGATCTCTTACTCCTTCCAATATAGCTATAGGGGAAAATGTCTCCCCATAATCTATTCCTTCTTCTTGTGCATAGCCTTTTCATACCAGCCTAGCTTTGTTCCTAGTGATTTCACCATTTTCATTCAACTTATTTCAAAACACCCACTTTGTTCCTATAACATTTTTGTTGTAAGGTCTCAGCGCCAGAGTCCAAGTATCATTCCTCTCAATCTTGTCAATCTCTTTATTAATTGCTTGTATCCAGTATTCATTCTCAAATGCTTCTGTAGTTGTCTTCAGTTCAAATTCACACGGTAGACATGTTGGATCCTTAGCCTTACTTCTGGTCTGAATTCCAGCATCCTTGTCTCCAATTATCTATTTAGGCTTGTGATGTCTTCTCACATATTTTGCCAAAATAGGTTTAGTTGTTCTCTCCTCTATTTCATTATGTTCCTCAACAAGATTGCCAGATTCAACTTTAGAATGCTCGGTAACCTCTTCTTGATACTCAACAACATTTTCTTGTAGCTTGGTATGTTCTTGTTCTCTCTCGGCACTATTTTCCTGATGCTCAGCAGCTTCTATCTGTCGCTTAGCATAGATTACCCAAGACTTAGCATCAGGGGCAAGTCTTTTACTTGCCTCTTCTTCTTCTTCTTCAATGTACACAAAAGATCCATAATCTTCTGGTTCTCTTTTTCTATCAGCTCCATTTCTTTCTCTCTTGATCTATACTTGGTTAAGAGTGTAGGCAGTAGTGCTTATAGCTTCTTTCCAATATTTATGTGCCACATTCTTTTCAATCATTAATGTCCTTGCACAATCCAAGATAGATCTATTTCTCCTTTTTTCTATACCATTCTATGGAGGTGTTCTAGGTGCAGACATCTATCTTTTAATTCCTCTATCATTGCAAAATAGATTAAATTCATTTGATGTAAATTCTCCACCTCAATCAAATGTAAGACATTTCAGGTTCCTACTTGTCTCTTTTTCAACCTTAGCTAAATACCACTTAAAGAATTGAAAATCTTTAGATTTTTCTTTTAGAAACATCGCATGCATCATCCTAGTATGATCATCAAAAGATAAGATAAAGTATCTAGCACCATAGTAAGTTTGTACACCCATAGGTCCACAAAGGTTAGTATGAACCAAATCTAAAATGTTTTCAGAAGTAAAGGATTTTCTCTTGAAACTTGAATTTGTCATTTTTCCTATTTGGCATTCCTTTCACATCACATTCTTAGGTTTCTTCAATCTAGGTAGACCTTTTACCTTTTTCTTCTTACTTATCTCTACCAGATTGTCAAAGTTAACATGACATGGCCTTTTATGCCATAACCAAATATCATCAAGTTGTGTAATCAAACATGTTTCTTCATATAGGTCAAGATAGAACAAATTACCTCTAGTATAGTCTCCACTTCCAATCAATTCTCTAGTAGCATCAAATATTTTAGCTTGCTTGTGATGAAATTCCACTCGGTAACTAGTTTTGTTAAGTTGAGAAACACTTAACAAATTATAATTAAGACCTTCAACCCAATATGCATTTTCAGAAGATATCTTATCAGTTAGTTTAATCAAACCTTTTCCTCTAACAAGACATGGTGCATCATTACCAAATTTTACACTTTTACCTCTATAATGATGTAGGGTCTCAAAACTTATTTTTGTCACCAGTCATGTGATGTGAACAACCACTATCAATAATCTATTTATCAATCTTGTTCACATAGGATATCAATGCAATTTTCTCATCCTCATCATATTCATCTTTCATTGCCATAGACTATCTGAATTTCAAAATCATCACTATTAGTGTCAGTCTCTTTTTCAGCAATGTAACAAGATTTCTTACCTTTTCCTTTGTAGTCTATGTTCCATAGGTAGCTTCTATCATCTTTTCTATCTTTGTGTTTTCTTTTCCTTTCATCATCATTATCCTTCTTGTCAGGACATCTAGCAGCTATATGACCAACTTTATTACATGCAAAACATATAAAAGGGAGTTTACCTTTATACTTTCCTTTTCCCCTTCTTAGTCTTCTAGCCATAAGAGCTTCTAGATCTTCTAGGTCTTCATCAGAAGTGTCACTATCACTTTCACTATCACTTTCACTTTCACTTTCATTCATGCATCTTTCTTTTTCTTTCTTTGGCTTGTTTGAACTAGCTGTGACTTAAAAGAAGATTCAACATTTCCAATGCTTCCAATAGTGAAATTGTCATAGTTAGAGAGTTCAAAAGAAGTCATCTTACCAACCAAACTTTCCAAAGTAAGCACATTAGCAAAGTTACATCTAGATTCTTGAATAGCTAAGATCTTAATAGCATATATAGGACATAGGGTTCTTAGTACTTTCCCAATTATAGTTTCATCATCAATAGCCCCATTTGCTCCTCTAATAGCATTTACAACTTCTTTTATTCTACCATAATATTGTGCAATGTTTTCACCTTCTTGCATTCTCATTTCATCAAACTTACCTCTAAGACTCTCAGCCTTTTCTTTCAGCACATTCAAGTCACCACCATAGATCCTTGCAAGAGTGTCCTACATATCCTTATTAGTTATGCAGTCCTTAATATCCTCAAATTCTGGATAGCTTAGTGTAGATGCAATTTCCAACATGGCCTAATTATGTTCTTTCTTAGCTCTCATTTCTTTGGTACTCAAAGGTGTGATAGGTGAGACATAGTTGTTCTCAATGTAGTACTTAGAAAAGTCACCAATACCAGCCAGATCGAGCTTCATCAAGCTTTTCCATGCAGGGAAGTGTTCCTTGTTCAGCTTCGGTACCTCTTTTTTATAAATCTTGATCATTTGCTTCAAGCCCCTTTAAACTTGATTTCTGTCAACACTAATAATAAGCAAAAAAGCTCTAATACCAATTGTTAATATGATTTAGAATAACAAAGAGGGGGGTGAATTAGTTGTTCTTAGGTCCTGATGTACAAAAAAATCTCAAAAACTTATCCTTAAATCAGATCCAAAACCAAAAAAAACTCGGTCATCACTATTTAAATAATAGAAAAATCTAACAATGCAGTCCACTACCTAGCTGTAACTTAACTTGCAAAACATAGTAATGTTTAGATCTAAACATTCACACAAGTATTACCACCAGGATTTATAGTGGAAACCCAATTTGGGAAAAACCACTTTGTAATATGCTACTATTATTTTCACTCTTCTAAAGTGAGCTCGGTAAAAAGCCAACCTTGTCAAAGGTTACAATACACACTGTCAAGTGTGACCCAATTAAAGGATTTCAATCACCCTATTAAAAGTGAGCCTAGCCATAGGACTTACATACACTCCCTTAGAATGCAACCTTGTTCAAAGGATTTAACATATGACTGCTAGGTCAACCTTTGTTAAAAGGATTTTGACTGTTACAATGGTTAGAAAGTAGCAGCAATATTATCTAAAAGATATACAACTCATTTGCAAATATTAGATCTAATTCTGTACACTAATGCTGGTTTACTGACTTTGAAACTTTGCCATTTCCATCTCTGATTTGCTCGAAACTTTTCTTCAAGAAATCACCACAATTTTCCTTCAGCCTTTTCTACTTATTCAGTCAATAAAACTTTCTTCTTCTAGCATTCTCTATTCTTCATGTACATACATATCAAAATGCTCAAGTCCTCTTATATTTTCCTCAATTAGGTTAACTCATCTTTTGCCGCTCAATCTCAATCGTAGATCTTAGGGTTAGGTCAGATTCATTGAATCTACCCACTTCATGTTCTTTGACTCCTTTTCTAGAATCATCTCAAATCTCTTAAAGATTTACAATAAAACATTTTACAATGCATTTAATGCTTCCAAACAATCAATAAATAAAGTCAACACATTTTACATAATCCAAGAATTCAACAATGTCAGCTCCAAAATTAAATTCTCTTCAAATATTAAATTGTTCATGCTTGGTCAATACTGTGACTGTCAACTCGATCTTCATGTGGAAAGCTTGGTCACTACTAAAACTATTTCCTTGGCTTACACTATCTTCCTTAGCAATTTACTGATGCTCGGTCGACACTAGAATTTTTCTCAGCATATACTAAATCAGTCGACACTAACATCACTTAGCTTAAACATGATTTTTTCCATTCTTTGCTCAGTTAAGCCTACCAGTTTAGTCTTCAGTCTTACTAAGATAAACAATACATTATCTCATCATAGTACAAGATAGTCAAGTACACTTTCTAGTATAAAGATAACTCAACCTTTCCCTAAGTGCCATTGTTACCAACCTTGCTTAGCCCCTTAGCAACACTCAAATAGATATAGTACTTTCCTAAGTAGCAACAATCTTACCAATTAAGATTTGACATCAATGACAATACAACAATTGTTTCAATTGCAATTTCCAACACAACAATGCCAACCATAATTCTAGGGAAAGACTTGAAGAAAAGGTTGAGAAGGCTACTCAAGATTTAGAATTCCTAGATTTCATGGAGAAATTGATAGATAGGGATAAGGAGAACTTTTTCTTAAACCTATCACAAAAGGGAGTGAAGCTTCCTCATGACTTTGATATGGATGAACTTAGGAAGGATCATCAGCAAGATGATCCAATGAATGCTATGACTAGGCAAATTAAGGCCTTCCAAGAACAAATTGATACTCTAAAGAAGGAGCTAAACCTAAGGCCTTCTCTATTGAAGCTTTGTGTCCTTTTCCTTTCGACAAAAGCCTAGTTATGGTGTCATTCCCTTTCAACACCATTTTTCCTAAATATGATAAATACATGGGTAAAATGGACACATAGGATCATTTGAGAGAATTTTGTGCCCTAAGTATAGAGTTAATGCATAATGATACTTATCTAATGAGACTCTTTCCTAGAAGCTTAGGAGGACCCGCAATGGAGTGGTTTTAAAAACTACCCCAAGGAATAAAAACCTTTGAGGAGCTAGCCTCCAAATTCGTGACCCATTACTCTTACAATATTGAGCATGAGATCACAATGCTCAAGTTATGTGATACTAAGAAGAAAGATGGAGAGTCCTTCTTAGGATTCTTGCAAAGGTGGAGGACTGTTTTCACAAGGTATCCACAAAGTATCCCAGAGAAAGAAAAGATGGAAATTTTCACCAACAACTTAAATGCTCAAATGTATTATAGATTGCAACTTCAATGTTCTCCCACATTTGAAAAACTTATTGAAAATGGAGTCAAACTTGAAGATGTTTTGGTCAAAAGAGGTGAAATCAAATTATTTAAGGACAACAAATTCAACAACAACAACAATAATAACAACATAAACATCAATAATTATGTGCCCAAGTATTTCAATAATCAAGGGTCCAATAATCAAAATGATCAATCAAAATCTTAGACTAAGAATAACAACAAAAACCTTGTCAATGATGGGGTTGTAGTCACACAACTTGAAGTCTACCCTGTTTATTTTACCATATGGAGAAAATTCTTCAAATAATGTTAATCAAGCAAATAAAGCTCCATATAATTCCAATAATTACAATAATAATTCCAATCCTTCCAACAATAAAATTTGGGATAAGTCAAAATTCAACTCCAATTATAAAAAAAATGAAATTCACTTATTTGGGTGAACCTTTGGAGAATGTACTAAGAAATTTGGTTGCCAATCAAGTTATCACATTACCTGACATATCAGGTTATGAACCACAAGTTAAGCCACATTGGTGGAATGAATCTCATCATTGTGAATACCATCGAAATAGAGGTCATTCAACCAATGAATGTATGAGATTAAAACATGTGGTGCAAGATCTAATTGATAATGGAACTATTCAAATCGAAGGGCCTAAAAACAAAAAAGATCATATGGCTTACAAAAATCACTTTTTAAATCATGAGAAAGGTGAGTCATCTAATCAAAATCAGAAAAAGGGAAATGATAAAGAGAATTTTTCTCATACTTATGATAACACAATAAATACTCTAAGAGAGGAAGATCAAACTATAAATGTTATCATAGTAAAAGATAAATCAAGAGACGTATCATCAAATGTTGTCACTAGAGGAAAAGCATAAAAAAATTTCATACCTACCAATGCTCCAAAAATTGTGTTGTCCAACCAAGCTTCCACATCATCAACAAAGCAATATAATTTGGTTGATTAATTGCAAAGAACTCTTGCACAAATCTCTAATCTTGAGTTTCTCAAACTATCACCAATTCATAAGGATATTTTGGAGAAAGCTTTGTTAGAAACAAAAGTGCCTCTAAATTTGGAGGTACACAAATTTCAAAATAGGGTAGGAAATATAATTGCACCTCATTGCCTATCATTTTTTGAACAAGATGACATGTCTCTTAATCATCCCCAAAATCTATCTTTACACATAGAAGTGTTGATTCATAAGCATAGGGTGAAAAGAGTACTTATAGATGGAGGAGCTGGTATAAATATTTGTACCCTTAGCTTGGTAAGAGCCTTAGGATTTTCTAAGAAAACCATTGACCCAAAGAAAAAGATAACCATAAAAGCATATGATGATGAAGAAAGAGCCTCGAAAGGAGTCATAGTATTACCCATAAGAGTTGGTCCCATGCAAAAAGAGACTATATGTCAAGTGTTAGACATACAATTGACCTACAATATCTTGCTAGGATGGCCATGGAACCATGAAATGCAAGCTATTCCTTCAACTTATCATCAATGCTTAAAATTCCCATATATAGGTCAAGAGATAATGGTAAGTGGAGATCTAAATCCATTCCAATATTGTAATAATGTCAAACCTATCAATGACTCCTTAGTTCCACACAATACTAAAGACTCTACATCAAATCAAATGGAACAAGGTAAAAACTCCAAAGATACCCCTGTGTTGAAAGGAAAAGAGAAGATAAAGGAAGAGATTGTTATGGAAGAAGCACCAAAACTCATTAACCTAACTACATCGCCTAAAGGAAAAGAGAAGGTTAATGAGAATAAAATTATTAAAGAATCAAAAGAAGACTATACCAAAGCTCAAGTATACACTAAAGAATCCCATTATCAAAAGATGGACCAAATGATGAAATTTTTTGATGAACACTGAAAGATCAGACAAAAAGGAGTAGGTGAATACTCCTTATCTATGATGGACCTAGCTTTATCACCCAAATCCTTTGGAAAATCTTCAAGTTTACCTGATAAGTATAATGATAACTTTGTAAGGGAAAGTACATCATCTTCCATGGAGGAAGAAGATAATGAAATCCTACATTGGTTATACAAAGATGAAGAGTCAAGTACTCATGTCAAACACATCCAAAATATAACTATTCCCACATATCAATATGGAAACATATTTGCAATTATGAAAAAGATGGGTTACAAAGGTCAAGGACCTTTAGGCACAAATAATAAAGGG
The DNA here is from genome assembly GCA_027943335.1 of Chamaecyparis obtusa. NCBI lineage: Eukaryota > Viridiplantae > Streptophyta > Pinopsida > Cupressales > Cupressaceae > Chamaecyparis > Chamaecyparis obtusa. The sequence goes on along the minus strand of BSBK01000328.1, from coordinate 269,606 downwards.
CTAATTGAACCCCTAGAATCAACATGGTGAGATTCCAAAGAAAAAGCAGGGATAGGATATCTTGAAGAAGGATACACTAAAAAACACCATCCCAAACTATATGATCAAATATTACAATTAGAATCTCATAGTGACTAGGATTCTAATGAATGGGAATGGGAGACTCTATCTGATGACTCATGCCAAGATAAGGGCATTGATGTTATTCAGACTTATGCTTCTACAAAAAATAAAGGACCCATGGCTGGATCAAATACAAATCAAGCATCTAGTTCCAGTCGAGTGATCTTAAATGATGTGCCAAGCATAGAAATAGAAATAAATCAAGGGATAGGCAAACCATATGTTACTTTATGGAGACCTACTATGGAAGAATCAAATGCTAGGTTTAATCCACACAAGTTTTATCCAACTGAAACCCTAGTGGAGTCTAGTGAGGGGGACTTTGATCCTTCTTCTTTAGAACATTTTGAGGAAGCCTATGTCTAAGATTTCCAAGATAGAATGTATGAACCTTCCAATAATGAGATATACACTTTAAACCCAATTGAGACAAACCCAAGTGTTGATCCATTAACTCTCATTCGGCCGGATCTAATTGAATGCAATACTATTAAACCCACTACCTTGCCAACTTTCTTGAATGAAAAAATGTTGTCCCAATACCTAAACATAGTTGAAAATTCTTCTACCAAGGAATATCAAGAAGAAGTGATCAAAGGAGCATCCAAACTTCTAATTTGAGACAAAATGAAAAAATAAAAAATAGAAAGGGAAAAGAATCGAGTGTTGAAAACCACTTGGTGGCAACATTATATCCAAAAAAAGAAATAAAGAAATAAAGGATGTTTCTAAAGGTGAAAAACCAACTAAGGCACCTTTGGAAGGAAGCTTGGATGTTCTACCAAACCACTATGAAGAAAGGTCCCCAATTATAATTGAGCCAACATAAAAGATAAACATTGGATCAAAAAGAGAACCAAAGATCACTCATTTAGAAACATCACTAACAAGTGAAGAAAGAATAGAATTCACCAAATTATTTAAAGAAAAAAAATCATATTCACATGGTCTTATGAGGATATGCCAGGATTAGACCAAAATCAAATAATGCATCATCTAAATATCAAGGAAGGAGCCAAACCTGTTAAGAAAAAGCTAATAAAAATGCATCCTCATATAGCATTACTTGTCAAAGTTGAGTTGGAAAAACTATTGAAGGTGGGATTTATAAGGGCCATTGATTATCCACAATGGATCTCTAATATAGTACCAATATCAAAAGTAGATAAGTCCATCAGAATCTGCACGGATTTTAGAGACTTAAACTTGGCATGTCCTAAAGACGATTTCCCACTTCCAAGTATTGATGCCATTATAGACTTAACATCAGGACACTCCATGTTTTCACTTATGGAAGGATTTAGTGTCTATAATCAGAACAAGATGGCAATAGAAGACCAAGATAAAAATGCCTTTACATGTGCATGGGGCACATTTTGTTGGAATGTCATGCCTTTTGGTTTGAAAAATGCCGGAGTAACCCATCAAAGAGTAATGACTACAATATTCCATGATATGATGCATAAATTCAGGAAGGATTATGTGGATGACATACTAGGTAAGTCACATTCAAGAAAATAACATCTACCAATCTTGGCAAAAATATTTGAAAGGTTAGAAGAATTCAAGGTGAGACTTAACCCAAAGAAATGTGCTTTTCGAGTCCAATCTGGCAAACTTCTAGGTTGTATTGTATCCATAAAAGGAATAGAGGTTGATCCCACTAAAGTAAATGCCATAATGGAAATGGAAGCACCTAAAACAATTAGTCAGATGAGATCTTTACAAGGATACAATCCATCAGAAGATTTATCTCTCAATTGGCAGAAAAGTGCCCTAATTTCACCCAACTTTTGCAAAAAGACACAAATTTTAAATGGGATGAAAAGTGTGATGAAGCCTTTAATATATTAAAGAAATATCTCATGAATCCACCAATCTTGATGCCACCTATCAGAGGAAAGCCATTGATATTGTACATTTCAGCAATAGAAAACTCATTGGGGGCACTTCTAGCTCAAGAAAATGAAATAGGAAAAGAAAAGGCAATTTACTACATTAGTAGAACCTTAGTGAAATATGAGCTTAACTATAAATTTATGGAAAGGGCATGTTTGGCTATAGTTTTTTCTTCACAAAAATTATGCCATTATATGCTAGCTCACAAGATAAGGCTCATTGCCAAAATTGACCCTTTGAAGTATCTATTAAGTAAAACAATATTAAATGGAAGACTAGCAAAGTGGGTAATGATACTAAGTGAATTTGACATAGAATATGTTGATAGAAAAGAAATCAAAGGACAAGTCATTATCAACCAGCTAGTAGAAGAACCACTTCATGATGATCAACCTATACAAGTAAAATTCCTGGATTCAAAGATTGTGAATGTTGAAGTAAAAACATGGCAACTTTATTGTGATGGTTCATACACTCATCATGGATCAGGAGCAGGCATACTTCTAATCATGCCTCAAGGCTCCACTATCCCAAAATATTAAAAATTTCTATTTCCATGTACAAACAATATACCAGAATATGAATCCTTGCTTATTGGAATCAAGTTGGCATTAGAATTGAAAGTGAATGAATTAAAGTTATATGGAGATTCACAATTATTCATAAATCAAGCCAATGAAGAATATCAGACAAAAGATTACAAATTGGTACCTTACAAAACTATGGTGGACAACGTCAAGAAGTATTTCATAATCATTACATTTGAACAAGTGCCGAGAGAAAAGAACAAGGCAGTGGATGCTATGGCAACTTTGGCTTCACTTTGCAGATCCCTGATCAAAGTGCTAGATACGAGTTCTTCATAGAAGAAGTGATTCAACCCACGTATGACCCAACCCATGCTTATACCATTTTCCTACTTACTCCAACTAAATCACCTTGGTATGGATTAATTTACACCTATTTAAAAGATCAAACCCTTTCATGAAGGGTGCTCCCCTTAATACCACAAACACATAACAGAAACAGAGAAACAACAACAATATGCAAGAATAGAAAATAGGCTTCTTATTATCTCCACAAATGTGGAATTAAAAACTTTCAAAATTACAATATGCAAAGCCACATGGGCATTCCCTTATAGTATTCTATAGGACAAAGCCTCGAATCAATACCCAGATCTACCACCCAGAACTGCCCTAGACAACACTATGGGCCTTCTTTATATAGGCAATTTCCACCACCCGAGAAGGTTCTAGAAATTTAGCCCTTAGGGCTGACCAAACTTAGAATTATTTTATTTTTCAATTTATTACATCAAATTTGGCTCAAAATAACTTTTGAAACCCGAACATAAATTTTGAAGGAAAATTATTTTCTGCCATTTTAGGTGGACCAACTTCCAGAGACCATAAGTCATCACCAGTTGACCTGATTGACTATTATAACCACATTTCAGAAATGCCACGAAGTGCTCTACGGGCTTGATCAACACAAGCACCCATCACCCAAATTTTCAACCTCATCTGGGGCCTCTAAAGCCTTCAAAACTGAGTTTAAAGTTTATGTATCCTGCTACCAATACCGAAAATCTTCAATATCTTCAAAACTAGACTTGATCTAGCCATGAAACTTTACCAGCAGGCTGATATGACTGAGATGAACCTCCACATGCAAAATCAGAACATTCTAAGATTGTATGACCAACTTACTAAAAATAGCAAGTTTCCATAAATAGCAGCTCTACAATAGATAGCCCTTATTGAATACAAAAAATAGAAATATTTTTGGGTGATACAAGATTTCTCTTACACCCTGGATGCTCCTGCATCAAACACCTAGGTTAATTTGAGAAGTGACCCCATCATGACTCAAGTGTGTAGAGGAAAACCAAGATGGTTAATCTCCTCCTTTGTCAGCCATGATGAATCTTCAACAAGTCATCTTTTCCACTTGACCAAATATTCTTCATATGTCCTGTTCCTTGTGCTTATACCAATACAACTATCCAGTATGTCTTCAATCTCCTTGATATTTGAATTGGTTGCTGGAATACTCCACTGTGCTATTGTAACCTCATCTTCAACACCTCCTTCATGATACTCTATCAAATCTGAAATGTTAAACACTGGTGAAATATTCAGCTCAGTAGGCAATTCTACTTCGTATGCATTTCCTGAATCATGCTTCTTTAGTATTTTACATGGCCCAAACTTCTTTATTTTCAGCTTGTTATATGTACCAACTAGAAATCACTCCTTCCACAAATGAACCATGACTTCATCTCCAATCTAAAATTATTTATGCCTCCTTTTCTCATCTGCCTTAGCCTTATATTGTGCATTCATCTTGGTAATGTGCTTCCTCACCTCCTCATGGATGTTCTTCAAATGCTTTGCAAAATCCTCAGCTTCAACACTACCTATTTCTCCTTTATCTATCCTTCTCAACTCAGATGCATTTTTGGGACTATTTCCATATACAATCTGGAATGGTGATTTACCAGTACTCTTGTTGATATAATTATTGTATGCAAATTCTACCTGTGGTAAAATCAAATCCCATCCTGTTGGCTTATCTCCAACCAAACATCTCAGCAAATTTCCCAAACTCCTATTCACCACCTCCATTTGTCCATCAGTCTATGGATGATGTGATGAACTAAATTTCAAATCTATCTTCAGCTTCTTCCATAATATATGCCAAAAATATCCAACAAACTTAGTGTCCCTATCTAAAACTATACTCTTTGGCAAACCATGTAGTCTCACTACTTCTCTGAAAAATAATTCTGCTACATGAATAGCATCATTAGTCTTCTTGCAGAGAATAAAATGTGCCATCTTTGAAAATATCTCAACTAACACAAAAATTGAATCATGTCCCCACTGTGTCCTTGGTAAACCAAGAACAAAGTCCATACTGATATCCTCCCAAGGCTTCTCTGGTATAGGTAATGGCTGATACAACCCAGTATTCTACTTCACTCCTTTCACCATCTGACATACTCTGCAACTCTGTACAAACTTCTTGACATTTTGTTGCAACTGTGGCCAATAATAATTCTCACTAACTAAAGCAAGGGTTTTATCTTGACCAAAATGTCTAGCCAATCCTCTGCTATGCTTCTCCTTGATGAGATTCTCCCTCATAGAACTTCTTGGAATGCACAACTAACTCCCTTTAAATGGTATATCATCTTGAATGATGAAATCCAGCCACTTCATCCTGTCTAGAGTAATAGGTTCTATACAAGCTTTCCAAGCTTCACCAAAATTAGGATCCTCTGGATACAAATTCTTGAGTTCCTTGAATCCAACCACCTCAATCTACATCTCTATCAGCAATAGTTGCCTTCTGTTAAGCACATTTGCATCCTTGTTAGACTTTCCACTTCTGTGTTTCAAAACAAATGTATAACTCTACAAAAACTCAACCTATTTCAAATGCCTTTGATTCAACTTTCCTTCACTATTCAACTATTGCAAAGCTTGATGATCAGTATACAAAACAAACACCTTAGGAAGTAGATAGTGTCTCCACTTCTTTAATCCCTAAACTATAGCATAAAATTCTTGATCATAAATAGAATATTTTCTCTTGGCATCATTCAACTTCTCACTAAAATAAGCAATAGGTTTACCTTCTTGGCTCATAATAGCCCCTATTATAGTACCACTAGCATCACAATCTACTTGAAATGCCTTATTAAAATTTGGAAGTGCTAAAATAGGTTGTTCTATAACTTTCTATTTCAACAGTTTAAAACTCTTATCTGCCCCATTAGTCCACTTGAACTCTTTTATATCCCCTCTCATTGTTTCAGTCAAGGGTCCATAAATATTGCTAAAAATTTTTATAAACTTTCTGTAAAAGCTAGCCAAACCATGAAAAGACCTTACCTCAATAGCACTTCTTAGATTAGGCCATTCAAGGATAGCCTATACCTTTTCTAGGTCTATTTTCAAACCTTCTACTAAAACTATAAATTCCAAATACACTAACTCTTTCTTCACAAAATTGCACTTCTTCAAATTAATCAACAATTTCTCATCTCTTAACTTCTCAAACACCATAAAAATATGCATCATATGCTCTTCCAATGTCTTACTAAAGATTAAAATATCATCTAGGTACACAATGACAAACTTACACATAAATTTCTTTAGTACCTCATTCATGAGCCGCATGAAAGTGCTCAGTGCACTGGTTAGCCCAAAAGGCATGACTAACCACTCATACAATCCTTCCTTTATCTTGAAGGTAGTCTTCCATTCATCTCCTTCTCTTATCTTAATCTGGTGATATCCACTCTTTAGATCTATCTTTAAGAAATACCTAGCTCCACTCAAACAATCCATAATATCATCCATTCATGGCAACATAAACTTATACTTGATTGTGAACTTGTTTATTGCTCTAGAATCTATACACATCCTCCATTCTCCATTCTTCTTTCATGCTAATACTAATGGTACAGCACATGCACTCAAGCTCTCTTGAGTCAATCCCTTCTATAACAACTCATGTACTTGTCTGTTCAACTCTTCACTTTCTACTGGTGTCATTCTATGTGCTGTCTTGTTTGGAAAACTAGCTCCTGGAATCAAATTCATTTGATGACTGATCTTTCTTATTGGTGGTAATCCATCAGGTACATTATTAGATACAATATCCTAAAATTCATTCAACAAATCTGCAACTTCTGCAGGTACATCCTCTACTTCCTCTTTACCAACTTTTGGAATTAAAGAAAAACACACATGCTCATGCCTCATACCATCTAGGAATTTTCTTCCATCAACAAAAGTTATTCTCACATTACCACATACCTTTTCTTTGATCTCCTTCAATGGATTTAGCTTATGTCACACTCCATCCTTTTTCAGGGAATAGGTATTCACATGACGATCATGTATAACACATCTGTCAAACTACCATGGCCTACCCAATGACATGTGACATGCATCCATAGGTATGATATCACATAGTACCTCATCATAGTACCTACCAATCTTGAACTTTACTAGGCATTGTTCATTGACCATGACCTTGTGGTCATCCTGCACCTAGGCAATCTGATATGGATGTGGGTGTTTCTATCTCTTGAGCTTCAACTTTGTCACCATCTCTTCTGACACCAAATTGTCAATGCTTCCACTATCAATAATCACATCACAGCATTTACCCTCACACTTGCATCTAGGGTGAAACAGGCTCCTCCTTTATTTAGGTTCATTCTCACCACTTAGTAGGACTCTTCTATTAACCAACATTTCTCCTCTTTTAGCATCTTCAAAATTTGATGACCTGGCATCTTTATCTACATGTGCAACTCTGGCCTAGCTTTCATTCCTCCTATCCATCCTTCCTTGGCATTGACAATATTCAAATTCCCTATGACCTTCTTCTCCATAGTGAGAACATGTTCCACGAAAGCCTCCTCTTCTTGAACCTTGTCCTCTTCCTGTTCCTCTCAAATCTCTATTGTTTTGATCTTGGAAATGATTGGAATTGTTTCCTCTCTGATTTTGACTACTACTGGCCTCATCCTTCTTTTTTGGATCTTCATTTTAGCCTCTATATGACCATCCACCAGATCATCCACCATGACCTCTTCCATTTTGTCTTCTCTTGAACTTCTTATTCAAATTTTCCTCTACTTTTAGGGAAAACTAGTATGTCTCTTCAATACTGTTCATTCGAACCAGATTCAACTCCTCCTGAATGCTTGGCCTCAACCCATTAAGGTAATGAGCAAATTTCTCCTTATTAGCTTCCACATGGCTTGTTTTGATGAGGATTCGATATAACTCCTCTGTATACTCTTGAACAAATCATCCTGCTTGCTTCAAACTTTGCATTTTCTTTAGTAGGTCAAGCTCATAATCAACAAGGATGAACTGTCACTTCAATTTATCCACCATCCAATCCCATCTTGTGATTTTATCTTTTCCTCTTCTATTTCACTCCAATTGAATCTCTTGCCACTAGATCTTTGCATGACCTTTTAGTTTGACCTTTGCGAACTTGACCCTATCAGGATCCTCAATATCTTCATACTCAAAATATTCTTCACATTCATTGATCCAGTCGATCAATTCTTCTAGGTTAAGATTTCCTAAAAATGTAAGAACCTCAATCTTAAGTCTTTTTCCAATCTTGGAAATGGCTCAAAAAAGTCTTTCTTCCTCCTGGTTCACAACTTCAACTTCTCCTTCTTGATCTTCTTCTTCGAATTCATCCTCGCTTTCATCTCTAACATTAAGATTCATTCCTCTACTAATCTCCTCTTGCAATGCTCACACTTGTCTCTCGAGCACTCTAACCTCAGGAGTTACAACACCTGCTCTTCCACCATGGTCCCTTCATGGAGGCATTTTCACAATGCATGCTAAAACCTTAACCATGGTCCTAGTGCAAACTACCTCATAGTCAGTGATCTATTTACACACTCATGAACTCCTACTCTGATACCACTTGATGAAGGGTCCTCCCCTTAATACCACAAACACATAACAGAAATAGAGAAACAACAACAATATGCAAGAACATAAAATAGGCTTCTTATTATCTCCATAAATGTGGAATTACAAACTTTCAAAATTACAATATGCAAAGCCACATGGGCATTCTCTTACAGTATTCTGTAGGACAAAGCCTCAAATCAATACCCAGATCTACCACCCAGAACTGCCCTAGACAACACTACGGGCCTTCTTTATATAGGCAATTTTCATCACCCAAGAAGGTTCCAAAAATTTAGCCCTTAGGGCTGACCAAACTTAGAATTATTTTATTTTTCAATTTATTACATCAAAGTCAGCTCAAAATAACTTTTGAAACCCAAATAGAAGTTTGGAAGGAAAACTATTTTCTGCCATTTCAGGTGGCCCGACTTTGGGAGACCATAAGTCATCACCAGTTGACCTAATTGACTATTATAACCCCATTTTAGAAATGCCACAAAGTGCTCTATAGGCCTAGTTGGTGCAAGTACCCATCTCCTAAATTTTCAACCTCATCTGGGGCCTCTAAAGCCTTCAAAACTAAGTTTAGAGTTTCTGTATGCGAATACCAAAAATCTTCAATATCTTCAAAAATAGACTTGATCTAGCCATGAAACTTTACTGGTAGACTGATATGACTGAGATGAACCTCCACATGCAAAATCAGAACATTCTGAGATCATAAAACCAACTTACTAAAAATAGAAAGTTTCCATAAATAGCAGCTCTGCAACAGATAGCCCTTACTGAATACAAAAAACAAAAATATTTTTGGGTGATGCAAGATTTCTCTTACACCCTAGATGCTCTTGCATCACCCTTCCTATTAACCAAACTAGAAACCAAAAGAAAAGATTCATTAGACAAGCCACCAAATATACTATAATTTCTGAAACATTGTATCGAAAAAGTCTTGATGGAATGCTCCTTAGATATTTAAAAGAGGGAGAATCAAACTTAGCCTTACGAGAAATTCATGAAGGAATACATGGATCACACTCAAATGGATTATCTTTAGCTAAGAAACTTCTTAGGATAGGATATTTTTGTCCTACCATGGAAAGAGACTCATGTAACTTTGCAAAAACCTATAAGAAGTGTCAATTTCATGGGGATTTGATACATGTACTAGCGTAATAACTTCATTCAATGACCACACCTTGGCCATTCTATCAATGGGGTCTAGATCTAATAGGAATGATTTATCCACCATCTTTGAATGGGCATAAATTCATCATAATGGGCATGGAATATTTTACTAAGTGGGTGGAATCTGTACTCTTATCAACGACAATAGGAAAATAGATATCCTTGTTTATCCTTAATCATATTATTTGTAGATATGGCATACTTCACGCCATCATAAAAGATAATGAAAAGAATTTTAAAAACAAATACATAATAGAATTATACACCAAATTCCATATGATACATCATTCATCTTCAATTTATTACCCTCAAGATAATGGACAAGACGAAGCAACAAACAAAAACATATTGAAAATATTGAAGAGAACGGTGGATAATTCTGGTACAGGTTGGCATATCAAGATATACCCAACCTTGTAGGCTTATAGCACAAGCATAAGGATGCCAATAGGGCCTACACCCTTCTCCTTAGTCTTTGGAACAAAAGAAATTTTTCCTTTGGAGGTAGAACTTCCATCCTTAAGAATATCTATGCATGGTTTGATCAATGAAGAAAACTATAGGGTTGCTAGGCTACAAGAACTAGAACTGTTGGATGAAAAATAGAAAGAAGCCTTTGATAACTTAAAGGTGTACCAAAATAGAATGTCAAGATCTTACAATAAGCACATCAAGCCAAGGACATTCCAAATATGTGACTTAGTTTTGCGAGGATATCCCAAGAACCAAGCAGAAAGGGAGAAGAAAGGAAAGTGGGAAGCAAACTAGTTAGGACCATTTCTCATTGTTGAACATTTTGGGACCGGCACACACAAGTTAGCAGATTGTGAGGGGGAAGAGCTACAAGAACATATAAATAGCATACATCTCAAGAGGTTTTATACATAAGGTAGATGAAAGAGTATAAAGAGTATCAAATGGAGAGAATCATATTTGTTGTACATAGTTCAAAAGAGATCTTGAAAACACCAAAAACATTGGAATGAAAAAAAAAAAACAATGGAAAATTGAGCATGAAGAAAGCAAAAACATTCAAATATGATCCTCAAAAAGATGTTGTCTTGCTGAAAACCTAGCAATAGGTGCCTTAATGATATGAAAAAATAAAAAAATGAAAAAATGAAAAATACAAAAAAAATTAGAAAAAGACAAAAGTGCCTTGGTGAAAACCTAGCAAATAGGCACCTTGGTAAAAAAAAAAAAGAGAAAAAGCTTTAAAAATAGAGAAAAAAAAATCTTGATCCAGTCAATCGGTGAAAACCTGGTAAATAGGTTCCATTGAAAGTCCAAGTCAGTTGCATACTTAGAAGGTCACCTTGTCAATATTTCATTCGCCAGTATTTGTATATATTACATAATAAAACCCCACAATTGCATTTGCAAGTACCTCAAAATTTTGGTCACTTAATCAAAAAAATTGTCCTAAGTCCCATGAATGACATCAATATCAAACTAGGGGCAATCTACTCAAAAGGAGCAAGGATTCATCAACAAGCTTTACTCAATCAAAGAATCAATTCATCACACTCGAAAGAATAGTTAATCAAATCTACATCCCAATCCAATTTGAGCCTAAATATGAAAAATATGATCCAATAACTTCAATGAAATTACCTTTATTAGGATTAAAAGTATGAAATGGATGGAACTACACTTGAACTACGGATTTTGAAAACATGGCAAAAATTTTCAAAGTGTTGACTAAATTGATGAAATCATTTCTTTCTAGCGAATCGATGAAAGTTTTAGACTAGACAAGCTATGATGAAAGGATGATATTTTTCTTGATTCTGAATGACTATCTTGAAATCAAAGTTTTAAATAATGTATTATTTGTCTAAAGCCATGATCATCAAAGAATCATCGAGGACTTGTACATAGGATAAAATGGAGATTTCTGCTTGTTTATGCAAACAAATACCTTGGCTATTTTGATCTTCCATATCATAATACCAAAATCTACTTGTAACTTAGAATCTGACAAAATCGGTATTTGTGCACTCATTATTGGTTTCAATTAGTGATAGTCATATCAAAGAGACTAATGGGAAAGTAAAAAAAGAGTCAAAAAGTATTCATATCATCATAGTTGAACTAGTGATAGTTGTACTAAAAATGGGATTTCAAAAAGTTCAATGATGATTATAAGCTCCAAATCTTGAATAATGACATTTAGCTGCATACATATTAGATTAAGTGCATTGTATATATGTGTTTTTTCTTTTTTTACTTTCTTAGCTTAAAATTTCAAAGGGGAAAATGAAGTAGGGGGTTCATTTCAAACATCGGGATCCTTCATTCCAATCAACAAAAATGAGATTATCTTTTGCATTCATGCATAGCATTAATCATTATTCATAAATATGGTAGAAAATAGAAATAGACTCATTATCATTTGCATACATGTAATAAAGGATAGAATTGCATACATTTGAAAAAATCAAAGACATAGGATCATTCATATTCATATGATCATAAAACAGTTTGCATCCATACATTGCAAAACAGAAAACATATTGTTAGGACTGATAAAATTTACCCTTGGTCTCTGATATGTTTTATGGTTTCCCCTATTTCTCTTTGTTTGGTTCTGGTCTTTGGTTATCTCCCTTGGTCTCTGCAAACTTCTCTGGTTTTCCTAAGCCTAATACAATGTCTTTCCTTGTCTCTGGCTAGTTAAACCTTTCAAAACATTCATAAAACTAGCCGTAGAGTTTAAAATTTTCATGTAACCCTTGGTGCCAGCTTTCCTGTTCTAATTTTAAGTTACTTTTCTTTGTAACTTAAGTGAATTTATTTGCATGTGCGCATTTACCCTGGTGGTCGGTGGTTAAGTCTCTAAGTTGCCAGTTTGCTAGCGGTAACCGTCAAGTTTTCCATGACCTAGCAAAAAATTAAACCTTAGACTATAGTCGGGCTTTCTCAGATTAATATTTTTAAAAGCCGCTAGTCTTTTTGATGACATGTGTGGGCCTGGGTGCTCCTGACAAGATCCTAATCCTGTGACTATCTTAAGATCTCATGCAATGTGTCAGACCCTTGCAAAAACTAGACGACTGTCGATTTCATCTTGTGACGTCAGTGGGACCTCTGACCTCCTTTAGAAAATTGCCCAGCGGGCCCGTTGTCAGAAGATGGTGATGTGGCAGCTTGCCATTTATTTGTTAGTGAGATTTTCTATCTTTTTTATCTTTTTTCAGTGCCACCACTGGATTTGTCAGACGGGAGCCAAGATTCTAATCTTACAGCTAGCGCATGATCGTAAAGAATCTGTCAGAACCTTAAGATCATGCGCCAACTGTCGATCTTTTCTTTTGAAATTTTATCGGTGGGTCCACTGCCATGTATGTATGACTAGGATGTTCCTGATTGGTCCACACTAGAAGGAAAGAAGAGAAATATTACGGGCCCAATGAGTAAGTTGTGGGACCGTGACATGGCAAATTGGAGGACGGGCACTGTTTCGCATAAAGATCTATCAGAGTATGCGAACATACGCCAATCATTGATGTATTTTCATGGGGCCGTCGAGTTTTATAAAGGAATTAAAAGACCGACAGATTTCATGGTTGTCGTATCACCAGAGGTTTAAGTTGCAAGGTGGTTAAGTCTGCAGTTCAGTGATGACCGTTGATCTCGCTTAGAAGGAAAAGATGAAATCTTAGCCCATGAAAGATGAAAATCGGACGGCCGGGACTTAAAGATGAATAAAGTTTGAATTTGAGCCATAGATTTGAGGTTTAAGGATGGAAGTGACCATTTGTTTTCAAATTCAAATATTTTCTAAGGATTTTCAGCTACCAGGGGGCAGAAAGTAATGGTAGAAGTGACTAGTAGTTGTTGAAACTAATCTTCGGGGCCATTCCAGTGCATTCCAGGTTGTGAACCGATTGTAGTAGGACATGTTTGAAAATAGGAATTGAATGGAGGGGTACTTTGGGTTATTGCGGGGGTCACTTTCGAGTGGTTTTTGCAGGACTCTAGCTGATCTTCGGTGCATTCTCAAGGATTTTATCATAATTGAAGATCTAGTTTTTTTTATGTACACCCTAGTTGAGTGTTTTCCCTCTGAGTTGTACCAATTTTTGATGTTTTTGAATTTCCTACTTGGTTGGAAAACCTAGGCCTAGTCTGCCCTAAGCTTGTTGCATTCTCTTTTGAGAATTCCAAGGCAGCTAGCGTATATATGCTTCTATTTTTTATTTTGAAGGGGTTCAACGATTTAGTTTTCAATGCTCTACATTGTTCTTTATCCTTGATCTAGTATTGTAACACTTTTGGCATTTGGTGCTTGTTGCTGATAGAGAAAAAGTTAAAGGACTAAGCTATAATTTGCAAGCTTGATCTTCTGTGGGTTGATTGTGTACACTTAAGGATTCATCAAACTTAATATAAGTGCAGTGACTCTTATCTCTCCTATGTGTCAACTTTGGTATATTCTGAATTTTCTAATTCACTGCATGTTATTTCATGTATGTGTTTCCATTCCTAAGTTCTAATCAAGGATTAGATGAAATGATGCTTTAGATGGGACATAGGTCTATCATGTTGTCTATGTAAGGATTTCTATAAGTAGTAAAGAGGGATTGTGTGAGTATTTATGGTTTTGAATCTTAGCTCTTGTCTAGTGTGTGTGACATTCATGCCTAGAAGACTCTTGCCCAATGGATGAGGCACTGGCCTAAAATAAGTATCTCCTCATCAACAAGTATTGTTTGTTTCTTGTTATGATCCAAAAACATAAGTTGAGAACCAGTCTTTAAGTGTTTTGAGTATTTGGTTGTTTGTGGTTCTACCCATAGTGATGGAGAGTCAATGAGTGTGTGGTTAACACTTAGCACTTTCTCACTATGCCTAATCTATTTTTTAAACCTAATGTCTTGGTGCGTGAAGTATATTTGATACTAGGTTAGGTGCACCTACCTTGGTTTTGCAGAGCCAGAAGTGAAGAGGGCATAGTAAGTCCCTATAGTTGGTCAAGTTACCTTGCAGAGCTTTTACACTTGGAGTTAACCATTCCTAATATCAGTCTCAAGGTATATTGGTAGCCTGTTAGAGCATAAGCGTCATCTTTTTGACACACCAACACATATCATAAAAATTATCATTATGGCATACATCTATCTATATCATAAAAATAAGGTACATTGCATCCATTGCATAATCAAAGTAAATGCATCACAAAAATCATATAGCTACATATAAAGATAATCTCATAAATCAACTCATCAAAGAGAACCAAGGAATAGATCATCATATATCATCAAAAAAAGGTTTATCAAAATAATTCAATACATCGGTATATCAAGGAGCAATGTCATGAAAGTGATACATCAAAGGTTTTGATCAATCAAATAACATGAAATGTGGAATAGAGGACATCAATCTATCAACAATCAATCATGATCCTGTGGCACTAGATCTTCTTGGATCTCTATGATCCTGTGAAGGAGGAGCTTGAGAAGGGATCACTCTGCCCTATCTTTGAACAACCACTACTGACATAAACTGCTACATCAAGGCATCAACCTGATCTAATCATCCAACAATAGTGGACATATCTATCCTCATGGACTACATATCTTGGGCTAAAGAGCCAATAGTGGGAACATCCTGTGACCCCTACCCCTGAGCCTGTGGCTACTGAACTAGTGGAGGAATCTATTGAGCACCATCATCTTGCTATGCCAAGGAAACTCTCTGTAACTGCACCAAAGGATCTAAACCCTGGGAACCTACCTAGCAGCATCAACATGAGCATGTCTCTGAGTTCTCTGATGTCTATGAAATATTTCCTATCTTACTATTGCTCTAGGATTAATGGCCTAGACTACATCATCATGTCTATCTCTGGCTCTACCTCATGGATGTCTATCTCCTACCCATATTCTACCTACAACAACAAGAGGATCTCTATGTCCTCGATGCCTTTGATGTCTACCACCACCATGCCCATCATCACCCCACTTTCACCATCATGAGGACTAGGAATAGGCTCCGTTGGGTTTGTGAAATGAATAAACCTATTATGAGACCACTAGTCTCAATACTCATGAGACATCCCTACATTAGCCATACCTGTCAACATCTCCCATCTATAGAAAGCCATACCAGCAATCTAACCCAAAGCAAACTAATAATCAATGCAAGGGCCCCGTAAAGATATCTCAGCCTGTACTCATGCATATAAAGCATTACCCTGAGGCATGTCCTATACTCTACCATACTGTCTAGAAACTCTACCAAAGAAAAACCACTCAATAATAGTATCATATCAGCCAATCATCTAGTGCTCACAATCAAGGTAGGGACACCATATAACATGGTCAAGATCATCTATCTATCGACACCAATAATCTAGATGACCTAAATGATGCTAAATCACCATACCAATATATAGAAAGACATATGGAAATCCACAAGGTCATCTCCTATTAGAAATAGGCCTAGTAATTAGAAGATGCTCCCATATCCATAACTATAGAGCTATAGCACTAATAGATAACGAAGAACTCTCTCTATACACAACCTCATGAAGCTCTTGATATAACTATGCAAGCACACAGGAACCCCAATCAAAACATCAAGTTTGTGCTAGTAAATCCTCTAAGATCCTACCCCAACCAACAGAGAAACTGTGACCTCATCGGTCAAGAAGAAGTAGACCACCAATCAATGCACCTAGAATTGTAGGCAATGTGGGAAAGGAAGAAAACTATGGCCATGTGATCATATCATCATCAATCATATTTTCCCTAAACACTCATTGGTAGATAGTAGAATCATACATAGAATTGTAATAAACAATCTCTCCTCGACAAGGAATCTATAGAAAATGATACACGTCCTCAGGCATGATCATCATCTCACCCTGTGGAAGATGGAAAGTAATGTGGTTGGAGTGCCAACTCTCTACCATAGCTATCAGTAACCCACAGTTGAGCTAGAACCGGGGAAGATCAAGAAGGAAGCTCAAACCACAAACTCTACAACATGGAACTTAGCCACACTAAGTGTCTGCCCAAGATCAATAACTCATGACACAACTAATCAGATATATAATACATCAAAGTGAGCCTGTTTGGGAAAGGATAAAAGAATTATATCAGCATATTATATCAGGGAACATCTAAAGTCAATTAAAATTGTTCTACTATCCATTTGCTCATCATGAGCACATCAAAATTCCTAACTCTATATCTTGAGGAAGGAAAATCATTGTTTTATATCTCTAGATCTTGAGAGTAAAATATCAAACTATCAACCTATCTTAATAGATTGACAAATTAAATTCCTTGGTTTTACTATATTGATATTCTAATCAATTGTTTAGTTCAAATATAACTGACTTAATCATATCATTTCCATCGATCATCTTGACTTATAAATTTTTTCATGAAAAAGGTGAAGTACATGTAAAATTTTTGTGAAAAATATTGTAGGCGTGATTTTAATCATCACAGGTGACATTTTGCTTAGGCGACATCAAATTTTTGTAAAGGGAGATTAAATTTGTCTTAGGTGATGAAGTTTTCACAGATGACACTGAATTGAACTAAGCAACAGTAAAAGCTTCCTAAGAGACATCAAAATGCTAGGGTTTCCCAAGAATAAAGAGTTATGAAATTTGGTTAGGTCTATGCATCAATTTTCTAACCAAAGGTGACAATGAAAAGGAGTTAAGAGATAGACAAATTATCGACAGTGACACTAAAAGCTGCGGATGCGACATTATATAGCCCTAGGCGACATTAAAAATTTTCTAAGCATGATTGAATTATTTCAAAGCAATGATAAAATGGTAAATTGCAATAAATGCTAATTAATGGGCAATAAATGCAATACTAGGGTTCAAAAATAACTTATGAGAGGTCCATAGTTAGGCAGCCTCGCATATCTCTAACATCACTCAAATTGATGCTCGCAGATAGGCACAACCATCTTGGAAATCAAAGGAGAACCAGAGCAAAATCACCAAAGAAAAAAGTAAAGATGAATAGTAAATCTAGGTTTTTCAACCTATTTAAGCTAATTTGACCTAATTTTGAGGTGAATAATTATCTTTGACCTATATCAACCTATTACATTAACTGGGGAAAATCGTGAAATGGGCCATATAATCAGTGTTTTTTAGAAATAAAAACATATTGATCAATCATTCAAATCTATCAAATCAAAAACAACAATATGTTTCATTTCTGAGGGGGCATACCATCAAATTATTAGATCAACATCATCAGTAAGATTATCAAGAGTCAAGGATTGATCATCAAAATCAAAGTAAAATCTTTTATCAAAAAAGTTTTTGTCAACAAATGAATGAGGCATCATATCAAGGATCCATTATCAGAATGACCATCATATCAGAATGATCATAAGAACCATATCAGGAGACTTTCATACCAATCATATCTATATCAATCTTGTATCAAAAATCAAGGGATTGATCATCGAAAAACATAAAAAATGAACCTTAGAAATTGACCATTGTTGAATTGGGACCTATCAATCAAGCCAGATCAGAGTATTCTTTGAATAGACATGCTTCACACGTCAACTCAAAGAGGGGCATTTGTAATCACCTCAAAATGGACAAAGCTAATTCAGAGCAAATTAAGTAAAATCAAATAAAATTAGGGAAAAAATTGAAGCAATTGAATCAAAATGCATAATTAGCCAATCAAAATAAAAATCAAGTCTTAATTCAATCAAAATCAAAATTGAGAGCATTTTAATCAAGTGAAATCAAATCAAAGTGCAATTAATTCTATTAATTGTATAGTCTTGGATTAAATTAAATCAACCCATTCAAGGGGTGCATGGCTAAAATAAATCAATTAAATCAATTAATAAAAATCAATTACTCTCAACAACCACAAAGGGAGAAAAATTAATCAACCAATGAGGTTAAAGGAAAGACATTCACATGGATCAAGCCAAATTAAATCTCAATCACTCAAAGTGAAAGGGAATCTTGTCCATTGATCTTGTCTACTTGTCCCAAGCTTTTAGGACACAAACTTTGCATTATCTTCAAAGGGTGGAACCGAAGACTCAACCAAGGCCTAATCATGATCAAACACAACTACACCCCCTACCATTGGAAAAATCTATAAAAGAAAGACCAATTTCCTTCATAATTCATAACCACGCATCTAAGAATTGCATCCAACCTCTTGCAATTTGAGTTTAGAAAGGCATTTAAGAACATTTAGCATTTATCTTGATAATTGTTAGATTTAGCGTTGTTTTATCTTTGTCATTCTCATTCTAGGACTCTCATTAATGAGAGCTTGTTGAGAGCTTTGCATTAACATCCTTAGTTAGAGAGCAATAGGATGCTCAATTGATCATTGATTTAGCTAAATAGTTTCTCTATTGTGGTTTAATTTAGTTGTTATTTCATTTATTGTTGATGGTTAACCCTAATTCTATGAAGATACATTCACTTGTATACAATACCCACATGAGCTCTAATATCTAATATATGGATATCATGTGTTACTTCTATAGTTTCATATGCAGCCAACAGATCTTCAAGCAAACTAGTCAATTTGACTCGTGTCATCTCTCTTGTAAGTCCCTCTAGGCTAGAAAGTGAAGGGATACCTCCTATACTATACATGTCATCTATGGTTCAGCTAGATGGTGCTCCACTTGATGATCAAGAGTGTCATCGAGACATTAGGTAATGACAAACCTAATCACTAGATATGGATATGATAGCTACTGCAATGTCCCTCATACTATCAATTGCACCTCAAAGCTAGGTTCTACGAATAACATAATCTGCAATAGGACCCAATGAAGGAGCTATAGAAGATTCCCTCTGACCAAAAATGTCCCTTTGTGCTGGCCTCTCCCAATCATATTAACAAAAATAATCTCTATTAGCATGTCTATCATGCCCCTATCCTAGATGTTCAGGAAAATCAGTGCAATTAATGACCTTTCATAAATGAACCTCAGAAAAAATCTGTTGTGCAAAGTACAATGGAATCTGGTTGTTATTTGGATAATGACCATGGGTAGCTAGAAATCATAGCTATATCAATATTGATATAGCAAGATCTTGACACCTAGTAACTCGATATCCCTTTAGATACTGTAAATCTATATAAGATCAAAAATCTTCCCTTTTCAGAGTCTCTTGAGACAATAAAGACTATACCTCCTTAAGAGAAAGACTAGATCCAACCTCTTGTCTCTTCCTCTCAAGTATGGCCTCTATAACATCTGGGGCATAGGGTTTGGTACCATGAATGTTATCCCTAATGCTAATCAAGCTAGTAAGTATGGATTGACACATGCTTTTATAGACACTAGAGCTAGTTAGATTATTTATGGAATCTTGCAACCATTTAATTTGTCTATTAGTACATACAAATAGTTCTATGGGGAGAATTGGTGCATCTGCCATGTGTGATGTACAATAATATGTTTGATAGATCTATATATGTATACCTGAAAGATTTTATTTATTGTCAAATGAATTCTACATATATACATTTTCCTAATTTAATTGGAAATAAAATTAAAGTATGCACATTTCACTACATTATTTCAAAGTAAAATCAATTACATAAATTTCATTTAAATGTAAATAAACATGCACTGTACATATGTGCACACACACACACATGCATATATACATGTGCACATATGTATGTACACACACACATATATATATATATATATATGAATATGTATATACACATACATATATATGATATATATATACACATATATATATATATATATCATATATATATGTATATAAATATACATGTATATAGATACATATATATATACACATATATATACATATGTATACATATCTATGTACATATATATATATATATATATATATATATATATATATATATATATATATATATATATATATATATATATATATATATATATATATATATATATATATATATATATATATATATATATGACATGTAGACATGTACATACACATACATATGTATGACATGTATACATGATGTAGGGGCATCCTTGGTTCTTGAAGATTCTGACAGCCTTGGTAATTGTCTGGTGGAGTTTGGTTAATTGGCTGGTGATCTTCGTAGAAGACTGGAGTTTCTTAGTCTTTGATGGTAGTTCTTGGTCATAGTTTGTTTGGCTTCACCAATGGAGCTTGGTGGTCATGGTAAAGGTTCTCAGTTGGAAGTAATGACGAAGCTCAGTGGATGATGGTCACTTGGTGAATTGGTGTTTTATTTCTTGGTGCTTGGTTACCGATGGAGTCTTGGTGTTTATGTCTATTTCTCGGTCACTGAAGTGGCTTGATCACTGGAGGACTCAGTCGCTAAAGGAAGCTCAATCATGGAAGGAGATTTAGCATTTTTGGTGCTCTGTAATTCTTGTGGAACTTGGTTGGTGTGTTTCCTTAGTATGTTTACTAGTACTCAGTAGTTTGGATTACTAACAGATGTTTTGGGTGATCAGCTTGGCTGACTGGTGCATTTAATTTGGGTCACATTCCTCAAGTTATGGATTGACTATTGGACATTTGGGGATCTACATCTAGCATGTTACATTCTCCTATGTGGAATTGGAAGTTGACATGGAGAATTTAATTATTGTAAGGTTTTTTGAGAACTGACTGATGTTTGGACATTTAATATTTATTTGTGAGAGTTAATTGTTTCATCCAGTTGACTTGTGGCTGATGATTAGTATTTAAGCAGGTTTTTGGGTAGTTTTTTTGGGGATCAAACTTGAGGAGTACAAATCTTAGACAGAGTGGATCTAAAAGGTAAATCTGGTGGCAAAGTTATTAGCTTGCGAGCTTAGGAACAAGGAGATTGCTTGGTGGCTTGCGAGTAGAAGTTTAGATCTTTCTTGGAGTGCCTACTAGTGTCCTATTGCATTGCAGACCTAGGCTAGATGAGGAGAGGTGAAGTTGTGGAAAATATTTTGTGTGATCTTGTAGAACTATTTCTTGCATTGTAATTGGCTGTAACTGAGAAGGCCGTATAGCCTGACACATTGCATGTAATTAGTTAATTGATGAATAAAGATATCTATTTTCTTTCAAATCTTGTTTGGTGCTATGTTATTCCACTATGTTGGTGTTAGCTACAAGTTTGGATAGTCCTTAATTGGATTCTTTGACCTATGACTACTTCAGGTGGTATTAGAGCTGAGTTGATCTTCTTTAGAGAAAGGTTGGCAAAAATATTGTGCACAATCTAAGTTGCAGATCCATGTTATTGAACTTGTGAAATCGTGCCCTATTTGTTCATGGAAGGTGGCAGGTTGTGATCTAACTTGCATACAACTTGGAGTTTGTCACAAGGTGGTCGGTGTTGGGTTTGTTGTAGAGGGTTTTCAAAGATCTTTGGAGATGTATCTCAGAGAATTTAACCCTGGTGCGATTGTAGATCTTTGTGATATGGTGGAAGAAAAGATTTTTGAGAGTCTTTCTCAATGGGAAATAGATTTTATGAACCATGTGGAGAACTAAGTTAAGAACCTTGTGAAGGAAAGTGTTGTTGAGCTTTGTAGAGCTTACTAGAGTTGGAGCATGCTGATCTTGAAGAAAGTTGGCTGGCTTGTTAGAAGACTAGTTTGAGAGAGAAGGCATATGGAAACATGTGAAATTAGTTTTGATGGTTAGTTGGTAGAGTCTGACATAAAACCTATAGAGAAACTTGTGGTTGTTGTTGAGTTACCTATGATTAACAATGATGTTGTTGGCCTTTTTGAGGCTAGTGAGAAGATCTATTTTCATGTTCAATTGGTTATGTCTAGCATGGAAATTGCAGAGCATCTGGTTGTGCTTGATCAGACTGATGGTTGTGAGGATATACCTATTGTGAACACCTTTGCGATGATGGTGTTACTGAAATACTTTTGTTCGATGTTGTGATGCAAATGTTGATTGTTGGTTGCAGACTTGAGTTTTTGATTGATGATGATAAGTCTTGTGATAAGATTCTAAGATGCGATTCTGACTTGATACTTGGATTGAAGGCTTAGTTTGTTCTGGATGTTGAACATACTGACTGGTTGGTGGTGTTAGCCCATTTTCCTGTCATAGAAAAAATCCTCAGAAAATGGTCTATCCCTATGAAAATTTATGGCAATAAAATGTTTCCCTTGGTCTCTACACATTTTTCTTTGTCTCTGGCTTGGAACCCTAGTTCAAAATTTCATTTCTGTAGCTGTTACATGGAAAAACCCTAATTAACCCTTGGCCATATCTATTTCGATGTTACCTTTTCCTAGTCACTTAAACCCCAAATTACCCATGTGCTAAAAAGTTGTGACCCCTTGCATGTTACGTTGTTAGGTTTTATGTCAGGGTCCCCTTTTAATATTTCCCTAGTTCCTAAGTCTCCTGGCATAATTTTTCTTAAGTCTCCCATGACATATTTTCCTATGTTTCAAACCTTTTAAATATGTGGCTATCATTAATCCACAAGCCTTCCCAATGTTAGAGTCTCTAACATGCACTTTAGCAATGAGGTGCCATCTATCCTGATGGACCCATCCTTAAGGTATAGCAGAAGGTTAAAAAGTAGGCAAGATCTACGGTGGTCGTTACACCACTAAGGCAAGAAGATAACTTTTTAAGCATCATGGTGTAGCGACAACTGTCTGATGTAGAAGGTGGCCAAGATGTCAGGTGGGACATTAAATTTCTAGGTCTGCATAGTTGGTGGTTTCTCATTGGTCAACAGGGGTATGAAATGGTGGTTGTCAGTGGGGCCAACATATGGTTAGAAATTTGCATGTCTTCTTGCTAGATATTGTGATGTGGTAGCTTCTGATTGGCTGTGTGGGATAATGACATGGATTATTGTCAGTGGGGCTAGTTTTCTTGGTGTTTAGATGTGTTAAAGTGAAACAAGATCTCATAGTTGTCATTATACCATTTGGGTAAGATGCACCATGTTTAAGGTCAGCGGTATAATGACAGCCATTGATCTTGTCTGAGGGATGTGAAGTGCAAGGTGGGTTCGGTGTGCTATGTTTTGCTGAATTGCATGATTTTCATTGGTTTTCGACTACTGATGGGGCCATGGACTTTTCAAAGGGATTTTAACTATTGCAAAGACTGATTTGGACCACTCGATTGGTCAGGAAAGAAATAAGATCAACAGTCACATTTTAAACTTTAGTTGGTAGCCATTTTCTTTCAAATTTGAATATCTTCTGCAGGGTTTTTTGTAGCATTTGAAGTCATGAAGCCGTATAAGATAAAGTGGTGGTTTAGAATTGAATCTTCCCAATCAGTTGTAGTTGGAATATGATGTGGAAGATCTGGATTTCCATTCTGATTTGATTTTTCCATCCTAGATGCCATGATGAGTAATTACAGAGGAGCTATTATTTGATTCAGGCAGCAAGGGTTTGAGTATGCTAGACATTTCCATGACCTATACACGCAAGATTTTCTAATAGCTGGCTCTGCAATTAAAGTTTGTTCTTCCTACAATAAGAAATCAATTCAAGTTGTATCTACTATTAGCCTATGGTGATGAAACCAATGAAATTGTACATAAGATTTTATCTGATTTTTCTCAGGTTTCTAGGCTTTTCTTGCATTTTGTCTTTTCTTGTTGAAGTCTGGTTTTTGAGGTTGTTGTAGACCTAATTTTTCCCTAAATGATCCTTTTCTTGTTGCAATCCTTGTTCCTATAAAACTATTTTCAAGATCATTTAGAAGGGTTCTAGTTCTATTTTCTTTTTGGGAGCTAGTTCCATGAAGGGTCCTTTTCCTATAAATACTTCCTTCTTCTCTGCATATAAGGTGTTCCCTCTTTCCTTTCTGGCCAAGAGAATAAAAAGAAGCTGCAACAATTTGTCTTATGTATAAGATTTCATCATGTTTGTACTACTATCAGATTGTCTCCATTTGAATCATGAACTTGTTGATTATAGCATCAAGGATGTTTAATCTTTCTATTTGCATTTCCTATGTGTGTGCAATAGATTTGTCTTCGCAAAGATAACTAAGTTCAAGGTTAGTTTTTAGATGTGTATGAGCTGGGATATCAAGGGTATTTCATGCTTGTCTTTCAGTGGATGCTGGTTAATGTATTGCTTGTTTATAGGTCTCTTCTGAGCGGAGGGTTAAAATCCTTTGAATAGGTGATAGCACATTTGGGTACATAGGTGGATTATTGAATTATGACCTGATTAATGGTGTGTGTTTGGTGTAAGGCAACAACATATTAGAATGTGTTGTCTTCTTGTTTCATAGCTCTCTATTATAGTGATGCATTTGAATTTTCTACCCATTGGATAAGGCACTAGTCTATGAGAGACTTAGGGTATTTCAACAGTCCTTTCAACCCAACATCAATCATTCAAATCAAATACCTTTCCCTTTCATGTTTGTAGTAATAGTAGTAGGTCCCTTTTCTATGTTTCAAACTCATTCTATGCAATTTGGGTTGTTGCATTAGATTTGGTTTCATTGGGGTATTAGATACCCATAGGGGTCTAAAATCTAATCCACAATAATCTATCTGCAGGCCTTTTATTCACCAAAAAGTGTCATGAGTGTGCAGATAAGGCAATACCCACCTGAGTGATGTGGAGCTCAAAGAAGAAGGAGGATTCCTTTCAATCCTCATTAATTGGACTATTTTCTAGTCAAACTTGAGTGCCTAAGCTGAGACTTAAGCCCATCTATTGATTCATGTTTGGTCTTGCAAGAAAAATCTCCAACAAAATGGTGACTGAGTTGGGGAATAGAGATGAAAAGTTATGCTAAATCTAGTTTGATATCTCTAGTGTTATTGTAAAGTCTAAATAACTTGGGCACAAGTTGAGCTAGACTCTTGGCTAGCTTATTTATCTATCCAGTGGTTACCATTGAAGTATAGAGTCAGATTTGAAAAGTTTAAATATCTTCTCACTAAGTGTTGAGTGGCAACTCTGAGTTCTCTATTTGATCAGTGTAGTCCTTGATAAATAGTGAGGCCTAGTGAAGTTTTGGTTGATTGGAAGAAGATAAAAAGAAAATTAATATATTTTCCTCTACAAGGAGGTGACGACTCTACAAAGAAAAGAACTTGATGGAGCTACAAGGTGAGATCTAGATCGGCCCTGCCTTCCAACCAACAAGTTGAGTTCCTGCTACAAAACTTTCAAGTATTTTGGTTTTCATATGTCCTCTTTTTATGAAAATTAGTTGTAAGAAATGTATCCCTATCAAGTGTTAAGCATTGCTTAAAGGGATGGTTGTTACTGGGCAGTTCCTTATGAAGGAATATAGGCCCTTTTGTTTTGATGGCAATGAAGGTGCCCCTAATGAGTTCCCTACTGAGGTTGGGGAGTGCTTTCCTATATTCATGGCTAGTGGATCTATTTCTACAAGCCAACATATAGATGACCTCATGGGTCTTTTTGGTGAGATGGATGTTGAACATGAAGATGTTGCTATGAGGCTACTTGTGTAGACATTTGCTAATGGTGCAAGGAAGTGGTTCATGTCCTTGCTTTCATGTTTAATCCCTTCTTGGGATGTATTGAGAGGTAATTTTATTGAGCATTTTGATAAATTTTCTGCTCTCAAGAAGGAATTAGCAAAGATTAAAATGGAGAACTAGCAGTTAGAGAAGGACATAAGATTGCTAAGACTGGTGGTTCCTGATGATGATCATGAGGAGGCCAATGTTTCTGATGTTGATTCTCATTTTGCAAAGGATATTGATTATGAAGTTGACATTGAGATCAATGCATATGAGAGTGCTGAAGGTGAATCTGAGGATGGAAAGATTTCCTTTTTGTCTGCAGATTTTTCTTTTCGTCAACATGAGAGGGTAGTTTTCTTGTCCCAGTATGATCATGTTTTGTGTGAAGGGAAGGATATTGGATATGATGCAGATGTTGATTCCTGCATAGATTTCTTCACACAAGATGATCTAAGGCTAGAGATGTGTATCCTTTTTTTTGACAAGGATGATCTTTGCAACAATAGGGGCAAAGCTGAGGAAGATGATATTAAGGCCCAAAGTCCATTGAGCAGTGAAAAGAAGCACTCTTGGTTGAAGAATTCCAAAAGTATACCCATATTTTGGACTTTTATTTGTAGCTCCCCTATGATGTATCCTTTGAGATTGATAATGAGGCCAGTGCTCAAAGTGATAGTGATGATCCTTTTTCACCAGAGATTCCCTCATGTAGTGACTCTGCAAGAGAAGAGGTAGAAGGACATGATAGTGTGTTTTCTTATCATAGAGATTGCAGTGATGAACAAGTTTCTTGTTCATATCTTTTTCCTTCTTCTATTAAATATGATACTGATGATGACAGCATTGAGGACTTTGTCTTCAATGATTGGGGCAGAAACTCCTTTGATGAAAACAATTATGCAGATCAGTTGTCCCACTATCACAATATTTGTGAAATAGACCTTCACTTGGTTGATGATCCAGCTCATGAAGACATCATAGAGGAACCAAGTTTCCTAGTGGCTGAGGTAGTGTATGAAGGTAAATTAGAGGAATCAAGTCCTTATCAGCCGGGTATTTTTGTAGTAATGCATGATGATCAGTAAGCTTTATTTTCTGATGCATTACTAGATCAATTTTTTGTTTCCAGTCATCAAGAAGAATTAAATGATGACCCATACTCCTTGGAGTATAAATGTGGTGGTGGTGACTGGAAGGACATGGCTAATGATAATTAAAATTTCATTTTTCAGCCCATGAATATTCACATATGTTGGCTAAAGGATGATCATGAAATTTGTAGGTGTTTGGTCACATATGTGGATGAAAATCAAACCTTTGATTCAGGAGGGTTTCTAATTTTCTCTTGGTGGCTAGGGGCCACCAAGTAGAGTTTTGAAGCTTGTAAATATATGTAAATATTTTCCTTTTTGTTGTGTGTTTCCCTTCCTATTTCCCTAGTTTGGTTGTAAGTTTTTGTGAGGTCCCTAGTTTTCTTGGTGTTCAGACATGTTAAAGTGCAACAAGATCTTGTGGTTGTCATTATACCACTGGGGTAAGATGCACAATGTTTAAGGTTAGTGGTATAATGATAGCCATCGATCTTGTTTGAGGGATGTGAAGTGAAAGGTGGGCCATGGAATTTTCAAAGGCTTTTAACTATTGCAGAGATCAATGTGGACCACCTGATTTTCTGGGAAATAAGTAAGATCAACGGTCATGTTTTAAACTTTAGTTGGTAGTCATTTTCTTTCAAATTTGAATATATTATGTAGGGTTTTTGCTAGGATTTGAAGATGTGAAGCTGTAAGGACAAAGCAGTGGTTCAGAATTGAGTCTTCTTGGTCAGTTGCAGTTGGAATATGATGTGGAAGATCTAGATTGCCATTTTGATTTGATTTTTCTATCCTAGATGCCATACTGAGTAATTACAAAGGAGCTATTATTTGATTCAGGTGGCTAGGGTTTGAGTATGTTAGAGATTTCCATGACCTATACATGTAAGATTTTCTAATAGCTAGCTCTGGCATTAAAGTTTTTTCTTCCTGCAACAAGAAATTAGTTCAATTTGTATCTACTGTTAGCCTATGGTGAGAAACCAATGAAATTGTACATCAAATTTTATTTGATTTTTCCAAGGTTTCTAGGCTTTTCTTGCATTCTTTCTTTTCTTGTTGAAGTCTGTTTGTTGCAGACCTAATTTTTCCCTAAATGATCCTTTGCTTATTGTAATCCTTGTTCCTGTAAAAGGATTTTAAAGATCATTTAGAAGGATTCTAGTTCCAGTTTCTTTCTAGGAGCTAGTTCCATGAAGGGTCCTTTTCCTATAAATACTTCCTTCTTAATTCTCTGCATATAGGGTGTTCCCTCTTTCCTTTCTGGCTAAGAGAATATAAAGAAGCTATAACAATTTGTCTTATGTATAAGATTTCAACATGTTCATACTGCTATCATATTATCTCCATTTGAATCATGAACTTGTTGATTATAGCATCAAGGATGTTTAATCTTTCTATTTTCATTTCCTATGTGTGTGTAATAGAGTTGTCTTCACAGAGATAACTGAGTTGAAGGTTAGTTTTTAGATGTGTATGAGCTGTGATATTTTGGGTATTTCATGCTTGTCTTTCATTGGATGCTGATCAATGTATTGCTTATTTATAGGTCTCTTCTAAGGGGAGGGTTAAAATCCTTTGAATAGGTGATAGCAGATTTGGGTACATAGGTGGATTGTTGAAGTATGACCTGATTAATGGTGTATGTTTGGTGTGAGGCATCAACATATTAGAATGTGTTTTCTTCTTGTTTCATAGCTCTCTATTGCAATGATGTATTTGACTCTGCTACCCATTGGATAAGGCACTGGTCTATGATAGACTTAGGGTATTTGAGGGGTCCTTTCAACCCAACATCAATCATTCAAATCAAATACCTTTCACTTTCATGTTGGTAGTAATAGTAGGTGGTCCCTTTTCTAGGTTTCAGACTCATTCTATGCAAATAAGGCTGTTGCATTAGATTTGGTTTCATTGGGGTATTGGATACCCATAGGGGTCTGAAATCTATTCCACAATAATCTATTTGCAGGCCTTTTATTCACCAAAAAGTGTCATGAGTGTGCAGATAAGGCAATACCCACCTGAGTGATGTGGAGCTCAAAGAATAATGAGGATTCCTTTCAATCCTCATCAATTGGACTATTTTCTTATCAAAATTGAGTGTCTAACCTGAGACTCAATCCCATCTATTGATTCAAGTTTGGTCTTGTAAGAAAAAGCTCCAACAAGTGGCAAACTAGTTAAGGAGGACTTGGTTGATGAGCTTGTGCAGTTTCCTAGTTTCATGGATTGATAAGCCTTGTGTGAAGATGAAGTGGATGGTGGATTTTCTTGAAGGAGTAAAGTGTGGGACACACTTTCTTACTTACCTCAGGTATCTGATACAGGGGCATCCTTGGTTCCTAAAGATTTTGATAGTCTCAGTAACTATCTAGTCAAGTTTGGTTAAATTGTTGGTGATCTCAGTAGAAGACTGGAGTTTCTCGCTCTTTCATGGTAGTTCTTGGTCAAGTTTTGTTTGGCTTCACCGATGGAGCTTGGTGGTCATGGTAAAGGTTATCGGTTGGAAGTACTGATGAAGCTCAGTGGATGATGGTCACTCAGTGACTTGGTTTTTGTTGTGCGGTGCTCGGTTACCAACAAGGTCTAGGTGTTTAAGTATGTTGCTCAGTCACTAGAGTGGCTCGATTGCTAGAGGAATTAGTCACTAAAGGAAGCTTGGTCATGGAAGGAGACTCAATATTTCTTGTGCTCTATAATGCTTATGGAGATCGGTTGGTGTGTTTGCTTAGTATGTTTACTGAAACTCGGTAGTTTGGATTACCGATGAATGTTCTTGGTGAATTTGCTTTGCCAACTAGTGCATTTAATTTGGGTCATGTTCCTCAAGTTATGGATTGACCATTGGACATGTGGGGACCTAGATCTAGTGTGTTGAATTCTCCTATGTGGATCTGGAGGCTGACATGGATAATTTAATTATAAGGCTGTTTGAGAGTTGACTGATGTTTGGGCATTTAATATTTGTTTGTGAGAGTCAATTATTTCATCCAGCCAACTTGTGGCTCATGATTAGTATTTAAGGGGGTGTTTGGGTAGTTGTTTGGGGGATCATATTTGAGGAGTATATATCTCAAACAGAGTGGATTTGGAAGGTAAATCTAGTGGTAGAGTTAGTAGCTTGTGAGCTTAGGAATAAGGAGATTGCTTGGTTTCTTGTGAGCACAAGTTTAGATCTTTCTTGGAGTGCCTACCAATGTCTTGTTGTGTTGTAGACCTAAGCTAGTTGAGGAGAGGTGAAGTTGTGGAAAAGATCCTGCATGATCTTCTAGAAATATTTCTTGCATTTTAATTGTCCGTAATCAGGAAGGCCTTACAACCTGACACATTGCATGTAATCAGTTAATTGATGAGTAAAGATATCTATTTTCTTTTAGATCTTGTTTGGTGTTGTGTTATTTTGCTGTGCTGGTGTTGTCTACAAGTTTGGATAGTCCTTAATTGGATTCTCCAACCTATGAATGTGTCAATACATTATATCATATATATACATATATACATATATACATACATATATATGTATATATATATATATGAATGACATTTATATATATATATATATATATGTATATATATGACATGTATGTACATGTATATATGTACATATATATGACATGTATATGTATATACATATACATATACATATACATATATATGATATATATATATATATACACATACATATATACATGTCATATAAATGTATGTGTATGTATAGATGTATGTATACATGTGTGTACATATACATGTTTATACACATACACATATATATGTTTCCAGTCAAATCAATTTCTAATCTTTCTTTGTACAACAATTTTTTCCTTTGTAAAGTTTCAAATTGTTAATTGAACCTTGAAGCTTGAACTTGAACCTGCCAATTCAAAGTTCAAAGTTAAAAACTATTTTTCCCAAATAACATCATGTAAAAGCATCTTCACATTAAGGTCTAACTTATTTTTCTCATGGTCACGTGTTCTTTTGCAGTCAGTAAATTGAATTTTGAACTTTGAACCTCCTTTTCTATGGTTCAAAGTTCACATCTTAACATGCACTTTAACAACTTTGTATTGAAATCTTCCATGTCGAAGCCTTAGTGTCATGGTTCACAAAATTCCAAGCTTGTCATAAATGTCCTAGGGGCCCACCATGGTTGTTAAGTGCATACATAAATCAAAGTCATCGCGAGTCTTGTACTTTGAACTCATTTTATAGTTCAAGGACTAGATTTCAAAATGTAATAATATAGAAATAAAGCAGCCGTGAGCCAAAATCCTTGCTTATTGATTTTGAAATGATTGTGGGACTAGAAAGATGATGCCATCTTAGCCTAAGTGATCTCCTTTCTAAAATGCAGTGTGCAAAATAGGTTGTTAGCAGTTATTGCGGTGGACTAAGTTATTGCATGTCAAACCTCTCGATTTGATGGGACTTGAAGTGAAGTGTGTTTTTATTTTCCCTCTCCTTTTGTTTCTTCATTGTATCTTGGTTTATTTTCTAGAAGCATCTTGGAGCAGCGAGGTAAATTATCAACAGGCAAAAAAGCGGTGAGTTTCACAGTAACATTGGCTCTATTTTTCCTTTAGATTATTCAGTTTAAAAGCAAAGAGCTTGTTTCTTGTTTTCTTTTTGTCCAAGTGTTCTTAGGAATTGTGAAAAATTTATTGCACTATGTCTTTCTCCAAAGTAAACTTTGTGAAGGAGAATAATTTTCTCCCATTAGTAGTTGTCTACCTGAAATGATGGATACAGTGATAATGGATGATGATATTGGAGAAAATGTACAAACATTGAGGAAAATAGTTGATGAGGCTATATCTGTCAAGATTGTAGGAAGTGGTTTGTTAGAAGCGGTCGATTTCCTTGAAGTTATCCAATACCCAAAACTAGTTATGGAATACCGTAACAAATATAATAAGACTGAGAGGTGTATCTACATAGAAAGTGGTGAAGTTATGGTGAATATAAGCAGAGAAGTAATAATGGGTGCACTCAAAATTCCATTAGTAGAGGTTTATGGGGATTGGAGTATTGAAAAATCCCTAGGGGACTTTGACCAAAACAAGGATTATTGGAACAACATAGCTAGAGATTGGATGTTAAACCTAGAAAAGGGGGGATCTCATTTGCCTAGGCCCTTTCGAAAAGATCATTTGTTTAGAGAAGTAAGGAATATAATGGTAATCTTAAGTAGAGTGAAACGTAACCCCATAGATACCAACTGGGAGGACTAGATGTACATTTTTGTGTAGGCCATTCTAGACTTGGGTAATGATGTTGATTAGGCTGAAATCATAGAAAAACAATTGCATGAAAGTTTGTCTTAGCCAACCTTGATTTCAAGTTTCTATATGTCTTCTTACCTCTTTTATATCCTTTCCATCTGTATAATTTGGGATGGTCCATCAGATGAAGAGTGGAATAGAAGTATGACCATTTATGAGTACCATTTCCTATTACAAAAGGGAAGAAATATGATAAGTTTCAAGAAAGTGTAGGATACCTTTATGTGCAAACTGGTCTTTGAGCTGAGGGGAAAACCCAATTACAGGATATCAAAAGAAGCCATGGAATTCATGAAGATTTATGGCAGTTCTTATATTCAGTTCCCTACCTTTAGCTATTTGAGAGTGGGAGGCTTCTGGGAGGCTTCAGTGATTCTCCTGTGAAACTTCCTAGGTATTGTTTGGATGAGTGTATTCTACTTGAGGTGGAGAGATAGTTGCTGATGGTAGAAAAGAAATAAAGGGTTAAGTTAGGTATGTAGTACCCCACACCTAGTCTGATTTTATAAATGTCATGATTATTTTAGGATGATATATTATA
This sequence comes from Chamaecyparis obtusa, assembly GCA_027943335.1. NCBI lineage: Eukaryota > Viridiplantae > Streptophyta > Pinopsida > Cupressales > Cupressaceae > Chamaecyparis > Chamaecyparis obtusa. Next base: position 236,543 of record BSBK01000328.1, on the reverse strand, counting down.
GGTTAGGTAATCATTTATACTTATGATTTTACCGACCCCATACTTGCATGTGTATGGTTGATGTGTTTGTTTTATTTTTCTATTTGACATGCTTGATGTGGTTGAGGGACAAAGCCATAGTTACTTACTTGCGAGATCCACACAATCAGTCTATCCCTGCCATTGTCTGTTATATATATTGGATGTATCTTGTGATGACAGGTTTGCAGGTATAGGGCATCATCTTCCTTGAATTGGCAAGAGTGAGCATGCCCATAAAAATTCATCTCAATGGTAAAGAGGGGAGATAATACACAAACCCAAAACCTTAACCTAAGCCTAATTGTCCTAGGAATGGACAAGTGTCAATTTGACCACCCTACCTGAATTCATCTACTTGGCATGAATTCATGGATACCGTTCTTAACTGTGTGCTTGGTCTTAGTTTGTTTGATTTTATTGTGCTTGATTCAGTTGATTTATGTTTATATAGGGTATTTTATTTGATTATTAATGTTAGGATCATAGTTAAATTTAATGATTTAATTATGTTACTATGTTTAATTTGGAAAATTATCTAAAGTCAATTATTTTATTATTTGGAAATAATTGATTATTATATTGAAATTAGGATTCATTATGCTTGAGTGTATTATCAAATAATTGAATATTTAATTGCATGATCTAGGATGCTTTAAATATTTAATTTATTTAATATGGGTTTTAATTATTAACATGTGCTTAATTGAAAGTGATTTGAATTATGCTTGTATATTTTATTAAATAATTAAATAGTTGAATTGCACAATTTTAGGATGCATTAAGTATTTAATCTATTTAATAAATGAATTTAAATTATAACATATGGAAAATTGAAAAGGGAATTGTTTTCAAAAAGTGAACAACTAGTTTTCAAAACTCAAAGTTGAGTTGTGCAAAATAAAGATATTTTAATTAATTAATTAGATTTACTTTCAAGTTTGGAATTGGAGTTTGATTAGGAGTTAACTGTTGAGTCATCTCTGGGATTTGCATGAAATGGGGAATTGAATCGTTAATAGGGGAATTGCATTCATTTGGAGATGAGACAGGTTTTGGAGAAGATTTTTGCAGGGAGCTTGTGTTCTTCTAATTTTGGAAATTTTGGATTTTTGTGGTGGCTTGTTGATTTAGCTTCTTTGTGCATCTGGATCAGGTACTTGTTTGCTACATAGTTTTCAAATCTGTAGACTAGGTTGTTTTTGGAAGAAATTACATTTTCAGATCTACAAGAATTTTCATTTTCAGTTTCTAGCATTCGATCTAAGCTAGGCATTGAATTTTGTCTGTTATCTTTTTTTTCACATCTATTTGTCTTTTTTTGTTTGTATAGATTTCTATGCTTTCTTTTTTGTAGATCTGTGGCTATCTTAGATCTGGGTATTTAGAAAACCCCAGTATATCTATTTTATATATTTTATTGCAAGTTGGCATTGTACCATTATGCTGGCCAAATTTTGTTAAATAACTCTTCATAGTTTGCCTAGAAAATAATAAATTAGTCCTGGCCTATAGTTTAACTATAGGGTTTGAATTAGATAAATTCCTATTAGAAAAATCTATTTGTTATTAAAAAACTCAATTCTAATTGAAAAATTATCATTCTGGTTAAAAAGTAGAAAGTCAATTTACTATCTGTAAAGTCCATTTGTATAGAAAATGACACTTTAGAAAAAAAAAAATTCACTAAACTTAGTAGCATGTTATAGGTTAATCTCTCTTGTGTTCTTTGGCTAGGCCTTACATCTGGTATCGGAGTAGAGTTTCTACACTGGGAACTCTAGGTGTTTATGCTCATTAGGTTTTGTGTAGTTTAAACTTGAAACCCAACATAGGCATATAACTGTTTTATCTTTGAGAACCATTAAATTGCAACTAAACATTATGTTTATGGTTCCTCTTAAATGTCTTTGAGATATCACTTTGCCTAGTGATTGTCATAGGTGATTTGACTATTTATTATGTGTTCTTATCCTCTCTAATGCATCTAGGGTGAAGTACCTTTGGATGTCATGAAGCGATTACTCCCTTGAGTGTGGCTATCACTAGTCACCTTGTTTTGTGGATGTTTTATGATTGATGTTTTATTTTGGTTGATTGATGAATTGTTCATGTTGTGTATGGGCTAGCATTAAAAAAATTTAATTTTCTTATGATTGGATTAGTCACCTAACTCTCTTTTTGTTATCTATTTTGTGATGTTAGTCACACTTAATTTATTGTTGAAATTGAGATCTCTTATGATTTAATGTTGGACTTATGATTCCCCCACTTGGGTTTGTCATTTTTGAACTTTATGGTGGCTATTCTGAATGTTTGGTATTGTTGGCCCTGTTATGTGATAAGTGTTGTTTCTATCATGTTCATCATGAACCCCTGATAGTATGTATAAGGGAGGACATCACAGAGATGATACTATGCTATTTTGTGTGAGATTAGAATCATTGTGTATCCTATATGTTTGCATAAGTGTTGCATTAACTAGATAGATTTTCATGAACCTCTCAACTCACTATTTGATATAGATATGAGTGTGTTCTTTATGAAAATGATCCTAGATGTTTTCTATGATGATGAATGATTAAAGTTTTGATCTATTTGAATTGTTATAGATGATTTATTAATGTGAATTCTAGTTATTCTTAACCAGAGTTATATTGCTCATTATGATTGTATACCATGTTCTTATTTTATGGCTTGTTCTGAGTATTTGTGTTTTGTTTTTAGTAAACGCTTTGTGCTTGGGGGATATATATCCTTATCTATTTGTAGGCTTCCAAGAGGAAGCCTAATCCTAGGGGGGGTGGATGTAGTACCCCACCCCTAGTCCAATTTTATAAATGTCATGATTATTTTAGGATGATAGATTATAGGTTAGGAAATTATTTATACTTATGATTTTACTGACCCAATACTTGCATGTGTATGGTCGATGTGTTTGTTTTATATTTCTATTTGACGTGCCTAATGTGGTTGAGAGACAGAGTCATAGTTACTTGCTTGCAAGATCCACACGATCGGTCGATCCCCACCATTATCTATTATATATATTGGATGTACATGCTTCATCTTGTGACGATAGGTTTGTAGGTACAGGGCATCATCTTCCCTAAAATGGTAGGAGTGAGCATGCCCATAACATTCATCTCAATGGTAAAGAGGGGAGATAATACACGGACCCAAAACCCTAACCTAAGCCTAATTGTCCTAGGATTGGGCAAGTGTTATTTTGACTACCCTACCCGAATTCATCTAGTTTGCATGAATTCATGGATCTCATTCTTGAGTGTGTGCTTGGTCTTAGTTTGCTTGTTTTGATTGTGCTTGATTCAATTGATTTATGTTTATATAGGGTATTTTATATGATTATTAATGTTAGGATCATAGTTGAATTTAATGATTTAACTCTGTTCCTATGTTTAATTTGGCAAATTATCTATGGAAAATTATTTGATTATTTGGAAATAATTGATTATTAAATTGAAATTAGGATTAATTATGCTTGAGTGTATTATCAAATAATTGAATATTTAATTGCATGATCTAGGATGCTTTAGATATTTAATTTATTTAATATGGGTTTTAATTATTAACATGTGCTTAATTGAATGTGATTTGAATTATGCTTGTATATTTTATTAAATAACTAAATAGTTGAATTGCATGATTTTAGGATGCATTAAGTATTTAATCTATTTAATAAATGAATTTAAATTATAACATGTGCAAAATGAAAAGAGAATTGTTTTCAAAAAGTGAACAATTAGTTTTCAAAAGTCAAAGTTGAGTTGTGCAAAATAAATATATTTTAATTAATTAATTAGATTACTTTCAATTTTGGAATTGGATTTTGATTAGGAGTTAATTGTTGAGTCATCTCTGGGATTTGCATGAAATGGGGAATTGAATCCCTAATAGGGGAATTGCATTCATTTGTAGATGAGATAGGTTTTGGAGAAGATTTTGGGGGGGAGCTTTTGTGCTTTGAATTTTAGAGATTTTGAATTGTTGTGGTGACTTGTTGAGTTGGCTTATTTGTGCATCTGGATCGGGCACCTATTTGCTACATAGTTTTCATATCTGGAGACTAGGTTATTTTTGGAGGAAATTCTATTTTCATATCTACAAGGATTTTCATTTTTAGTTTCTGGCATTGGATCTAAGGCAGGCATTGAATTTTGCCTATTATCATTGTTTTTAGATCTATTTGTCTTTTTGTGTTTGTATAGATTTCTATGCTTCTTTTTGGTAGATATGTGGTTATCTTAGATTTGGGTATTTAGAAAATCTTGGTATAGTTGTTTTATATATTTTATTGCAATTTGGCATTGTACCATTATGTTGGCCAAATTTTGTTAAATAACTCTTCATAGTTTCCCTAGAAAACAATAAATTAGTCCTGGCCTATAGTTTAACTATAGGGTTCAAATTAAAGAAATTCCTATTAGAAAAATCTATTTGTTATTAAAAAACTTAATTCTAGCTGAAAAATTATCATTTTGGTTAAAAAGTAGAAAGTTAATTTACTATCTGTCAAGTCCATTTGTGTAGAAAATGACACTCTAAAAAAAAAGAAAAATTCACCAAACTTAGTAGCATGTTATAGGTTAATCTCTCTTGGGTTCTCTGGTGGGGCCTTACAAGGTATCTGTACCTCCTTCCCACTAGAACTAGGGCATTACAGATTCAGGTTAATGCATGATTTTTCCTTCTTGATAAATGAGCTGAAAGAAATGAACCTCCTACCATATCAGCCAAGGAATTACTTTGATAGCAAGGGTTTTGTGCAGAGCCATTTTAGAGTAGATGCCATGTTTCTTCATCAGCCAGAATTGGAAGACCTCTGGGATGATTGTATGGATGAAGTTGAGCTTACAAGGAGACTACGCTCCAGATTTTCTCTTAGCCAAATTGATACTTTAAAACTTCCTTTCAACATCAAAAACATAAAGGATGGAGATGAGACTATACCAAAATCAGAATGCATGACATCAAGTGTTGTAGTGGTGACTAGAAGATTTGATTAGACTCAAAGAGAGGAAGAAGATATAAAGTCTTTGACTAAGGAAATTTTCTAGAGAACAAAGCAATGGCTTAAAGCTCAATGAAAGAAAATTGAAGAAGCCCCTACATTGAGAACTAGGAGGAGTCTGAGGACTCCAAAAAGTTGAACCTTCACCTGTCCTGACTAATAATATTGAACTATTATTGTCTGCAAGTAACTTAGATCCTCCAGAAATCCCTAACATCAAAGATTCTAAGTTGGTTTCTGATGACACTATGAAGTTTACCAGGCAGAGAAGTAAAAGAGGTGAGAAAGTAGACCCAACTTTCTACATTGTTCTTGATTCTGACACAGAAGAACCTAGTGTAAGGAAGTTCAAAAGATTCAAAAGAAGAAAAGAATCAACCATGGATTCAATATCAATAGGAGGTAGTGGGAATATAGATCAACAAGATCCAATTACTCCAAGAAAAATAGGGACTACTATTTCTTTATAGAATATGACTCCAAAGAGTCAAAATTGGCTAGATTTATCTATGAACAAGAGGAACATTGTTCCTACTTCAATTTCTATTGGTGACTTGGTCAAAAAATATCTCAGAAAATCCCCAAGGAAAAAGAAGTTAAAGATAGAATCTATGGTAGATATAGACCCAAATACAGGTCATTGGGTTGTTGAGATATTCAAGCATAATTATGACAAGACTAGTGTCGAGGTCACTAAACAAGATTTAAGTGTGGAGAAAATAAGCTTAGTAGTGGCTTCCATGGTGAAAGATTTGAAGATTCTAAATTTTATGAACAATAAGATCAATCACATAGTACTAAAATATCTAGAAGATAAAGAAAAATTGAAGCAGGCTCTATGTGAGATGGAAAAATACATTCAGTAGTTGTAGAATCATGTTCCTCATCCTCTCACAATGGTTCATTTGAATCTAGATGTCAAGCCCTCAGATAATCATAAGTTCCTCAACCAAGTTCACAAGGAAAGGTCATTGTCTAAGAAATTTTACAACTGGATGGGAGAAGTTGGTGAAAAAGTTAACTATTTTGTATAGGCTTATGAAGATATCACCAAGAGATCTTCCTCCCTGGTAGCTATTGTTGAGGCTATTACTAAACTTTGGGTAGTCAAAAGTGATAATCTAGAAATAGAGATATCCAATGTGGACAAAGATTTTGTATATAGTATAGACAAGTTTTTAACTGAGAAAGCAATACTTGATGTTGATGCCATTTTTTTATTTGTTGCCAAGGTTAATGAAGAATGGCAGTGTTCAATTTTTGACCAAGGTATTAAGGAGTCTAGTCATATCTTGAAGACAATTGCCTATGTTGAAGAAATGCTTTGTAATCATGTTGATTGCCTCTACAAGCTATCTAAGAATGAAGTTAAAGTTGGGATTGATGTAGCCAAGATGAAGGAATCCTATACAGAAAAGGCACGAAGGTTGAAGGATGCTAAAGAGATGGTAGCTCATGATTTCTCAATTATAGCCTGGGTGCAATCATTAAAGATTCTTGGTGATGAAAAAATAAACATACTGAAGACTAATCTGGAATAGTTACAAAATTGTAAGTGTATCTGAGAAAAAAGGCTCAATTTGGTTCCTTCACCAAACCAAGTGATGTTGGAGAGATTCGAGACAGCCTTTTAAGAGTGGACTGCCCAATATAAAGTATTTGATGCTACCACAAGTGGAAATGCAGAGAAAAGTTAATAAGTTAATAAGTTAATTATTCTTTGAGTGGACAAGTTCCAAGTGGTTTAGGGTGTTAGTTTCATTTTCCTTGAATAGAATTTTTAGTTACAAAATTGATCAAGCCTTGCATGGCTATATATTACTTTGTTGAGTGACCTCACAAGGGTCAGTTCTCTAGTACATATGATATGATATCAGTTGATTAATAGAAAATAATATTATCTTTCTCAGATTAGTTGATCTATATTACATGTATCTTGACTTCAGTTGGAATTAAATGCATGTTGCTATAATCTATGTGTATGTTCTATGATCATTTATCCATTCTTCACTTTATTTCAGTATATGTTGCATCGATCACTCTGGGAACATTTTTCTTGTAATCTTAGTTAGTTGGCTTAGATAAATGTGGATCTTTCTCAGAGCATAAATCTTTCTATAGTCATTTTATATGAAGAATTGAAAAACCCTTTCTTACTTTTAGGTCAAAAGTATATTTATTCTTATTGCTTTCATTATTTTCATATAAATGTATTATCAAGATTGATATTTATATAAGTTAGCTGCTCCTTTAATCATAGAGAGTTTAGTCATGAGTGATTAACTCAACTATTGTATTGGTTTTTCCTTCTATATGGGCAAGAGAGTTTAAAGATAGTTTCAATTTTATTAGGATGAAAAAACTGCATACTAACTGATTTTTGGTGACTCTACTTGGGAGTCTAACGAGTAGACCAAGGTTTGAAACTTGTAATTTAATGATAAATTATGGTGTTAACTATTGATAGAGTACCTGGTCAGCAAGAAATTCTCCCAGTGTTACAACCTAACCTTAACTTCTTACACACCCAAGAAGACATTATAGTTGATCTTAATGCAACAACTTGGAATCTGAGAACAAGTGGTCAACAATATCAACAAGTAAGGTTAGTGATTGAAGAAGAAGAAGAAATTTGAGAGTGGCTAAGAGGTTTACCTATAGCTTAGGAAGCTGTTGTAGTAGATAGTGTTGTTCAAAGGACTTAAGGATAGGTTTTTTTTAATATATACCTTTGTTTTAGTTTCAATCAATAAGCTGGCATAAAAGAGGTACACAAGAGGTGAGAAGGTGAAAGGCTAAGTTGATGAATATTTTGAGGCACTAAAGTAGTTGAACTTTGCCCCTAATATCCCTACGAGAAGGAAGGATTAGACTACCAGTAGACCATCTTCACCTACCAAGTTAACCTCATCCATTTCTTGTTTTCAAGCCCTCACCTTATTTGGTACATTGGTCCCATCTCTTTTCATTCCTCAACCTCTAGATTTTTCTCCACCAATCATGGCCCAGAACTAGCCTAGGGGAGCTCAGCTTGGCCCCCTTGATCTAACCAATTTCAATTTACAAGATTTTTCCAAAGGAGCTAGAGATGTTTTACCTAGGTTTAGTGGAGATGGTAGAGTTTCCCTAAGTGATCATATTAATGCATTCAATACTACATGCAATGTTATAGGTGTAGGTTCAGAAGATGTAGATATTCAAATTTTTATCCAGACTTTGACAGAAGTTGTTGTAGACTATTTCCATCATTTTCAAAACAATTCTATTAGAACTTGGAATGCCATGAGAAAAACCTTTGTAGCTCACTTCAAAGCCACAGATGATGAACATTCTTTATTTTTGAAACTCTCATAGCTAAAGGAGATGCATGAACCAATGCAGGAATTTATTACCAAGTTCAATAAAATCCTATAGAAAATTCAAAATGCTCACCATCCTAGTAATGAGAATAGAAAAGGGTTCTTCATAAATGTTATGCCTCCCTATATCAGTTTTCATCTAAGATGAGGTAGGGTGGTAGACTTGGTAGTTGCTCAAGCATTAGCAACAGAACTTGAAGATGATATGATAACTATCATAAAATGGAGAAGAGAGGTATAGACTCCAAATAATCAACCATCTACTTTTGGATCTTCTAATCCTGTTGTTCAAAGACTGGCCAATGACATGATTACCCTTAAAAGACAATTGCCAAAGTCCCCCCCTACTCCATATCAAGACATTCCTAGGAGGTATGGAAACCAAGGAACATGAAATTATGGAAAGCAATCGAATGCTTTACCACATTAACCAAGACTTTAGATTGAAGCACCTCTCACTAAAATTAATATGTGTATCTTCCATTTGACTGATGAGCATGATGGTGATTATTTCCCTAAGATGGTGAGGTACAAGCAAATGGAAGCCAAAAAGTAAACCATTATGGAAATCCATGGAAATGAAGAGAACTCTAGAGGACCTAGTGCCTCTATGAGTTACTATCTCAAGTATGAGTCAGATTCAGAATAGGGTGGTGACATTCTTACAACTCTAGAGAAACCTTCATGTTTAGTGCTTACTTGAGGTCAACAAGGTGGAAAAATTAATAGTCATGCTTCATCTCCTTTCCAAGGCACAAATGATAAAGAACCAATGAGTCAATATGGTAGCAGCACAAAGACTACAGGGAGTGAATTAACAGGAATCAAAATCCTTAAAAGGTCAAACTCTAAGCCCACTTTTGATTTTATAGATATTTGTAAGTCATCTAAAATCCAAATATCTCCTATTGAATGTTTGAAGTCAAATCTTGGTGAATTAGATAAGTTGGTAGCTTATGTGAAAGGCTCCTCTCCTATTGTACAATCCAATAAAACAAATACTATATCTACTAGTGAAATCCCTACTAACCCAAACATTAAACAACTTGAAGTTAAAGAGCCCATCATCAATCTTGAATCCTTAGGATCCACTCCTATAATAGGGAAACCTGATCCTTTCTATGTATCATTATTCATTCATGGCCACAAGCTTAGTAATTGTATTATAGATTCTGGAGCTTTTGATAACATCATGTCTTCTTTAGTAGAAAAATCTCTTGATTTTCCCTTAACAAAAACTTTTGGTAGGTGCTACTCCATGGATTCTATGCAAGTTCCTTTGATCGACCAAATTAAAGATGCTGAAGTTGCATTAGTATCTTTCCCTCACTAGAGGCTCAAGTTGACCATCTTGGTTGCTGACATACTAGCTAGTTATGTTATGCTCTTGAGAAAAACCTTTTGTAGAGATATGGGTGGAGAGATCAAATTAGACTGGTCATAGGCTATCATTCTTATTGGAGATAAAAAGGTCACTTTACAATGTGAGACTAAGTGTAAATACATTATTTTTCCCTCTGATGATCCTAATTCTCACATATTGTATTAGGAAACTAATTTTTCTAACTACTTTATCATGCCATAAATTGATGCCATGAATGAAAAATGTACTGATAATGAAGAGTTATGGACCATGGAATTTGATGGGAGTTGTTCATATACCAGTTCGGGTACTGGGGTGGTACTGATATCTCCAACTAAAGAAAAATTCTATTTTTCCTTCAAGCTTGAATTTCAGAATACTAATAATACTACAGAGTATGAGGCTCTGTTACTTGGGATTCAAGAAGCAAAAAGAAAAGGCATTAAATTGTTAAAATTAAAGGGAGATGTCGAGTTAATTGTAAAACAAATAAGGGGAAAATATGCAGTGAGAAATGAGAGGATGAAGCATTACAAGAATATATTTTGGGATGAAGTTGAAGGTATTGAGATGTTTTCCTCTTTATTTTTTGAAGGATTGGAGTTTGAATATCAAGAGTTTTGTGCTAATGAAGAGGTTGAGAAAGGAGAGGATGTTATTCAGTTAAGAGGGAATCATATTCCCAAAGGTCTTATGACCATGGAAACCTTTTTGACTGCAAAGACTATTTTGTTGGCCAGGCCAATGAGATAAAAGAAGAACAATCTAGTAATTATGAGAAAGTAAATATTGGCAATAATGAAGACCCTAAAATTGTTAACTTGCAAACATGCTATACTCCTATGGAGAAAGTGGTATTCACCAAATTACTGTGAGAGTTCTGAGATGTGTTTGCATGGTCATATGAGGATTTGAAGGATTTTAGAAAGGGGAAGTTTTAGAACCATATTCCTTTGAAGCCAGGATCCAAACCCTTTAGGTAGACATTGAGAAATTATAACCCTAGGGTGGCTGATGCAATTTTCAAAGGGGTAGACAAAATGCTTAAAGCTAAAATAATTTACCCAATCCATCATTCTACTTGGGTAGTGAACATTGTCATGCCCTGCAAGGGAACTAGGGAAGAGAACAAAGATTTTCTTTGTAAAAGAAAATCTAGGTAATGATTTATCAAAAATTCTAATTTTTTTTTAAAAAATAATTATATAAACAAACCACAGATTAACTTAGATTCCTCTAAGGTTCCCTTCTACTTAATGCACAATTCATTTAAGTCTATTTACTGTACTTTAAACTTGATTTACTTCTTAAGAAAACATCATAACATTTGTAGATTCTTTATAAAGAAATTCAAGGTACTTTCATTTCAATTGCCATTTACATCCATCTATATTCCTAAATATCCTTTATGATCAATATAACTTTTAAAGAAAATATAATCATCTAAATCATTTGATACATTACAAATATTACATTTTTTTTTCAATAACCTTTTTACTTAATCAACAATAATGAGAAACATACTAATTTACTTGGAATATTACAAAATCCTTTTCTTTTCAACATACATCATATACGTAAAGTTTGTGGTTTCCCTTTTTCCTTTTTCCTAAGTCTACCCATTCCAAATACATCATTTTGAAATACATTAATGATTACATTACATTTATCTCCTCTTCGAAGGTAACAATAAATTTACATCATGAAAGCTAAATACAAGTCTTCATTCTTCAAAACTAGAAAACTATGCAAGCATGAATCCTTAAGCACTGCATTCGCAAAAAGGGACCTTGATAAAAGATTTACCACCCAACCACATGGATACCTGAAAATCCCACTCCCTTATGCTACGAGATAAACACAAAGGTCCACAAAGAAGGAATAGCTAGGCCATACCTAGGGTTGGGTAACCTTTCCCAAATAGCAGATGAAAAGAAGATCAAAGTATAAATATTTTCCCAAAGGTTCTAAGGCTTGGTAGAAAATATAAGAAACAACCTAAGTGAGTGTCATCACATAGCCCTCACCCCTTGGGCTGTCCTGGTACTAGCCACTTTGGGCCCTGGCCCCAAAGTAGGCACATGTGAAACCAAATACCTTTCATACAAGCAAGCGCTATTTGATCATAACTATGCATAGGCACCTTCTCCCAGTCCCATCCATAGCCTTTACTAGCACTAATGGCATGGGTGAGGCACTTATTAATATTTTTAGTGTTTGAACCCATTCCCATAAGTTTTAATTAAATTATCACTTGTTAAACAACTCTTCAATCGGTTATCCTAGTTCTAGCCACTTAGGGCCCCGGCTCCGCACTGAGAGCCACTCACTTGGAATTGTTAGGTTTTCTCCCCTTAACCCACACATCAAAAATACATCATAAATGTAGTAAAAACACATAATAAATACATTTGAGAACTGCATCAAAGAATAGAAAATAAGAAGATAGTTTAGGATGTTTAGGAAAATTAGGAACATTTAGGGAGGCCTAGAATGGTCCTGATCCTCCTAAACAATCCTAAACCCTTATGATGCTTCCTACACACATCCTAACCCTATTTAAGCATATAAATTCACCATATAAGCTCCGTCAAACAAGTAATGAACATATATAGTTTATACAAAAATCCCATATAGTTTATACAAAATTCCATATGCCTGAAATTTAACTAAGTCTGATTGTTTTTCAGAAAATTTAGAAATTAGAAGTTGCATCTTAACTCCTTTGAAGCTAAACCTATCTCAATCATCTTGAAAGGTACCTAGTTTATTTATAAAATTATAACTTAAAGTAAAAGAAACTTATACTTAAATGTTATACTTGTATAAACAAACAAACCCTATTAATACTATTTACTAATACTAACTCTACATTAAATACAACTCGGTATTAAATCAATAATGAAATGCTATACAAACCCTAATAATACTAACTTGGGAATAAATCAACAATAAAAAATTATAATACTAACTTGGGATTCTATATACGAAACAAACCCTAAATTCAAACATGGCAATAAAATAATACTAGTAACTCTAGATTCAATCAAAGTGTAGGTTGCACATTTCATTCATCAAACTGTGCGATTCTTCATAGAGTGACAGAACCTACAAAGTGACTAAAATATGTGTGATCCTACAAAATGAGAGAAAATGACAGAAAACTACAAAACAAAACAACACCCTAGATCTAGACAAAGAAAGGTGGTGCTAAATAGGTATAGAACAGTAAGATTGGAATAATAGTTCTAAATCCTAGAAGCACCATTCAGATTATACAAACATGTGAACAACCAATACATATTTAACCATCTATTATTTTAAACTATCTCCTACCAGATAGAAGACAAGACACAAGAACATAATCACAAATCTACATTAGATCCTACATTAATTCTGTCATGCCCAGCAAGGCAATAGGGGAAGAGAACAAAGATTGTCTTTGTAAACGAAAACCAAGTAATGATTTATGAAAAAATTTGAAACTTTAAAAATAATTACATAAACAAAACATAGTTTGACTTAGATTCCTCCAAGGTTCCCTTCTTATTTAATGCGCAATTCATTTAAATCCATTTAGTGTACTAACAACTTGACTTCTTAATAAAACTACCTCACAACATTTGTAGATTCTTTATAAAGAAATATAAAGTACTTTCATTTCAATTGCAATTTAAATCAATTTATATTCATAAGTATCCTTATGAAAAATATAACATTTAACGCATTAATACCATATAATATGACCATCTAAACATTTGATACATTGCAAATATTACATTTGTTTTCTTTCAATAGCTTTTCACTTAATCAATAAGGAGAAACATACTACTTTACATGAAATGTTACAAAGTCTTTTCTTTCTTTTCCAACATACATCATATACATAAAGTTTGTACTTTCTCTTTTCCTTTTTCCTAAGTCTACCCATTCCAAATACATTATTTTGAAATACATTAATGATTACATTACATTCATCTCCTCTTGGGAGGTAACAATAATTTTACATCATGAAATACAAGTCCTCACTCTTCAAAGCTAGAACACTATGCAAGCATGAATCCTTAAGCACTGCATCCAAAAAAGGTACTTCAATAAAATATTTACCACCCAACCATGTGGATACCAAAAGGTCCACTCCCCTATGCTAGGAGATAAACACCAAGGTCCACAAAGAAGGAATAGCTAGGCCATACCTAGGGTTGGGTAACCTTTCCCAAATAGAAAATGAAAAGAAAGTCAAAGTATAAATATTTTCCCAAAGATTCTAAGGCTTGGTAGAAACTGTAAGAAACACCCTAAGTGAGTGTCATCACATAGCCCTCACCCCTTTGGTTTTCCTAGTACTAGCCTCTCCGAGCCCCGACTCCTAAGTAGGCACATGCGGAACCGAATGCCTTTTGCATAGACAAGTGCCATTCAATCGTACCTACATATAGATACCTTCTCCCACTCCCATCCATAGCCTTTACTAGCACTAATGGAATGGGAAAGACATATATTAATATTTTTATTGTTTGAACCCATTCCCATAAGTTTTAAATTAAATTATCACTTGTTAAATAACTCTTCAATTAGTTATCCTAGTACTAGCCACTTAAGACCCCGACCCTGCACTAAGAGCCACTCACTTAGTGTTCTTAGGTTTCTACCCTTAACCGATACATCACAAGTAAATCATAAATGAAATAAAACACATTATAAACACTTACATGAAAGAACAGGAAAGAGTAGGGGAGTTTAGGGATGTTTAGGAAAATTAGGAGCTGTTAGGGAGAGGTAGGATAGTCCTGATCCTCTAGAAAATCCTAAACCCTAACCCTACTTCCTAAACACATCCTAACCCTATTAAAGAATATAAATGCACCATATAACCTCTACCTAGAATGTAATGAACATATATAGTTTATACAAAAATTCCATATAGTTTATACAAAATTCCATACGCCTGAAATTTAACTAAGTCTGAATTTTCTAGAAATCTCAAAAATTAGAAGTTGCATCTTAAATCCTATAAAGCTGAAACCTATATCAACCATCCTGAATTGTACCTAATTTCTTTATACAAGTATAATTTAATGTATAAGAAATTAAAGTATCAAACTTAAATGTTATAGTTTTTGTCTTGCTCGGTTGACACTACCTGCTTGGTTTACACTGACTGCTCGGTTGACACTACCTGCTCGGTTTACACTGACTGCTCATTTGACACTACCTACTCAGTTTACACTGACTATTTGGTTAACACTACTAGCTCAATTTACACTAAATGCTTAGTCAACACTAGTAGCTCGGTTGACACTGATTTCTCGATTAACACTAATAGCTCGGTTGACACTGACTGCAAGAAACTACAAAATATGACTGTCAACTCCAACTTGTGGGTAAAACTGGGCATTATGGGGACTATGGTTGCCTAATCTAGGTAGGACCCATTTGAGATTTCCTAGTTTCCCTTTGGAAATGGCCCATCAATCCATTCTATCTATCCAAAAAATATATTCTAGATCTGGACAAAGAAAGGTGGTGCACAAATAGATATGGAATAGTTGAAACAAAAGATTCTAAAGTCTCGAAGCACTCATGGACATTCTAGATAAGAAAGTAGATACAAGGAGAATAATAAGGAGTCTATAGACTCTTACAAATTCAGAAATATTCATATACATATAATACAAGAAACAATTCCATTTAAACATGATCCTACTCTTCAAATCACTAATACATGCACAATGATATATAACATAAACACTTTGTAATCAATATCAACAACCAATATATAGAGAGACATTTAACCAGATTTCCATCATTTCATATCACAAAGGAGAGTTAACTCTCAGGATGAATTCCAACCTAGATTCCTGCAGAGATTCAGTTGATGAAGATGAGTCCAATCCTCTCAAACCCTTTAAGCACTCCTTCAATCCTTTTGGATGCATTCTCCAACCTCTACCCTACACAACCAAAAGCCAATCCCAGAGAATAATGAATCCTCTCCTCACAAATATATCTTTCCTACAAGCATAATACTAATCTTGTTATTGTTTCTTTCCATATAAACTCCTATCTAACTCCCTTTCACCAAGGAAATCTTTCCTATATATATATTGGAGGAGGTGGTTTCATGGGTAATCCAATTGATGAAACCATCCCAACTATCCATCAGTTAACAATTAGGCTTAAACAGTATTATTAAAGTCTTTCTCGGAAGAGATATAACTATATTTACCTATTATCATAGTCTAATTTATGTTTCCTTTATTTAAGGAAGGTAATAGTAATTATTATTTCCAACACATTTACCATACCATTAACTTATTTAATTGTTTATTAATACAATGCAATAATTACTTACTCACCAACAATTATATAAATATATGTATGCATATGCATATGTGTGCACCCATATGCCTACGTGTACATATATTATTATTATTATAAATATTATTACAAACATAATATTATTATTATAAAACGTATTATTTATTCATACACTACTCCATATTCTTTACAAAATACAATAGTGATATATAAGGTGAAATATACCACTATTATTCAAAAATTTATTATTATTGTAGCCATAGACATTTTATCATTATGAATATTATAAAATAATCTCATAGAATTCTTTATTATTATTGATATTAAAATCACAAGATTTGATCACATACTAACTCATTCCTAACAAGATGCACTAGTACATAATTAGCTACTAACAAAGATAAATAAAAAAATCATACCCTCACATGAATAATAATTCACATCAAAATATATTAACAAAATCTAACATACCATGAAGACAATAAGAGCTACCATACTCAAAACCTCATTCTCAATGAACATGAAAGACAAGAAACAAGCTATAAGATCCACAAACTAATAAACTAAGAGGACACATAAATACATTATCCACACAAGGGACTAACTCAGGAACTCTCCACCTAAGGATAAAGGGATCAGAGGTAGAGTTCCTTCATGTGGAACCTCGTGATATCTCTATAACAAAAATGATCAAGGATTTTGAGGGATCAATCAGACCTATGAAGCCAAGTGGAGATGATACCTGGTACCTACAATACCGCATCACCAAGAAGAGATACATGTATACATATGGATATACATACAAATCATATATATATGCAAACATATGACCAAGATCGATATATCATGTGGGCCTCAACTAAGTGAGTAACTACGACTTCATACTGAGTCATGAAGACACATCTGACACATATCCATGGCACATAAAACATCATGATAATGGTTAGATTCAAATCCTTGGGTTAGCTCCATAAAACATATAAAGATAGATGGTTTTCTAATTTCATGAATATATAAATGATAACCATAAATGAGCATATCAATCATCTGATGAACATATAATCATCCACAAAACATAAATGTAAATGTATAGTTCTAACCATCATAATAGAATGTCCAAATTAGAAAGTCCAAGTATCATCATAGGAGAGGGTATTACATCCTCCCCCTAGAGTTAGGCTTACTCCTAAAAGCCTAGAAATAGATATGGGTAAGCGTCTCTGAGTCTAGCAGCATCCTCCCATGTAGCGGAGGGATCATCATTGGGGTCTCATCAGTCTCTTGCCTAGTCTATGTTGCAACCCCTAAGGTTCATTATCTATTGCTACAAAATGTGTACTCAGTCTAAAGCCATCTGCTTGTCTGCTACCTGTAATGCATTCCAATCCAAAACTTGGGTCACATTAGGAATATATTTTATAAGAGCTGAAACATGAAATACATCATGAATACAAGCAAGGCTAGGTGAAAAGGAAAGCTAATAAGCTACTGGTCCTATCCTCTCTAGGACTTTAGAAGGGCCAACAAATTAGGGTGCCAACTTGGAGCCTTTTCTATAATGGATTGGATTCTTTTGTGGGCGCACCCTCAAACTAACTCTATCATAAAGAGTGAAGTGTACATCAGTCCTGTGAGCATTAGCATACTTCTTTTGCCTATCCCAAGCTATCAAAATATGCTCTTTGATATGCTTGACATGCTTCTCCATATCCTATAACATCTCAGGGCCTACGAGTACCTTTTCCTCCAATTGGTCCTAGCTTAAGGGAGTGTGGCATGGACGACCATACAAAGCCTGAAAAGGGGACATTCCTATGGAACTATGATAACCATTATTGTAAGAAAACTTCAACAAATATAGATACTCTTCCCAATGGGTTTGTCTTTCCATAACATACATTTTGAACATATCCTCAAGAACCTGATTGACTCTCTCTATCTGCCCATCTATCTTAGAGTGATAGGTTGAACTGAAGTTGAGTTGAGTCCCTAAAGTGTGCTGAAGTGAAGTCCAAAGGGCCGATGTGAATAATGGATCACAATCAAATATGATTTTCCTAGGAATACCTTTGGAGTCTCACAATGTCCTTCATGAGTACTCTAGCTACAAAAGTTGCTAAGTAGGAGGACTGTATGGGAGAAAAATGTGCTACCTTGGTGAGTCTATCAACTATTACCATGATAGCATCGTATCTCCTGGGTGTAACTGGAAGTCCCATAATAAAATCCATGGAAATAATGTCCCATTTCTATTCTGGCACTAGGTGAGGTTGCAATAGACTAGTGAGGTGTTGATGCTATGCTTTCACTCTCTAACATTCCAAACATCTAGCCACATAGTCTACAATACCTCTCTTCATTCTTGACCAATAGTACAACTGGCATAAGTCAGCATACATTTTCTTCACCCTAGGATGTGCTGAATAGGAAGCCTTGTGGCTTTCTAAAAGGATAAGCACATGAAGTTCTCCTCTCATTGGCACATAAAATCTATTTTATTGTCATAACAACCCAAGGGTATCTAAGGAATATCCTAAGAAGAAACCTTCAAAGGCTCTTCCTGACTCTATTTCTATCTTGACCTCCTAAAACCAAGAGTCAAAAGTTAGAGCCCCCCTAATTCTCTTCTCCAACACTGTGCTTAGTGATAGTACCGATAGAACATGTCTGCACTTGCTCAAAGAATCTGCTACCACATTCATCTTCCCTTGGATGTACTTAACCTCAAAATCATATTCACATAGAAATTCCATCCATCTGTGTTGCCTAGCATTGAGGTTAGGTTGAGAGAAGATGTATTGAAGGCTTTGATGATCTCTTTGGAGTTCAAACTTGTGACCTAATAGAAAGTGTCTCCACTTTACTAAGGAATGAACTACTATTGTAAGTTCTAGATCATGGGTGGGGTAGTTGAGCTCATGATCTTTAAGCTTCCTAGATTCATAATCAACAACTTGTCCTTCTTGCATAAGAACTACCCCAATCCCTTCAAGTGAGGAATCTATGCAAACTATGAAGTTTCCTGATGGTTTAGGAACCACCAACATTGGAGCACTAGTTAATCTTTCCTTTAATGATTGGAAAGCAGCCTCAAATTTTTTTGACAAAACAAACTTCTTACCTTTCCTTTGCAAGGAAGTAATGGGATGAGCTATCTGAGAGAATTCTTTGCCAAACTGTCTATAGTACCTAGCTAGTCCCATAAAGCTATGAACTTCAGGGATGTTAGTCAGAGTTGGCCACTCCACTATGGCTTGAATTTTTGCTGGATCAATAGTGATTCCATCTCTTGATATGATGTGTCCAATATACTTGACCTCTATCTGAAAGAATTCACACTTTTCTGCATTGGCATAAAGTTGATTTTCCCTAAGGCATTGCAATACTTGGCAAAGATAAACCTCATGTTCTTCAAGAGTTTTTGAGAACACTAAGATATCATCTACGAATACTATCAAAATTTATCAAAGTAGGTTTTGAAAACCCCATTCATTAAGCTCATGAATATATAAGGGGTTTTCGTTAACCTAAATTATACCATAGTGATCTCATAGTGACCATATCTGGTACAAAAAAGTTGTTCAATGAATGTCCGCTTCCTGAAGTCTAAGTTGATGGTATCCTAACTTGAGATCAATTTTTGAAAATGTTTTTGCCCCTTTCATTTGATCAAATAGATGGTCAATGTGTGGTAAAGGATACAGATTCTTGATCATGAATTTGTTGAGTTGATGATAGTCAATGCACAATCGAAGAGAGCCATCTTTCTTCTTCACAAATATTATTGATGCACCCCATGGTGACACACTAGGTCTGATAAATCCTTTTTCCAAGAACCCTTCTAGTTGAAGCTTAAGTTCCCCAAGTTCTTATGTGATCATATGGTATGGTACTTTGGAGATTGGTTCTGCTCCTAGAACCAACTCAATTTGGAAGTCAATGTCCCTCTTGGGAGGCATTCCTAGAATTTCTTTAGGAAAAACATCTAAGTTCTCCTGTAATAGAGGATGATCTAATGATACATCCCTAATTTCCCCTTGGTCCAAGTCCTCTACTAAGACTGCAAATAATTGGCATCCCTTAAAAAACTTGGTATAGTGGTAGAGATACCCCTTAACAAACCTGGGGTTTCGATGACTGATCCCTGATGATTGGCTTGTCCGTGGTCTAATGTGGTAAATGCTCAGTGAGTTCTTCTTACATTACCTACTGTTGGTTCTAAAGAGGCCTTTCTATAGCCAACTACTAGGGTATATTTTTGAGGGAAATTAACTATAATGTGACCATGTTGCCCACAACAGTAACATCTGATGTCCTTAACAAAATTCCTTCTTATGTAAGGTGCACTCGATTGCTGATAGCTACGCCAACTAGAGTTCTGAGGCATACTTTGAGCTGGTTGAGGGTTCGGGTATCACTTTTCATGTTGCCAATTGTGAGAATTGTTGGATTGAGAACCCCCATTTTTATTATTGTTTCCATTATAATTATTATTTTTGTTGCTGTGAAATTTTCTTTTCTGGTGGTTCTGACCTCCTTTGGGTGGATAGTTTTTAGGCCCAGGTGCTCCTTGATATGGATTCCCTTTGAAACCTAACCTGACCTAGAAGGCATTACTCCCTTGGCCACCTATCAGACCTCCTAACCCCAAGGCTTTATTTTCTTCCTCAAGACAAGATTTAATGACTGTCTCATTAACTATCTGAGGTTCAAACATTTGTACACTGTCGGCCAGGCGACCGTTGAGTCCTCTAAGGAAGTGTTGAGTTAGCGTGGGTTCATCATCCTTATATCCTTGATATGGCTTGAGTTCAAAGGACTTCTGCTCATAATCATCAGCTGACATAGTTAGCTTCCTTAAGTTGTGAAACTCTTTGGCTCTTTCCTGTCTCTAGTGGTCACATAGAAATCTAGCTCAAAAGAGTTCTAGGAATAGTTCCCATGAAAGAGTGGTAATATCTATGTGAAGTTTCTCTTTCTCTATTTCTCACCAAGTTGATGCAAAACATCTAAAGTGAATGACTAAAAATTGGGCTTTGGTATTGCTACTGTAAGGATGCATGGAAAATAGCCTTTCTAGGTCTAGCAACCAAGTTTCTATGGTAAGGAGGTCTCACATGTGAGAAGCATGCAAAGCATCTTCTTCCACTATCTAATCTCTCCTCTTAGGACTCCTTTCCCTTTCCTCATGGTGAGTGTCAGTCTCCCCATGATGACCTCTATCATGCCCCGCATCTAACCTCTGTAGTATCCATTGTAGGAGCTCTTGTACTTGAACCCACTAAGAACCTCTAGATTGGTTATTATTGTGTGTGTGAATTTTGTACCTGATCTGTAAACACAACACTTCAGTAAAACATTAGAGATTAGTAATAATCAAAATCGTGCAAAATTGAGAGCTAAACTAATCAAGCGATTTACTACCTTCTAATAAGTGCGAGATTGCTGTTCTCAGATTGTTATCGAGATCAGTGACCTAGACGACACCTAAACGAAGGATTTTGAATGTACTTGATCTAGCTATGAATTGAATGCAATTAATCTATATTTTTGATATTTTAGATGCAATAAGATGAAAAACTGATATGAATGTAATCTATATGAAAAATAGACATGATATGCTATGAAACTAATATGAATGTAAAAACAAGATTGATCTCACAAATAGCCTTGATTTGCTTTGATTCTCCAATTCCAATTCTCCAGCGTGATTGTGCAATTGGACAGCATAGACCTATGAAATTTGTGGATGATTTGTGAAGAGGTAAAGCCTTAATTTATAGAAATCTAGGGCTTTGGAGGTGCATGGAATAAATCCATAAATCACTCAAATAACTCAGGTTGATTTTTGAGTTATTTTTAAATAAAAGATAATTAATTCTCAAAATCATGCAAAAACATGCAAAAGTAAAGTTCAACTCGAATTAGAAGTTTAGATCAACTTTTGAACTCCAAAAGGATGTTGAGTTCCAAAAATCAACACTTTGCATTGATTTTCTGATGTGGAGTTTAACTGCTCTTTGAATGTGCACATGAATAATTAAGAATTAATAAATAAATAAAGTGATTTATTCTCAACTTAACTGATTTTTGAAAATAAATAATTAATTTATGGGTTAATTAACTATTTAATCAAACTTTTATTCAAAAATAATATTATTAAATATGACATGTGCTATTAATTAATTAAATAAGAATTTAATTAATTAATAATAGGAATTTTGATTTATGTCAAATTTAAATAATACAATTTAGGAATACATATAATTAAATTTAATTAAATAATTAAGTGGCATAATTAAATTTAATTAATTAAATATGAAAATATTCAATTAATCAAACTTTAGGATAAATTAGATTTATTGCCAAATAATCATTAAATTAAAGATAATTAAAATAATTAGGAATATTTCCTAATGCAGAATTTAGGATAATCAATTAGATTCGATGATGTTCAAATGTGCCTTTGGTTAGGACTTCGATGTTGATTTCGTTCAATTTGAAGATGTGGGAGGTTAATGAACATATAGCCCATTTTTGGGGTATTACATTTTGCCCCTCTTTGAATTACTGTGCAAAGTGCAGTGGTTCAAAGATAGTCTGTGTTTGATAAAGATATGGAAGTAATATGATGATTGAAAAATTTGATATGAAGATATTAGGTCTTGAATGACCAAAGATAATGTTCACTATAACAGCAATGAACTGATGATTACGAAAGAGTGTCAAAACACCTGGTTCTGAACCTTAGGATTGTGAAGAAGTGAGTAACTGATTCCAGACCTGATTGTCCTTGTATTGAATCATATAGGTATCACATCTGAACCCTTCAGTTACCGAAGACCAAGGAAAGAACACTACGATCTGATGGTTGCAAAAATTGATACGATTTACAAAATTAAGAGAATACCAAATTGATATGGATTTCAATGAATCTGATATGCCCCAAGTGATGATAGATTTGCCCCAAGCAATGAGGACTTTTGATGATTCAGCAACTAGACGTGGTTGGTGTCTTGATTACTGATGAAAAATTTGATAGATAGAATTAGATTTACAGACTTTGAATGATAATACAATACCATGCCCCCTTCGGGATAAAAATTGAAATCTGACAAGAAAAGTCAGCATTGATAGTTCAAAAGCATTTTAATTGATTTGAGAAGTGGTTATATACGTTCGAGAATGCATTCTGCATCGTTTGGAGGTCCTGGAGACCAAGTTTGACTAGGTTTGACCTGCAATTGACCAGAGTTAACCAAGTTCAAATTGCAATAGTTTGATGTAAGATAATCAGTTAAGTTGAATTGTGGATTTAAAAAAATGATTGAAGGTTGAATATGCAAGTAGTTTATAATATGAACGATCTTAGATTTCAATTTTGATCCCGAAAAAGGATTTTACTTGCTATTTCATTGGAGGAACCTTCATGTTAGGTTTTAGCTCTTGTTCGATTTGAAGATGTGATTTAAAGAATCATTTTAAGCTTTGAAGTTTATTTCAAACATTTGTGAGATCATGCAAAGTGCAAAATGCAAAGAGAGACATGCAAAATGAAATGCAACCTAAGACCTAGGACCTAGTTACTGATCATGTGTCGATTTGTTGTCATCATTGAGCTTATAGGTAACCGGATAAATCAATACAATGCCCACTAGTCATGAAACCATAGACATATGAATATCGATTTGTATACGCAAAAATCAATACAACACCCACTAGTCAAATAACCATGGACATATGAATATTGATTTTATGTTCGGAATGTAGGATTAGATATAAACACCAAGGCATAAATGCCAGGATGACCTGAATATCATGTCCATTTTGATATAGCAATTTGTATAAGCATCAAAACATAAATGTCATGATGACTTAGAATACACCTTGCATTACAAACACATCAAACAGTTTAAGAGATCATTCAAAATCTGTGTGAATTACCCGTAGTGACCCTTTATCGTTCACATCCTTAGGTAAGATCGCGTTTCACATTTAGAGATAGGAATTCACTCAAAAACACAAAGTTAGATCAAACTTCCTTGAAGCGTCTGGGTATTAATGGTTGAGGTACCCATGGCCATCCAATTCGAGATAGAGGCTCTTACAGGCGGACACCATTTATATCCAAATTTTCCAAAGAATTTAGATTTTCACTCCAAGTAGAAAACAAAGAAAAGATTATGCCCCAGTCATCACTCTCTAAATCCTATAAAGGACATCATCGAAGAGCTCAAGAGGACATAATATGAAAAGATCTCAAAGTGAATCAGTAAGCATACAAGGAGATATAAGCATGAATAAGCACATATTATTTTCAGTTTGTTGTTGATGTTTGCTTGTGTTGTTGTAGATGTAAAATCTTTTCTGGAGACGAGACAGATAGACTGACTCAAATGAAGCTTCAAAAGGACTATGACTGGATATGACTCTTCTGAGGTATACTGGAGACCATAGGATATGACATTGATTGCCCCCAAGTTTGAACATTGATAGGATACCGACATTGTTGCAGATTGGTGTACAGACCGACTTATTGAAAACTAGAAATGTGGAAACAAACCGGGAGATATGCACAAACTAAAGCAAGACTGAAAGCTAGGAAAGACCAAGATTGCGCTGATAGATGGGGGGTTTTGAACAAGTGGCGCCCATTTGCTGGGTTTTCACCATCTTGGTAGAGATTCTATTTTTGCTACCAAGGTGCCTGTTTCCAAGTTTTCACCCAGGCACTTTTTTTTTTTTTCTCATTTTTTTGTATTTTTCACTTTTTCAATTTTTTTGTACTTTTGATATTTTTTACTTTTTTTGTGAATCATCAAGGTGCCTATTGCTAGATTTTCACCAAGATGTTCATTTTTTTCAGGACTTTTTCCAATTTTTAAGATTTTTCAAGACATTTTACCAAGCACTGAATGCCTTAGGCATAGAATTTCTTCAGATGGAGAACGTTGATTGGTTCTCGGAGCTGTTCTCCTTCAGTTGTTGAGAGTTGATAGGCACTAGAGCCAAAAGTAGCAGTGATTACAAAGGGACCCAGCCAGTTGGGTTTGAACTTCCCCTTGCGTTCTCGATGGGATTGATTTTTAGGATTCTCTCTCAAGACTAGATCACCAACCTGAAATTCTATGTGTTTGACTTTCTTGTTGTAGCCTCTAGACATTCTCTTCTGATACACTCTGAGATGATCATACGCTGCTTTTCGGTGCTCATCTAGTAATTCAAGTTCTTGCAACCTAGACACTTTGTAGTCATCATCAGTTACTAGACCCTGCATTCTGCCTCATAGTGATGGGATTTCAACCTCAATAGGTAGTACTGCTTTAGACCCATAAACTAAAGCGAATAGAGTATCCCCATTAGGCACTCTGATACTTGTTCTGATATTTGTTCTGATACTAGTTCTGATAATAGTTCTGATACTTGTTCTGATGCTAGTTCTAATACTAGTTCTGGTATACTTGATAGCATCTTTTTTCATTGCAAACTCCCAAGCAAGATCATATCGTGCAGTCCCAAAGTCTAACAAGGTGGAGGACAAGAGGGATTGGCAAGCTGGTGGAAGAGATCGAAGACAAGAGAATGAAGGAGAATGAAGGGAAGAAATCCTCAAGGGAAAACTCCTCAAGAATACCCAAGCTAGGGAAAAATTTTCATGTAAAGCACATTTGGACAATCAATGAAAGGCCAGCATAGGATAAGTCACAAAATCATAATGCCAAATAAGGAAAGGATGTAGTCCAAAGGAGTAGACATGTCAAGAGGTTTCATAGCACTATGTTTTACTCTTTTTTATTATTATTAGATCAAGACCAAAGGGGAAAAGGATAATGATAGGTAAAAATGAATGGAGGGAGATGGATATGAAGGCTAAACATGGAAGGAATGAAAGCAAAATCATCATAAGATAGCTCACAAGATAGCCAAATGTTCATGTATAGGTCAACCTTGTCAAGATCAAAGAGAGAAGATGGAATGGATGAAATATGTAGAAGAACTACGCATGATGCCTGATTGCCAAGTTTTCATCATGGTACTTATCCAAGGCACCACAAGGGAGTAGTTTTCACCATAGGATGAATTTATTTCTCTTTACTTTTGCTACCAAGATGCCTGTTTCCAGGTTTCCACCAAGGCACGTTTTCAATTTTTTCTTTTTTTCTTTTTTTTTTGGAAGAAGGCAAGCTTTTTAGATAATGCTCCTTGAAAGGATAAACCATGATATGCCAAGGATTCAAAATGATATGCTCAAAGATGCTGATAGGTAAAAGGAGATGGAAAATAAAAATGGAGGATAAGGTTTTATGTAAAGCGAGTGAGGTTGGAAGATAGGAGGAATAGGCAAATGAGGAAAAAGGATAGGAGGCAGAAGGATAACGAATGGAAGGATCGTGAAAGCGCAGATGGAGGGGAAGGCAAGATCAACATTGATGCACACCTTGGAGGGTGGCGAGAGGATGGAGGAAACTTGAATGAAGAAATACGTGAAGGAATATGGTGAATGTTTAGCAGAGGTTGTGGTTCAGGTGGATGGAATGAAAGAATGCTTTTGGAAGAAGATGAAGTGGAAGCCTTTGGAAGCTTGAATGTCAACTTCACTTTTTGTTCAACACTAGACTCTTTCAAGAGAGACTTTGGAATCCATATAGCCTTAGGCTTTTTATTTCCTTTTGATGATCTAGAGATAATATCTTCAATGATGGATTTTGGAACCCATACTTGTCTTGTAGTTTTTTTCTTAGATATCTCTTTTGACTTTATCCCTCCATGTCTATTAGAAGAGACATGGTGATTTTCTTTTTTTGATGGATTCTTGTATTGCTTCTTTTTCTTGTATTGAACATTGAAGTTACTTCCAAAAGACGTGGGACTTGTGGAGGAAGGAGGATATGACTGGTTTAGATGGGTGGATGGATGAAAAGGATTCAAAGGTGTGCATCTATGTTGATCTTGAGGGAAGATAGGAGATGGAGGGATGTAAGGACCCAAGATGGATGGAAAATTAGGAGAGTTAGAAGGGGAAGGTGAAGGGACATAAGGACCCAATATGGAAGGCAGACGTGAAGTCCTTAGCAGTGGTGGAAGAGGTCCAAGGATGGAAGTGGAAGGCACAAAATGATAATCAATAAGTTCATCAGCATTTATGTGACAACCAAGGATATCAACACCTTCAGAGTGAGTATTAGGATTTTCAATAGAATCGTTACCATCTTGAATAGGAGCATCTTCTTTGATAGGATTGTTCAAAGCTTGCAAAGACTTGGGAAGAGTAGAAAGTGGACGTGAACATGGAATGGGAGAACAAGAAGCTTGAAGGCTTTGATCTTGACAAGGATCTTTGGATAGCACAAGCTCATAATTTTTCTCTTGATTTTCAATAGGCTTAGCATTGGAAGTAACAACACCATTTTTACCAACCTTAATGGAAGTATCATCTTTGGAAAGCACAAGTGTAGTAAGGTTATTTTGATTTTCAATAACCTCAATAGTGTAAGTAGTAGCAGCTTGATCTTGCTTAGGAGAAGACTTAAGAGATGGTGGAATGCATGAAAAAGGGTGTGAAGGATCAAAAGAACCATGAAGTGGAGGAGAGACATCGTGAAAAGGATTGGATGACATGGAGGGTTCTTGATCTTGATCTTTCTTTATATTCTTTTCTGTATCATTTTTAGAGTCCTCTTGACATGGAGCTACTTCTAAGGACAAGGAAGCATGTTGGGATTGTATAGATGACGTTGGAAGAGATGGTGGAGGACTAGTTGAAGTAGGAATTATAGCATGTGAAGGCTTAGGATCTTTGGGTTTAGCATCATTGAAAGTATTTGCAGCCAAGTGAAGGTTAGCTTGAGTTTCTTTAAGAGGTAGCCCTAGAGGATAACTATAGGGAACCGTATGAAAAGTATCAGGGCTTGTGTCAGATGAAAGTTCTGTGAAAGATTTGAAAGACTCAGAAGTTTTAGGAAATGTATGGGTATTGGAGGAAGTAGGGGATGGAAGGGAACCATCACAAGATAAAGGTCCAACATTAAAATGATCTTGCTTGAGAGTGTAATCTTTATTTTCATCCTGAGAGTTCTTAGAGGAGATATCCTTATAGTATTGACATTTCAAATCAGTGTGGTACATTTTATAGTCCTCAGCAGTAGTAGATGGATCACAATCAAGATATTGTCTGCAAAAACCATCAAAGTCTCTTTCAAAATCAGAATCATATGGATCACCATCATGATCGATCCAACGTGATGTTCCATTTCCAGTAAGCATGAGCACATGGCGAGGAGGACTCTTAGCAATAGAGGGTTCATAGGTATCATTACATTGTCTATCGTCATAGTCATCATAGTCTCCAAAGCTGGATGTGTCACTCTCCATGGAAGAGGTATCATAAAGGTTATCACGTTGCTCACATTTTTTTCAAGGGCATGGTGACATGTACAAGTCATTATGAAATGGAAAAGGGTATAGAGCTTCCATGGATAACTCTTTAGATTCCTTCTCTTTCTTAAGATTATCAAGTTCAACTTGCATAGCATGCAACTCTTTCATCATAGCGGTGATCAGAATTTTTTCCTTAGGTGTACTGATTCTTTGAGACGTGTACTGATTCTCAATGGCTACTGCTCTATTCTTGACACAATGAATGTTTTGATAGATTTTAGAAATAGGCTGTAAAAGCTGAGTATCTGGCAATTTTGATCATTTTCTGACAACTTTGCAAATTTTTCCCAAACGACACTCTGCAGACTCATACGACAGTGGGTATGCTGTGAAATGATAGTTGAAATCTCAAATGACATTTGGTATAAGACAAAATGACAATTGACACCAGTAGCAAAACTCGTACGACACTAGGTATAGGATCATACGACAGTGGGTGCCTAATGAAATGACACTTGAAATCTCAAATGACAGTGGAAATAGATCCAAATGACACTTGGCCAAAACTCGTATGACTTTTGTCTCCAGAAAAGATTTTTGACTGATTTTGCAAATTTTGAGGTTTTTTAGTTTTGGATTGTTTGCAAATTGTACAGTCCAGATTTGAAGATAATACAGATTCATTTGTTTTTAGTAACCCAAGTAGATAATCAAGGACACAAAACAGCAAACAAGTGATTTCAAGCACGTCTGAAAACAATGAACAAGGGAAAAAGCAACCTTGTGCATGAACAATCAAGTGACCAAATTTGTGCTAATCCCTGAGAGTACTAATTGTGTATGTTCTGAAAAGTTTTTGCAATAACACACATATTCCTGAAAATGAAAATTTTGGCCTCTCTAGGGTTTTTAGTAATGGCTTGACTCTGCAACTTTTATGATCCAAAAGGGTGAACTCCAATCCCGGTGCACCAGGGTTTTGACACAGTCTGAGAATTTAATCAATCAAGAGCTACTAGGGAGATCTGACAACCCAACAATGAACCACACCCATGGAGATTTCTTCCACAAGGACATTTATATAGCGGCTGTCACTACCATGGCAAAAATGGCTATTACTGCTTGAGGTTCCGTCAACGTGGTTGGCCCAATTCAGGGATCCTCCACTATGGTTAACCCTCTCTAAAGATGACTCACAAAGTATACCACAAGGGGACTTGGCTCCAGATCCAAGGTTGCCTCTTCACTTTTAACCCAAACAAAGCAAGCAGATTAATCTGACACGCTAAGACAAAGTTTGTTCCACCAAGGTCTGTGATATCAAATCCACGTGATCTATCAACCTTTCCAGAGAAAGAATGTATCAATCAATAAGAGAAGACACACTAACCAATTTTGATTCACCAAAGCTCGTGATATCAACCCCACGTGATCTATCAACCTCTCCGGAGAGAGAATGTATCGATCAATAAGGGAAGACTCATTAACCAAGTTGAATGTGAAACACACTAAGTATCCTCCCTACCTACAAGGATTCCGTCATCAAGGAAGGATTTTGCTAGGAATCCAATCTCTCAAGAATCGCGAATAGTGTTCATAGGGCCTAATTACTATGTGAGCACAGATGTATATTCCAAAAGCACTCAAAAAGTAGAAAGAGGAACACTTAACGCTTAAAGCAAATATGAGATGAGTCCACAAGGTGGAACACTTAACACCTCACACAAGCTAAAAATGAGTCCACAACTTAGAAAATAAGTGAGTTCCTAAATGCACAAAAGGGTTGCCAAGTGGAACACTTAACGCTTCTGTCCTGTAGACCCCTCCCCTTTAATGTGGCACTGACCTTGCAACCATGGGGTGGAACGAGGGGCCAGTGGATTAGCGAGTCCAATAACCCAAGATAGCAATCAAGATCAATCACTAGTATTCTAAGACTACTTAATGAATTCTTAAGGGATCACAACCTAGTATCAATTATGCAAGTGTGTAGAAATAGATCAAAAGCATGAAAAGATGCACACAAGCTAGACACACGAGATGTTGATTTTAAGCCCAAAAATTGAAATATTATTAGCTTGAGAAGAATACCTTAGATCCTTGCAACGCGCTTAGTAGATTTTACCTGGTTTTTTAGCAATTCTTGTTGAGTTTTTCCATGCAACCAAGTGACGAACTCTTCAATAAGCAAACAAGCAAACAAGATATGCAGCATATATTCAACTTATAAAAACTATAGGGTTAGCTCTAAAAATCAATTATTATCAGAAATAATAACCATCAATTAACCCAAATGACAACTCATATCATTCATTGAACTATGTAAAAAAAATAAGTGCATACCCATCACAAAACTTTATTTTTTTCACTGCATTTGACCTAGTAAAAAAGATTTGATTTTTTTGATATGATTTTGGTCACAAAAATAGAATTTCAAAATAGAGACCCTACTAAAAAATAGAGATCTTTCCAAAAATGTAAAAATTTTAGAAAAATCTTTTCAGTTGTGCCCTAGAGACTCGTTTTATCAAAACAGACCAGTTTTTATAAATTGACTATTTTAGCTATTATATTGCATCCAAATTTAAAACACAAAGAATGGACCCCCTGTAAAATTTAAAGAGATTTTCAAAAATATAAAAATTTCTGAAAAATATGATTATTTGCATCAGATATTAATTTTTTCTGAAAATTCAAGAAAAAATTATTAAAAATTCATAATAGCTCAAAATATTCTAAATTTTTTACTGTAGCTTCCCTGATATGTCATCCACCTTTAAAAAACATTTCAAACCAAAAATCCAAGCCATTTGAGAGATAAAATTGAATCTTTGAAATTGTAGGGTTTTAGCTCCCCAAAAAATCAAAACCAGCATGCAAAGGTGGGTTGCCCCATGGTGGGCGCCAGAAATGTGTGTGTGAATTTTGTACCTAATCTATAAACACAACACTTCAGTAAAACATTAGAGATTAGTAATAATCAAAATCATGAAAAATTGAGAGCTAAACTAATCAAGCGATTTACTGCCTTCTAATAAGTGTGAGATTGCTGTTCTCAGATTGTTATCGAGATCAGTGACCTAGACGACACCTAAACGAAGGATTTTGAATGTAATTGATGTAGCTATGAATTGAATGCAATTAATCTATATTTTTGATATTTTAGATGCAATAAGATGAAAAACTGATATGAATGTAATCTATATGAAAAATAGACATGATATGCTATGAAACTAATATGAATGTAAAAACAAGATTGATCTCACAAATAGCCTTGATTCGCTTTGATTCTCCAATTCCAATTCTCCAGCGTGATTGTGCAATTGGACAGCATAGACCTATGAAATTTGTGGATGATTTGTGAAGAGGTAAAGCCTTAATTTATAGAAATCTAGGGCTTTGGAGGTGCATGGAATAAATCCATAAATCACTCAAATAACTCAGGTTGATTTTTGAGTTATTTTTAAATAAAAGATAGTTAATTCTCAAAATCATGCAAAAACATGCAAAAGTAAAGTTCAACTCGAATTAGAAGTTTAGATCAACTTTTGAACTCCAAAAGGATGTTGAGTTCCAAAAATCAACACTTTGCATTGATTTTTTGATGTGGAGTTTAACTGCTCTTTGAATGTGCACATGAATAATTAAGAATTAATAAATAAATAAAGTGATTTATTCTCAACTTAACTGATTTTTGAAAATAAATAATTAATTTATGGGTTAATTAACTATTTAATCAAACTTTTATTCAAAAATAATATTATTAAATATGACATGTGCTATTAATTAATTAAATAAGAATTTAATTAATTAATAATAGGAATTTTGATTTATGTCAAATTTAAATAATACAATTTAGGAATACATATAATTAAATTTAATTAAATAATTAAGTGGCATAATTAAATTTAATTAATTAAATATGAAAATATTCAATTAATCAAACTTTAGGATAAATTAAATTTATTGCCAAATAATCATTAAATTAAAGATAATTAAAATAATTAGGAATATTTCCTAATGCAGAATTTAGGATAATCAATTAGATTCGATGATGTTCAAATGTGCCTTTGGTTAGGACTTCGATGT
Source organism: Chamaecyparis obtusa (assembly GCA_027943335.1). NCBI lineage: Eukaryota > Viridiplantae > Streptophyta > Pinopsida > Cupressales > Cupressaceae > Chamaecyparis > Chamaecyparis obtusa. The sequence continues at coordinate 203,983 of BSBK01000328.1, read as the reverse complement.
CGATTTCGTTCGATTTGAAGATGTGGGAGGTTAATGAACATATAGCCCATTTTTGGGGTATTATAATTATATTGATCCCCTCTTCCCTCATATTGTTCTTCTTCTTGAGAAATTTCATGTTGAGATCTAGGAGGGGTGTTTTGGGTGCCTCCCTTTCTACCATGAGTTATACAAGGCATCTTGCCATAGGTAATAAGAAGAATAAGTTTTAAGGGTCTTAGATTTTAGTTTTAAGTTTTTCCTAAGATGGATAACAATTTTTAAGAAGCACGTGACAAATTCCCTAGGCCCCAGTGTAGCAACTTAGTACTCTGATACCAAAGATTTTATGCCCCACAAGGGAACCGGGGAAGACAAAAAATATTCTCTTTGTAAAAGAAAACCTAAGTAATGATTTATGAAATTTTTTGAAACTTTAAAAGGAATTGTATAAACAAAACATAGTTTGACTTAGATTCCTCCAAGGTTCCTTTTAGAGATTTTTCTTGTGGGATCAAACTTGGCTAATATGTAGGCTTGATTCTCAGTTTAAAAGGCTCCAAGTTTGCAAGAAAGAGTCTAATTGATGAGGATTGGATAAGATCCTCCTTCTGCTTTGAGCTCCATAGGACTCATGTGGGTATTGCCTATTATGATTTACTATATTTCAAGTAAACTTTCAGATTGTGGATTAGGTCTTCACTACTATGCTATCTAGGCTTCTAAAATACTTGAATTAAAGATTACTCTACAAACAACTAAGAATACCCCGATGTAGAGTCTAACAATAGAAACTATAAATGTAAGAGCATAGACAATGGTAATAAGGATATAAATCCTTCTTTTTATGAGTATAACTCAAGGAAGGCTAACCTTTTGATTTTCTCTTCAAGGAATTAGCAAACTAAACTATATCACCTAAATACAGTCCTCTTACAATAGGTAATGAACTTAAAAACATAAATATACTAGTAAAGATAAATTGGTATTTGATGATTAAATAACGGCTACACAACAAACCCTAACCAGTGCCTATTCTTAGGATAAGAGTTAGAAGATATAAGCAATAGGTCACAAATCAAGTAAAATACTATAGGATGCCTTACAAACTATATGTAGTCCAAATAGAGTGCCTTACAAACTGTCTTCTCACTTCTATGTTCAAATCCTTCAATAATGTCTGCTCTCTAAAACTATTTATGAAATTTAATTCTCTCCTTGAAAGAAACTCACAAATAATGAAATAAACTACCTTATAGCTGGCATGTTTCCAGATGCTTTACAAATAAAACATACAAGAGAAAGAACAAAAATGCAAAGAGATAGAACAACAGAGAGCAAGAACTACACTATATTTTATTGAAATGATCTTGCTTCAATACATAAATAACAGGAAGCTCAAGGCATAGAAAAAATTGAGAAATTTTCTTTGCAGAAATATGTTTAAAATCATTTGGAAACTTGATGCAGAGTCTCTGAGATAAAAGGGTAGAACAAAGTCTGAAACTCCCGAAACAAGCAAAAGACCAAACATGGACCAGGAACCTCTCACAATGAGAAGAGAAGAAAATAAATAGAAGAAGAAACCCTAAGAATCTCTGCATGATCAGCACCTCTCTCTTTGTAATCTGATTTTATTCACATTCTCTCTCCTTTGAAATCAAAATTTGATCTTCTTAGAAACTTAGCTTCTGAATTCAACTACCACTACTTAAAATCTAATAACATCTGATTTATCTCTTCAATGCTCTGATCTTATCCTTTCACCATGCAAATCTGATTTCAATAGCTTTCACAAAAATTCCCACTTGCAAATTTGTCCTATCTGGAAGAACTCTGATCTAGGATTAAAATTGATTACTGCTCTCATCCACTTAATTAAATTTTATTTTATCCACCACCATTGTATCTGTTGTCTTCTGGCATTTCTGAAAATATATTATACTACTATATTTTGGAAAAAAATGAATATGTAATAATTAAATCTCTGAGCAACTTTCTGTCATTAAAAATTTCATATTTTCCCTAATGTTGAACTATACGATATTCTAAATTCTTTATTTCTGGCTTTTCTAATCAAACTTCACCAAATTTTGCCAAGTGTCACACTTTGATTGGATGCTTAGACAAACTCAGTTTAAACCCTCCTCATCTGGAGATTTGGAGGCTACCTTAGTCTCCAAAGCTCTGAATAATTTCTTTAACCTCGATTAGACCTGGAGACCACATGACCTCCTTGTCTCTTAGTCTCAGAATGATTTTCTTAACCATGGTTACATCAAGTGACCTCACAATAAGATTTAGTCTCCAAGTCTCTGGATCCTCATCTCATGACCTAGCAACTGGCTATTATTTCTAGTTCTCGACAGTTTTCTCCTCTAACTGTCAACATCCTGTGACCTCGCAACCAAGCTAGTCTCCAGATCTCTAAACCTTCCTCCTCTAACCGCTAACATCACTCGACTGTGTGACTGGTGGTTATCTCCAAGTCTCTAGATTTTTGGCTAATTGACGGTTTGGTCACAACTCAGCAACCTGGTGCCACGTGTCCACCTCATTATTGTACCTTTTTAGAAAAAAATTGTCTGTTGGCTAGGCCTGCTAACATGGAAATTGAGGTGACCTCCAAGCCTTCACAAACAAAGATCTTCCAGCTCTTTAATCTACCTTGTAAGTGTGGGCTCTTGCATATAAACATTTTAAACTTCTCTTATGGGATGAATGTGGGATATATATCCTAGATATTTTAAATCCCTTGTCAAAATATTACACATAGTACCAACTGGCATGCATTACAAGGTGGGCCCACATGGGAAGAGGCTTCCACATGCCTCATTCACTTGTCTTTGCCTTAAGATTGAGTGCTGGCTATTATAAAAGACTACTTTATGAGTCCCCGAGAAAATGTGGGATAATGCCAAATGAACAAAATTACAAAACATTCAGACTTGCACAGGAACTTCATTCATGCACTGCACTTCTCTATTGTGTGTGTCATTCTTTTATTATTCGTAGCCCCATTTGCTAACCTCCATGGATTTTGTTTGAATCTGCAACTAGCTGGATGGACACAGACCAACAAGAATTGGTGTGCATTTTACTTACACTGGCCAGATGTTTATAAAATGTGCTTCCCCCACCGCTTATGCAAGTTGACATCCCCTTTCTCTATTGTGCATGAAACATCTTGGCATTCACTTGCAATTTGTGTGAGTTGCTTATGTTTCTACACAAGGCAGGCCTACTCATTCACACTCACGCTGGTTGGAAGTGTGAGACACATCCCACATAGTGTGCCATACTCCATTATTATTTCCTACTCAAGAGCACACTCACAAAAACATGTGCCCCCACCTATTTGTGTAGGCAGCCTTCTGATATGTGTGTGAGTTCTTCATTTATGTTGTATGCACATTACATAATATGCATGGGCTTCCCCCTTTCTTAATTGACTATCTTCACTTGAATTTCTAGGAAACTCCATTTAAACTTGTGCAAGGCTCCACATGTTTGCGTGAGTCATTACATGATTCTCAATACAACATGCAAGGCACTCTCCCCTTACATATTGGCCAATGCACTTATCTTGCTCAAGGGCTTCCATAACATTGTGCAATTGACTATAGATCATGAGTGGAACATATTTTTGTTAGCTAGTTATGTACTTCAATGATGTGAGCCTCCACCTATAGTACGTGAGGCCCCCAACCACAAGTCTTCCCATACGCAAACCTCCTACTTGCATAGGGCATATCTCTACTAGACCCTCCTCTTGCAATTCTCAAGCACTCCATATTTGTTAATACCAGTGCTAAATCTACTTACGCAGGCAGCCATCCTATATTCAAATGTGCATGAGGTCTCCTCCTTCACTCACACTGGCTTCATACATACTAGCCCCCTTTGTTAATGCGTAGCCCCAAAATACAATTTTCCACTTCAAACATGTGCTGGAATTTAGATATTGTCATTGTTGCATGATCCATTTGTATTGGCATGGGCATGGCTCAGTCTCTACAACATCCTCTTTCAAAATGTGACTTGTATACTTTAAAAACAAGTGCCACAACATACTTTACTTTTCCCAATATGTGGGCATTTATACAATCTTTGTCTCCTACTGGCTACTCGTGCACCCAACTAAAAGATTAATTAATTGGCAGCAATAGGCAATCTACTAACATATACTCTTTGAGCATATCTAATTTCTTAGGTATTATCATCACATGGAGACTTTGAAATCAATACCCCTAACATAGCCTTTTACCCAAAGATCACAAAATGATGCAAGTACAAGAAGCTGAAAATAAGTACTATCATTGAGCTTTGGGTGATGTTCATACAAATAAATCAGTGCCATAGTAATTGCCTATCAAATGTCATTTTTGTCATCAATTTGCAATGTAACTACTGGAGCACTAGCTTCCCTCCATGGGCCTTCAATGCAATCAAACCATAAAACCAATGGCCATTAAACAAATTTTATATTCTTGCAAAATGTTCAAAATGTATAAACAGTCTCTAGAATCACCCTTAAAAATTGACCAAAGCGCATCAAGGAACCATGAATCTTGGCAAAATAATTTATTCAACTACAATGAGCATGCATGCAAAAGGACTTTATCTGACTTATTTTTGAGTGCAAGATATCCCTGATAAAAATTAGCAATTTTGAAAATATGTGCAGATGCAGATGTGAAAACATCATAAATTTTCTCTATATTTTCTCTTGAAAAGACATCAAATCAACTCATGAAGATCTGAGCTTCTAGATATTGAAAATATGTCATATGTTGAGTATGAATCCTAAAAAATGTCTCTTGATGATCAACCAGACTCATATGGCAGACCCCCAAAAATAGCCACTTGGAAAAATAGTACAAGAAAACATGAGAAAAATTGATTTCTACCAATGAAAATGATGCAAAAGCATCTCAGGTCCTTGGCAATCCTGTGTCACCAAAAACAATTTGGAGTTTGTTTGTGTGTTGCTTACTTCTTTCTTTAACTAGGTTGGTTGATAATTGTTCAGTTTCCTTTGGTTACCAAGTTTGGTCAGTCATCTCCTGGGTGGTCGGTTGTCTCTAGTGCTTGGCATTGCTTGTCTGTTGCTCTGTCATCTTTTCTTACCGACGGGTTTAGTTTTTTTTTCTATTGAGGCTGAGTTGTGCATTTATATTAGATCATGGATTTAATGTTTGTATCCATAATTAGGAAGCGTGTGGTCCTAGATTTGACTATTACTTCCATTAATTATGGATCTGAAGGCTGACTCAGTTCGGTATCCTCTTGTATAAATGTAGTTGTTTGGTTGTAGTTTAGGAGGCAGTTTTTGTGAACGAAGATAGTAGACCTTTGATTGAATATTGGTAATAGATCCTCACATGTTGGAGGACTTCAGATATTCATTGTAATATTAGGCCATAACTAGGAAGGCATTACAGCTCAACATGTGTGATTCAATTGATGAAAATATATGAAAGATCTAGCATTCTCTCTCTCACTCTTATGTTTGTTTTCTTTTGCATGTGTTGAGTAGGCTTGGACCATTAGGGTGTTCCATCCTTTGGCCCCTCTTGCTTCCTATCTTGCATCAGGTAGTATCAGAGTGAGGTGAGATCTTGATCTAGGTTTGTGGATCTAGGTTTGTAGGTTCCTCTTGAAGCCCTAGTTGATTTTTGTGGAGTAGCAGATTGCGATATGACCTGCAATTACAGAGGGTTGTCAAGATGGTTCATGGGAGGTGAGATGAAGATCTAGGATTGGTAGATATGCTAAGACATATTGCTGCTAGATTAGAAGTAGTGGAGATAGGCCAAAGAAGAGGCATACATCTTGAAGATGTTAGTGATGATTAAGTTGAAGAAGAACAAGCAAATCTAGAACCTGCACCTGTTATGGATCAAGGTGAGGAAATATTTATGAAGGCTTTAACAAATTTGAAGTCTACACCACATTTCAATCCTCCTAAATATGGTGGAAAGCTTGATTCTGATGAACTGGTGGACTGGATCACTGAGATGGAAAAGTATTTTGAATATGAGAATATCCCTGAGGATAAGAAGGTGAAGATTGCAAGCACTAAGTTGAAAATCCATGCATCCCTATGGTGGGAACATCTGCAATTGGATAGAAAAAGGAAAGGCAAAGACAAAATCAAGGTATGGAATAAGATGGTCAATAAATTGAAAGGAAAGTTCTTACCGTGTGATTATCAGATTAACCTAGTTCAGCAAATGCAAAGTCAAAGGTAGAAAGATAGCTTAGTAAAAGAGTATATTGAGGAATTATATAGATTGGATATCAGATCTGGACATGATGAAGATGATGTGGAAATAATTGGTAGATACCTAAATGGTTTGAGGGTTCCCATCCAAGAGGAAATTAGTATGGTCAATTTGGAGAGCATTGAAGAGGCTTATCAATTTTCTTTGAAAGCCGAGGAGAAGCTAAACAAAAGACATGAGCAGACATGGAGAGGAAGCAATGTTAGATCTAATGGTGAAACTAGTAGGTCTGAACCTAAAAAGACAAATACGGACAAAGGCAAGACAGAGTGGAAAAATGAAAGTTCATCTAGAGGTAGAGGCAGTAGCTACCGAGGTGGTCATGGAAGAGGAAGTTTTCGAGGAACTTTCTACAATTGTAGAGAAGAAGGACATAGGTCATTTGAATGTACACAAGTAAGTAAGAAGTTTGGTAGTATTAGAAATGTTGTAGTGCAAGAAGAGCCACTGAATGAGCCTGAGAAAGAAAATAACTTCATGGTAAAGAGAGCACTATGGAATGAAAGTAAAAAGGAAGATTCAGTAAGGAAAAGTTTGTTCAAGACCAGATGTAGAGTTTTTGATAAAGTTTGGAAGGTAATCATTGATAGTGGTATCTTGGAGAATCTGGCATCTGAAGAGATGGTCACAAAATTGTAATTAGAAAGGCTGGAACATCCAAAACCCTATCAGATTTCATGGATCAAAGATGAGCATACACTCCTGGTAAGTGAACACTGTTATGTGAATTTGAAGATTGGAAAATACTATGATAAGGTGTTGTCTGATATCATGCCTATGGATTATTGTCATATTTTGTTGGGTAGACCTTGGCAATATGATAGACATGTTATATATGATGGGAGATTGCATAAGTATACTATTGTGGCTGATGGAAAGAAACAAATCTTGTTACCATTGATGGAAGAACCTGTTAGTAATGTTTCCACATCTGTGAAAGTTTTCTTGATGGAAGGAAGGAAGATTGTTAAAGATTTGAAAAGGAATGATGTATGTTTTTCTATAATTCCTAACAAACTGAGTAAGAGAACATAAGATAATGTTCATGAGGAGATCAATAAGTTACTCACCAAGTAAAATGAAATCATTTCTGATAATGCACCTAATGGTTTGCCACTAAAAAGAAGCATTGAAATTGTATGGATCTAATCCCTAGAGGTAGTTTACCGAATAAGGCACCTCATCAACTAACACCTACTGAGAATCATGAATTGAACTGATAGATTCAAGAGTTACTAGAGAAAGGTTTGATCAAAGAAAGTTTGAGTCCTTGTGTAGTACCTGTTGTATTAGCACCAAAGAAGAATGGAGAATGGAGAATGTGTACCAATTCCAGAGTGATCAATAATATAATAGTGAATTATAGGTTTCCTATACCAAGGATGGATGACATAATGGATAGTTTGACTGGAGCCAAGTATTTCACAAAGATTGATTTGAAAAGTGGGTATCATCAGATCAGAATCAGAGAAGGTGATGAGTGGAAGACTACTTTTGAGACAATATAAGGTTTGTATGAGTGGTTGGTTATGCCTTTTGGTTTAACTAATGCACGAAGTACTTTTATGAGGCTGATGAATGAAGTTTTGAAGAAATTCTTGGGTAAATTTGTGATTGTGTATCGTGATGACATTCTAAAATTTAGTAAAACCAAAGAAGAACATTTGTTTCATGTTAGACAAGTTTTACAGAGACTGAAAGAGGAAAAATTACTGACAAATCTGAGAAAGTGTTCATTAATGAAAGAGGAAATTGTGAATTTGGGATTTGTGATCTCAGATGATGGTTTGAAGATGGATCCTGAAAAGCTTGAAGCTATTCTAAATTGGCCTACACTTGTGAATGCTAGTGAGATAAGATCATTTCATGGTTTGGCAAGTTTTTACCGAAATTACATAAGGAATTTTAGTTCAATTTGTAATGCTCTGACTGAGACTATGAGAGGAGACAAAAGAGAATTCAAGTGGACACATGGAGCTGACAAAAGTTTTGAGAATCTGAAGTAGAAGGTTGCATAATTACCTGTTTTGGCATTACCTGATTTCAGTAAAGTATTTCAAGTAGAATGTGATGCAAGTGGAACTGTAATTGGAGTTGTGTTGAGTCAAGAAGGTAAACCTATTGCTTTCTTTAGTGAAAAGTTGAATGATGCTAGAATGAAATATTTTGTGTATGATCAAGAATTCTATGCTATTGTTCAAGTATAGAAGAAATGGAGGCATTATTTGATACAGAGTGAATTTGTGTTGTATATTGATCATAAGGCTTTACAATATTTGGGTAGTTAGAATAAGTTGAATTAGAGACATATGAAGTGGGTTGAGTATTTGCAAAGCTATACATTTGTGATAAAGCATAAGAGTGGAGTCACTAACCGAGTTGCTGATGCATTGAGTAGAAGGAGAACTTTGATGACCGAGATTAAAATTGAAGTTCTTGGTTTTGATGAGATAAAAGGTTTGTATGAAAATGACCCTAATTTTTCTGAGCCATGGAGAAAGTGCAGAGCACCTATTCAAGATCAACAAGATACTAAATGGGATGAATATTTTATTTAGGAAGGTATGTTATTCAACGGTATTTAGTTGTGTATACTGGGAGGAGTAATGAGAACTAATTTGATAAAAGAGAAACATAGTAGGGGTTTGGCTGGACATTTTGGCATTAATAAAACATGGAATTTTATTAGGGAGAAGTACTTTTGGCCATAGTTGTATAAGGATGCTCATAAATTTGTGAAAAGTTGTGGAATTTGTCAAGTTGCAAAAGGAGTAAGTTAGAATACTTATTTGTATGTATCAATTACTGTACCTGAGAAACCTGGGACTGACATCAGTATGGACTTTGTTCTTGGCTTACCGAAGATAGTAAGAGGTAATGATTCTACATTTGTTGTTGTGGATAGGTTTTCTAAGATGGCACATTTTATACCTTGTAGAAAGACATCAGATGCAGTACATGTAGTAGATCTTTTCTTTAAGGAAATTGTTAGATTACATGGATTACCGAGGAGTATTATCTTTGACCAAGATAGAAATTTTTTTGGATACTTTTGGAAGACCCTTTGGAATAAATTTGGTAGTGAGTTGAAATATAGTTCTACATTTCATCCAAAAACTAATGGATGGACTAAAGTTGTAAACAGAAGTTTGGGAAATATTTTGAGATGTTTAGTTGGAGACACACCAAGCAATTGGGATTCTGTTTTGGCACAAGCAGAGTTTGTATACAATAACTTAATGAATAAAAGTACTTGAAAAACACCATTTGAGATTGTGAATGGCATACAACCGAGAGGAATAGGTGATTTGAGAGATGTTGATGATGAAAATAAGAGAAGTGTTGAAGGAGTGAAGTTTGTTGAGTACATGAAGACATTGCATGAAGATGCGAAGATGAAGCTAGAAGATAGTAATCAGAAATACAAAGACAGAGCTAATAAATCAAGAAGCCATAAGACTTTTGATGTTAGTGATGGAGTGATGGTTCATTTGAAGAAAGGTCAATTTCCAATTGGAACATATGGAAAGCTAAAGATGAAGAAGTTTGGACCTTGCAAGATTTTGAGGAAATTTGATGGTGGAAATGCATATGAGATTGAGTTACCTGATGACATGGACATCTCACTAATCTTAAACATTGCTAATTTGTATGAGTATCTTGAACTTGATGAAGAAATGACAGTACCAAAAGAATATCCTAAGAAGCAGAATGAAAAAGTTGAATGGATTTTGAATCAAAGAGTTGGCAAGAGCACATAAGGAAAATAGTATATGGAATATCTGGTAAAGTGGAAGAATAGACCGATGGAACACAACTCATAGATTTCATAGTCTAAGTTGGATGGAGCTCAGATCATACCTACAAAATGATTCAGAGAATCATTTCTAAATAACCCTAGGTGTTTGATGCTGGAGCATCTCGGGTCCTTGGCAATCCTATGTCACCAAAAACAATTTGGAGTTTGTCTATGTTGCTCCGTTCTTTCTTTAACCAAGTTGGTTGGTAGTTTTTTAGTTTCCTTTGGTTACCAAGTTTGGTCGGTCATCTCCTAGGTGGTTGGTTGTCTTTGGCACTTGGCATTTCTTGTCTGCTGCTCAGTCATCCTTGCTTACAAACGGGTTTAGTTTTGTTTTCTGTTGAGGCTGACTTGTGCATTTATATTGAATCATGGATTTAATGTTTGTATCCATCATTGGGAAGTGTGTGGTCCTAGATCTGACCATTACTTCCATTAATTATGGATCTGAAGGCTGACTCAGTTTGGTATTGTCTTATATAAATTTAGTTGTTTGGTTGTAGTTTAGGAGGCATTTTTGGGGAGGGATGATAGTAGACCTTAGATTGAAGATTGGTAACAGATCCTCTCATGTTGGACAACTTCTGAGATTCATTGTAATATAAGGTCATAACCAAGAAGGCCTTACAGTCCAGTGTGTATGATTCAATTGATGAAAATATATGAAAATTCTGGCATTCTCTCTCTCACTCTTGTCTTTTTTTTCTTCCGCATATGTTTAGTAGGCTTGGACCATTAGGGTGTGCCATCCTTTGGACCCTCTTTCTCCCTTCCTTACATTAGAAAAGAACTTGGAAGAGTGTGCATACAAAACCCTCAGGATCTAAGACTTTGTAAACTTGGAGTAAATTTGGTTTACAATATAGGGACACCATTTTCTTGATGTGACAAGTCATGCTATTCAAGATATAATATCACAGACAGAGACTCTGACTAAACTTAAGCAACTGATCTGAATCAAATTGTTAAAAACTACAAATGGAGTCAGATTGGCAAACTGGGCAAATAGATTCATCATGGCCTGAAAATATTCATGGTAGCACATTTCCATGTTTTCAATGTAGAATAAATTTTAATTTTTCAGAAACTTGAACTAGGTACAAAAAGTGAAAGCTCAAAGTAGGCTATCTAATTCTAGATTCTACACTTTTAGTGAAATTTTCAATAAATTGGAAATGGAAATGCTCTGGCAAAGTGGATAACTAGATTGGTGTGAGTCTGAAAATCTATGGGAGGGTACACTTTTAAGATTTAAATAAAGGGGAAAAATCAATTATGCAGGGCATTCAACTAGATAAAAATAGAAAGACCTTAAAGGAGGGCATCCAGAAATACGCAATTGACAGTTTAGCACATAGATAGAAATTGCAAATGGTATGGGCTTAGAAAACTGACCAAATAAACTCTTTGTGACCTAAAAATTGAAACATAAGAAGTATTTGATGATTGGAATATAGTGCAAAAGTAATTTTTTTTAATTGGGTCAAATGGTCAAAATTTATAATCAATCAAACAGGGCCACTTAGAAAACTAGATAGAACAAAGAGGCGAGACAATTCTAGGAAGCCAACTTTGGGGGATCCAAAAACCTGTCAAACTAACTCGAAATGGCTTGAGCTATAAAACATAAGCTCTTTGATATACATTCTAAACATTTCCAAAGTGGTGAGAAATGAAACCCAATAGGACACAAGATATTCAAGTGCAAACTAGGCCTGGTACAATGATTTGACACTTAGGCAAAAATATAGTTTTGAGCGAACACCTCAAAATGGCTATTCCCTAAGCATGTCAGATTTGAATTTTAGGAAATGGAACCCATTGCATATGTAAAATGAAAGGTGTTGAACCTATTCCCCAAGCTATACCTCATGAAAATCATCAGGGTATCTTTTACAAGCACACCAATTAGGCCTTCTCACAAATTTTTTTAAGAGTACCTACTTTTTCTTAGAGGAAATTTTCAATTGGTCACTCCAAATTTGTGCCAAATTTGAGAGTACCAATAGTGGCTCTAACTATGGATGTGTGCCCCATGTGGGCATGTAGAGAACTTTAGAATCTCATGGTAGAAGCAAACCACCCATAAAATCAAATTCAAATTTTCTCTTTCTTCTCTTTTCCCCTTTCCTTCCTAACTTCTCTTCTCAAAAAATGGGAACCTCTATTGAAAGAAAACACACCAAACAACTGAAAGGGAAACCCAAAACCACAGACTAAAGTTAGCTCTTACCCTTGTCAAACATTTGGTTTTCATCTTCATATATCAAAGGCAAACATAAATTCTTGCTTCCATGTGTTTGATTGAAAACACTACAACCTTCCTTTAGCACATCAAACAAGAAACAATTAGCAAAATCACCATCACTTTGCAAAACAAAATCACTAAAACATTGTGAATGTTGATTATTGTATGACATCAAAGCATTACACTCTTCATTACTACTGACTTGCTAAATGAGAAAACATTCTAGCTTACTCTCATGGCTGAAAACATTATTCTGATCATTTGTTTGTACCTCAAAACATAGTTCTCTCACATCAGCAATTTTCAAACTAAAATAGAAACCTTTTAAACAAAAATTTGTCTACAAAAAGTCAGAGACATCTTGCTGGCTACAACTCCATTTAACATCTTGTAAGCATGGGAAAGCATTGTCAATTAATGGTTCATCAATTACTTGTAAATCTGAAAACACACATTTAGATTTTTCTCTCTCTTCAGCATCACAGCTCAAACAAGAATCACTAATACTTGGCTTATCAAAATCTGATGTACACTAGCACAAGAAACTTCATATTCATCATAAACAATAGGAGTTTCATGCAAATAATTTTGATCTTTTGCAAGAGGAGATAAATCTAGAACACAAAAAGAACAAGGTGCAACTTCATCATCTTCACAACTTGGAAACTCCATGTCATGATCCATATTCTGATTTTCAAAAATATTATCAGCAATGGCTTGTGTACTGACATCAAAATCTTCTTCAATATTTGCCTACAAAGGATCAACACGATACAAACTCAAAACTTGTTGGTGGGCAGGAGGGAAAACATTGACGCATTCATTGTAAGCATATGAAGTTTGAGTAAATGAAAGATCATCCCTCAATGGTTTGATGGAAGACTTAGAATCAAAACAATATTCAAAATCCACACTATTACCCCAGTCAGGCTTCAATATTATGTCTAGAGTCTCCATATCCTTTGAATCTGAAACAATGATGATGATTTCAAAATCTAACATATCGTATTCAATTTGATTGTGGTCTAGTAATATGGGAGGACAAGAAAAATTAGAAATATACATGTCAAAATTAGGATCCGTTGATTCATATTCTTTATAAAAATCAATGTATATTGGGCATGAAGTTTCAATGCTATCATTTCCTAAATATCTGAGATATTCAGAAGATAAAATTTCTGCAATGTGCTCATTGCGAAGTGAACAACAGTCATCTTTTTCACTCATCCCTTCACTGTCCTCTTGCATGTTGCTTCAAATATCTTTGTTACTAGAGTCTTGGAGTGAAACCACTGAAACCATGTCATCTTGTGTAGAGAAATCATGAAAAATACTTATGTCTACATCATAGTTAACATATTGTTGGCTACACATAATTTCTTCAATGTCTTGCTGCTCACAAAACTTATTACCATTATCATAGTCAACAAAAATTTCACCACAAGAAAACTCAACATTATCATCACTAAAATTAGATTCATCATTATCGGATTCACATCCAACATCTAAAATACTCTCAGAGTTTTCAAATTCATCATTGCTATATTCAGCCACATATATATTTTCCGAAGAAGAATCTTCTACATTTTCTATCCATTCTATAACATGTTGAATATATTATACCCTCTGAGAGAGTTTGTGAGGAAAACAAAGTTTAGTAAATAAATTTTCCCATGCAAAATCCCATGGAGAAAAAGAAATGACATACTTCTTGATCTCATCAATAAACCTTATGTAGAAATCAAATTGTGACTCACCCTCCTCTTTGTTACTGTTTTCTTGTAAATGTAACACTAGGATTTCATGAAACCTTTGTGTTAACATGTTTGTTTCAGCCTGAAGAAGTTCAAGCTCTAATACTAGGTCCTTTGATTCAAATATGTCATTTTCATCACTGTGTTCCATATCACTGTGTTTCTCAATATCACCATATCTTTTAACAAAACAATCCTCCAATGCTTCCATATATCCTATTGAGCCATGAGGTAATTCTTTAAACCAGTCCCTTGTAATCTCAATTAGAGATATTGCAAATAGGGTCATTAGTACATCCTCATGTGTGATATTGTGATCATCTATCAGGTCAGTAGACTTTTGTATATGATCTTTAGCTGATTGCTCACCAAAACCAGTGAATTTTGGTAAACAATCCCTAACTATTGATGGAATGGGATTTGGGTATCCAAGGATACCTTCAAAGATTATAGCATTACACAACCTATTCCTAAATAGTTGTGACATCTTAACAAGTAGAGTAACTACAAACTACTTCTTATTTGTCTAATACATGTTTCCCTTCTAATTTTGTAGAAATGCAATTTAAAAAATCTTGAAACATGCAAACCTATCTTACACCATATTCCTTTTTCCTTACTGCTTTGATCACTTGATAAGGAAAGCATTTAAATTTTTTTTTAAATACCTGGATGTATTGGAGTAACTACAATAATATTTGATCTGAAGTCATCTCCAAATCAGTTTTCAACTTTACAGAGCTGCCACCTTGTTGCAGAGGAAAAGATTTTCAATAAGCTGAGATCTCTTTTTGTATCCTTTTCCACCAACACATCAAATTTCAATAGGGTACATACATTGTTTATTAGGACAAAAAATATATCACTTTATGCACTAATCAAACAAAGAACTCAGAGTCACCACTCACAACTTGCCGAGATGATTTGAAACTTCTTAAAACTGAGTCTTATATACTTCAATGGAAACCACTGGATAAATGAATAAGCTAGCCAGGAGTCTACCTATACTCATACCCATGTTAATCTATCTTCACTTCAACATATCCCCAGCAGAGTCACCAATTTGTTAGAGATTTTTCTTGTGGGATAAAACTTGGCTAATATGTAGGCTTGACTCTCAGTTTAAAAGGCTCCAAGTTTGAAAGAAAGAGTCTAATTGATGAGGATAAGATCCTCCTTCTACTTCGAGCTCCATAGGACTCAAGTGAGTATTTCCTTTAATGATTTACTATGTTTCAAGTAAACTTTCAGATTGTGGATTAGGTCTTCGCTGCTATGCTATCTAGGGTTTTGAAATACTTTAATTAAAGATTACTCTACAAAAAACTGAGAATACCCTGATGCAGAGTCTGACAATAGAAACTATAAATGTAATAGCATAGACAATGGTAATAAGGATATAAATCCTTCTTCTTTTTATGAGTACAACTAAAGGAAGGCTAACCTTTTTATTCTCTCTTCAAGGAATCAGCAAACTGAACTATATCACCTAAATACAGTCCTTTTACAATAGGTAATCAACTTAAAAATAGAAATATACTGGTAAAGATAAATTGGTGTTTGATGATTAAATAACGGCGACACAAAAAACCCTAACCAGTGTCTATTCTTGGGCTAAGAGTTAGAAGATATACTCAACAGGTCATAAATCAAGTAAAGTACTACAAAATGCCTTACAAACTATATGCAGTCCAGACAGAGTGCCTTACAAACTGTCTTCTCACTTCTATGTTATTCTATCAAATCCTTCAATAATGTCTCCTCTCTGAAACTATTTATGAAATTTAATTCTCTCCTTGAGAGAAACTCACAAATAATCAAGAAAACTACCTTGTAGCTGGTATGTTTTTAGATGCTTTACAAATAAAACATACAAGAGAAAGAACAAAAATGCAAAGAGACAAAACAACATAGAACATCAACTACACTATATTTTATTGAAATGATCTTGCTTCAATACATTAATAACAAGAAGCTCAAGGCATAGACAAAATTGAGAAATTTTCTTTGTAGAAATATGTTTGAAATCATTTGGAAATCTAATGCAAAGTCTCTTAGAGAAAAGGGCAGAACATAGTCTGAAACCCCCAAAAAAATTAGAAGACCAGAGAAGGACTAGGAACCTCTCACAATGAGAAGAGAAGAAAATAAATAGAAGAAACCCTAAGAATCTCTGCATGATCAACACCTATGTCTTTACAATCTCATTTTATTCACCTTCTCTCTCCTCTAAAATCAAAATTTGATCTTCTCGAGCACTTAGCTTCTGACTTCAACTACCACTGCTTAAAATCTGATGACATCTGATTTATCTCTTCACTGCTCTGATCTTATCCTTTCATCGTGCAAATATGATTTCAATAGCTTTCACAAACATTCCCACTTGCAAATTTGTCCTATCTAGAAGAAATTTAATCTTAGATTGAAACTGATTACTACTCTCATTTGATCAATTAAATTTGATTTTATCCACCACCATTACATCTATCATCTTCTGGCATTTTTCAAGATATATTATACTGCTATATTTGGGAAAAACATGAATTTGTAGCAATTAAATCTCTGAGCAAGTTTTTGTCATTAAAAATTTTTCATTTTCCCTAATGTTGAACTATATGATATTTTAAATTCTTTATTTTTGGCTTTTCTACTCAAACTTCACCATATTTTGCCAAGTGTCGTGCTCTGATTGGATTCTCAGACAAACTCAGTTTAAACTCTGCTCATCTAGAGATTTGGAGACTACCTTAGTCTCCAAAGCTCTGAATAATTTTTTTAACCTCGATTAGACCTGGAGACCATATGACCTCCTTGTCTCTTAGTCTTGGAATGATTTTCTTAACCGCGGTTACATCAAGTGACCTCGCAATAATCTTTAGTCTCCAAGTCATCAGATCTTCATCTGGAAACCTAGTGACTGATGGTTATCTCTATATCTCAATGGTTTTCTCCTCTAACTATCAACATCCTATGATCTCATGACCAAGCTAGTCTCCAAATCTCTAAACCCTCGGCCTCTAACCGCTAAGATCACCTGATTGTGTGACTGGCGGTTATCTCTAAGTCTTTGGTTTTTTAGCTAACTAACGGTTTGGTCACGAGACTCAGCAACCTGCTACCATGTGTCCACCTCATTACTATCACTTTTCCACAAAATATTGTATATTATTTGGCCCGTGGTATGGAAACTGAGGTGACCTCCAAGCTTGCATGAACAGAGAGCTTCCAGCTCTTTAATCTAGCTTGTAAGTGTGGGCTCTTGCATATAAACATTTTAAACTTCTCTTACGGGATGAATGTGGGATATATATCTTGGAGATTCTAAATGCCTTGTCAAAACATTACACATAGTACCAACTGGTGTGCATTACGAGGTGGACCCACATGGGTAAAGGCTTCCACATACCTCATTCACTTGTCTTTGCCTAAAGTTTGAGTGTTGGCTCTTATAAAAGACTACTTTATGAGTCCCTGGGCAAATGTGGGATAATGCCAAATGAACAAAATTACCAAACAAACATTTTCTTTCATTCAAACTTGCACAGACACTTCATTCACAGACTACCCTTCTCTATTACATGTGTCATTATTTTATTATGTGTAGCCCCATGTGCTAACCTCCATGGGTTTTGTTTGAATCTGCAGCTACCTAGATTGACACGCACCAACAAGAATTATTGTGCATTTTACTTACGCTGGCCAAATGTTTATAAAACATGCTTCCCCCACCGCTTACGCTAGTTGACATTCCCTTTCTTTGTTGTGCATGAAACATCTTTGCATTCACTTGCAATTTGCATGAGTTGCTTATGTTTCTACGTAGGGGAGGCCTACTCATTCACACTCACACTGCCTAGAAGTGTGAGGCACATCCCACATAGCGTGCCATCCTCCTTTATTATTTTCCATGCAAGAGCACACTCACAAAAATATGTGCCCCCACCTATTTGCACAGGCAGCCTTCTAATATGTGTGTGGGTTCTTCATTTATGTTGTATGCACATTACATAATATGTGTGGGCTTCCCCCTTTCTTAATTGACTGTCTTCACTTGAATTTCTAGGCAACTCCATTTAAACTTGTGTAAGACTCCAAGTTTTTGTGTGATTCATTACATGAATCTCAATACAAGATGCAAGGAACTCTCCCCTTACATATTGGCCAATGCACTTATCTTGTCCAGGGGATTCCATAACATTGTGTAAGCCACCATACATCATGCATGGAACATATTTTTGTTAGTTGGTTATGTGCTTCAATGACCTAAGCCTCCACCTACAGTGTGTGAGGCACCCAACCACAAGTCTTCCCATACGCAAACCTCTTACTTGCGTAGGGCATATCTCTGTCAGGCCCTCCTCTTGCATTGTGTAATGGATCTATATTTGTTTATGTTGGTGCTACATCTCCTTATGCAGGCAGCCATCCTGTCTTCAAATGTGCATGAGGTCTCCTCTTTCACTCATGCTGGCTTCATACATAATGGCCCTCTTTTTTAATGCGTAACCCCAAAATACAATCTGCCACTTCAAACATGTGCTGGCATTTAGATATTATCATTGTTGCATGATCTATTTGTATTGGCATGGGCATGGTTCAGTCTCTACAGCATCCTCTTTCAAGACATGACATTTATTCTTTAAAAACAAGTGCCACAACATACTTTACTTTTCCCAATATGAGGGCTTTTACACAATCTTTGTCTCCTATTGGCTACTCATGCACCCAACTAAAAGATTAATTAATTGGAAGCAAGAGGCAATCCACTAACATATACTCTTTGAGCATATCTAATTTCTTAGGTATTATCAGCACATGGAGACTTTCAAATGAATACCCCTGACATAGCCTTTTACCTGAAGATCATGAAATGATGCAAGTGCAAGAAGCCGAAAAGCAATACTATCATTGAGCTTTGGGTGATGTTCATACAAATAAATCAGTGCCATAGTAATTGCCTATCAAATGTCATTTTCATCATCAATTTGCAATGTAACTACTGGAGCACTAGCTTCCCTCCATGGACCTTCAATGCAATCAAACCATAAAGCTGGTGGGCATTGAACAACTTTTATATTCTTGTAAAATGTTCAAAATGCATAAACGGTCTCCAGAATCACCCTTAAGAAATGACCAAAGCACATCAAGGAACCATGAATATTGGAAAAATAATTCATTCTGTTAGCACCTGCAAAAAAATTCCCTGGCTCTAGCATTTTTATTCTAGTCTCTGCAATCTTTTTATGCTTCTAGCTTAAACCCTTGGTAAAATTTTTGAAAAACTAGCCATTTTGTTGGAGGGGTTTATGTTTTACTCAAGCCCTGTTATAATTTTTTGTTACTTTTTTAGGCCGCTTAAACTCAGTTTCCACATGTATTATATCTTCTAGTCGGTCCCCACTTTATTATTTCCTAAGTGCCTGACCACTTTAATATATCCTAGTCCCTCGGTTTTAATTTTCCCTATGTCCCTAGCCACAATGTTTCCCTAAGTCTTCAAGGTCCCTTTTGATTGGTTTTCGCATGATCGCATGTCAGGTTTTTCTAACATCTAACCATGCGACTAGCCACCACCTATCCCAGTGGGCCTAGTTCTTAATTCTTTAGTGGAGGGTTAAAGTGTTGAAAGATTTAATGGCTATTGCATCACTGCAGATGGAAGTTCCTCGTGTGTTAACCTAGCACTTTGGCAATGACCGTCGATTTCATTGAAGACTAAAGACTGCTCGGTGGACCTGATTGCTAGGTCATGCTGATTGGGTGGTTTCTCATTGGCCATGAGTTGCAGTGACAAGGAGGGTCTGCTTTATGGGACCTATTTGCTTCATGGCACTGATGTGCATGATTTTGATTGGTTGTAAAGCAACATGCTGGATGGTGTCAGTGGGGCTGAGGTTTTCTAAAGAGTAAAGGATAGATAGATCTCTTGGCTATTGTTACTTCACAGGGATAAGATGTGAGGAGGTTAACTTGGTGGATTAGCGATGACCGTTGATTTTCTTAAGGAAGGCCCAGTAAAGTTCCTTAGTTCATTTGGTAGTTCTAATAAAGAGGTTTGGCACTCCTGAAAAATTTCAATGCTTTTCTCTCATTTGTGAGATAAAATGGTGGTGTTCCAAGTTGACTAGCAATTCAACAGTTGTGTGTTCATGTAGTCGCTAAACCATTTGGCAAATAGATAAAGTTCTTCATGAACTGGCAAAAAGACTTTAGTCACCAATTCACTGAATAAAGAACAAGGTTAATAACTTTCTTTTGTTCACCAAGTCACAGGGTTAAGCTATAGTTAAGAGTTTCATTTCACGAATGAGGAATTTCTTTGTCACATGTTCACCAAGTGTTGACCTGAGGTGTTTGGGTGAGTTAAAGGCAAAGAGCCCGTGAAACATGAAGATCTAACGGTTAGGACTTAAAGTTGGTTCAGATTTGAATGTTAGCCACCGATTTCCTGCTGGGGATTGGAAATGACCATTTGATTTCAAATTCAAATTTCTAGAGGGTTTGCAGTGACCAAAAGGACTAAAATTGATTGCTTTCATGGCTAGATTTGATCTAGTTGGTGGTGCCAGCGGTTGTGGTGTGGTCCAGTGAGTTTCATGATTGTCGAGGAGTCCTGTGCCATGTGGTGGTGGACTATTTTTTCCACTCGAGGTGTTTTTGTTGGTCTAATCAGTCTGATTTGTATGGAAAAATTATGATCTTCCTATCCTTCTCAGAGATTTTCTTAGTTGTGAAGATCATTCTAGGATCTGATTGTCCAGGTTGCTTGGGTTTTCTCCCCTGTAATAAATTTTTGACCATTTCAGTTGGTTTGGTGGTTGAAACCCTAACCCTAGCTATCGGAAGCTTGTTGCATTCTCTTTGAGAATTCCAAGGCAGTTAGTGGTATATATTGCAGGTTGTTTTACTTTGTAAGGGTCCCCATTCTTTCTTCTACAAATTTTGGAGGAGAATTGGTTCCAAGTGAAGGGTCCTTTTCCTGTAAGTATTTCCTTTTCTCTACATATAGAGTTCCCTCTTTCCTCTCTATTTTTTCTGAGAATACAATACATATTGTAACTAATTTGTCTTATGTATGAGGATTTAATACATTCTTACTATTACCAAGCTATCTCCATTTGAATTCTGAATTCATTAATCATACATCAAGGGTGTTTGATTTTTTTGTTTGCATTGCCTATGTGTTTGCAAGTGGAGTTGTCTTCGTAGAGATAACTGGTTCAGGGTTGGTGTTCATGTATGTATGAGCTAAGGTATCAAAGATATGTCATGCTTGTCTTCCAGTGGATGCTAATCAATGTATTATTTGTTTATAGGTCTCTTCTAAGGGGAGGGTTAAAATCCTTTGAATGGGTAAGAACATACTTGGATACATAGGTGGGTGCTAAGTTGAGGTTTGTTCATGGTGTGTGATTGATGTAAGGCATCAACACATTGAATATATTGTTTTCTTGTTTCATAGCTATCTCTTACAATAGGGTATTTGACTCTATGGCCCATTGGATAAGGCACTGGTCTATGAGAGACTTAGGGTATCTCAAGAGTCCCTTCAATCCATCATTAAAATAATTTCCCTTCAATTCCACCTTTTCCCTTTCATGTTGTTAGAGTAGGTCTCTGGTTTTCATACTCACTCCATGCAAATAGGGCTATTGCATGAGATATTGTTTTCATTTGAGGTACAGGATACCTACAAGGGTTTGAGAACCATTCCACAGTTAGTTACCTGTAGGCCTATAGTGTGACACAAGTTGTATGTGTGTGCAGATGAGGTATACCCACCTGAGTGATGTGGAGCTCAAAGTGTAGAAGGATCTCTCTTTGATCCTTGTCAGTTGGCCTTTTTCCTTGTCAGATTTGGAGTGTTGAGTGAATGTGACACTAGCCCTGTCAATCCTTATGTCAATCTAACCTTTGGGGAAAAAGAACACCAACACATTCAACTAGAATGACCATGCACGCAAAAGGACTTTATCTGATATATTTCTAAGTGCAAGATATCCCTGATCAAAATTGGCAATTCTGAAAACATGAGCTAATGCAGATGTAAAAACATCATAAATTACCTCTGGATTTTCCCTTGAGAAGACATCAAATCAACTCATGAAGATCTAAGCTTCTAGATATTGAAAATATGTCATATGGTGAGTATGAATCTAGAAAAATGTCTCTTGATGATCAACCAGAATCATATGGTAGATCCCTAAAAGTAGCCACTTCGAAAAATAGTACAAGAAAACATGAGAAAAACTTATTTCTTCCAATGAAAAGTACCTAGGAAAGTGTGCATACAAAACTCTCACGATCTGAGACTTTGCAAACTTGGAGTAAATTTGGTTTACAATACAGGGGCACCATTTCCTTGATGTAACCAATCACGCTATTCAAGATATAATATCACAGATAGGGCCTCTGACTAAACTTAAGCAACTGATCTGCATCAAATTGTTAAAAACTACAAATTGAATCATATTGGCAAACTGGGCAAATAGATTCATCATGGCCTAAAAATCTTCATGGTAGCACATTTCCATGTTTTCAATGGAGAAAAACTTTCAATTTTTCAGAAACTTGAACTGGGCACAAAAAGTGAAAGCTCAAAGTAGGCTATCTAATTTTGGATTCTGCACTTTCAGTGAAATTTTTAATAAATTGGAAATGGAAATGCTCTAGCAAACTGGATAACTAGATTGGTGTGAGTCTAAAAATCCATGGGAAGCTAAACTTTGAAGATTGCAATACAGGTGAAAAATCAATTATGTAGGGCATTCTATCGGATACAAATAGAAAGACCTCAAAGTAATGCATCCAAAAATCTGCAGTTGACAATTTAGCACATTAATAGAAACTGTAAATTGAATGGGCTTAGAAAACTAACCAAATAAACTCTTTGTGACCTAAAAATTGCAACATAAGAAGTATTTGACCACTGGAATATAGTCCAAAAGGAATTTTTTCAATTGGGTCAAATGGTCAAAATTTATAATCAGTCAAACAGGGCCACTCAGAAAACTTGGCAGAACAAAGAGGCAAGACAATTATGGGAAGCCAATTTTGGGGGATCCAAAAACCTATCAAACAGACTTGAAATGGCTTGAGATTTAAAACATAATCTCTTTGATATACATTCTAAACATTCCCAAAGTTGTGAGCAATGAAACCTAACATGACACAAGATATTCAAATGCAAAGTAGGCATGGTATAACGATTTGACACTTGGGCAAAAATATAGTTTTGAGCAAACACGTCAAAATGGCTATTCCCTAAACATGTCAGATTTGAAATTTAGGAGCTATAACCCATTGAAAATGTCAAATGAAAGGTGTTGAACTTGTTCCCCACGCTGTACCTCATGAAAATTATCAGAGTATCTTTTACAAGCACACCAATTAGGCCTTCTCACAAAATTTTTTAAGAATACCTACTTTGCCTTAGAGGAAATTTTCAATTGGTCACTCTAAATTTATGCCAAATTTGAGAGTACAGCTTTTCACTTATTCAATAACAAGAAACATACTACTTTACTTGAAATGTTACAAAGTCCTTTCTTTCTTTTCCAACATACATCATATACATAAAGTTCATGTTTTCCCTTTTCCTTTTTCCTAAGTCTACCCATTCCAAATACATCATTTTGAAATACATTAATGATTACATTACATTCATCTCCTCTTGGGAGGTAAAAATAATTTTACATCATGAAATACAAGTCTTCATTCTTCAAAACTGAAACACTATGCAAGCATGAATCCTTAAGCATTGCATCCGCAAAAGGTACCTCAATAAAAGATTTACCACCCAACCACATGGATACCAAAAGGTCCACTCCCCCATGCTAGGAGATAAACACCAAGGTCTACAAGGAAGGAATAGATAGGCCATACCTAGGGTTGGGTAACCTTTCCCAAATAGAAAATGAAAAAAAAGTCAAAATATAAATCTTTTCCCAAACGTTCTAAGGCTTGGTAGAAACTCTAAGAAACAACCTAAGTGAGTGTCATTGCATAGCCCTCACCCCTTGGGTTGTCCTAGTAGTAGCCTCCCCAGGCCCTAGCCCCCAAGTAGGCACATGTGGAACTAAATGTGTTTCATACAAACAAGCATCATTCGATCATACCTACATATAGGTACCTTCTCCCACTCCCATCAATAGCCTTTACTAGCACTAATGGCAAGGGTGAGGCATATATTAATATTTTTAGTGTTTGAACCCATTCCCATAAGTTTTAAATTAAATCATCACTTGTTAAATAACTCTTCAGTCGGTTATCCTGGTACTAGCCACTTAGGGTACTAGCCACTTAGGGCCCTGACCCCACACTGAGAGCCACTCACTTAGTGTTCTTAGGTTTCTACCCTTAACCCACACATCACAAATACATCATACATGAAATAAACACATCATAAACACTTACATCAAAGAACAGGAAAAAATAACAAAGTTTAGGGATGTTTGGGAAAATTAGGAGCGGTTAGGGAGACCTAGGATAGTCCCGATCCTCTAGACAATCCTAAACCCTAACCCTACTTCCTACACACATCCTAACCCTATTAAAGCATCTACATGCACCATATAAGCTCTACCCAACATGTAATGAACATATATAGTTTATACAAAAATTCCATGTAGGTTATACAAAATTCCATATAGTTTATACAAAATTCCATACACCTGAAATTTAACAAAGTCTAAATTTTTTAGAAATCTCAAAAATTAGAAGTTGCATTTTAACTCCTATGAAGCTGAAAATTATCTCAATCATCCTGAAAGGTACCTAATTTCTTTATACAAGTATAACTTAAAGTATATGAAATTAAAGTACCAAACTTATACTTAAATGTTATACTTGTTGTCTTGCTCGGTTGACACTGACTACTAGAAACTACAAAATATGACTGTCAACTCCAACTTGTAGGTAAAGCTAGGCATTATGGGGACTATGGTTGCCTAATTTGGGCATGACCCATGTGAGATTTCCTAGTTTCCCTTTGGAAATGACCCATCAATCCATCCTATCTATCCAAAAAAATTGTTCTAGATCTGGATGAAGAAAGATGGTGCACAAATAGATATGGAATAGTAGGGTTGAAATAAAAGATTCTAAAGTTTTTAAGCACTCATGGACATTTTGGATAAGAAAGGAAATACAAGGAGAATACTAAGGAGTCTAAAGACTCTTACAAATGTATAAATATTTGTATACATACAATACAGGGACAATGATATATAACATAAACATTCTGCAATCCATATCAACATCAAATATACAGTAAAACATTTCACCAGACTTCCATCATTTCATATCACAAAAGAGAGTTAACTCTTAGGATGAATTCCAACCTGGAGTCTTGCAGAGATTCATTTGATGAAGATGATTCCAATCCTCTCAAACCCCTTTGGCACTCCTTCAATCCTTCTGGATGCAATCTCTAGCCTCTACCTAACACAACCAAATGCCAATATCAGAGAATAATGAATCCTCTCCTCACAAATATATCTTTCCTACAAGCATAATACTAATCTTATTATTGCTTCTTTTTGAATCAACTCCTATCCAACACCCTTTCACACAGGAAATATTTCCTGTATATAGATTGGAGGAGGTGGTTGCATGGGTAATCTAACTGATGTGACCATCCCAACTATGCATTAGTTAATAATTAGGCTTAAACAAGATTATTAAAGTCTTTCTCAGAAGCGATATAACTATATTTACCTATTACCATAAGCTAATTTATGTTTCCTTTATTTAAGGAAGGTAATAGTAATTATTATTTCCAACACATTTACCATACCATTAACTTATTTAATTGTTTATTAATACAATGCAATAATTACTTCCTCACCAACAATTATATAAATATATGTATGCATATGCATATGTGTGCACCCATATGCCTATGTGTACATATATTATTGTTATTATAATTAGTTTTGCAAATGTAATATTATTATTATAAAACATATTATTTATTCATACACTACTCCATATTCTTTACAAAATACAATAGTGATATATAAGGCGAAATATACCACTATTATTCAAAAATTTATTATTATTGTAGCCATAGACATTTTATCATTATGAATATTATAAAATAATCTCATAGAATTCTTTATTATTATTGATATTAAAATCACAAGATTTGATCACATACTAACTCATTCCTAACAAGATGCACTAGTACATAATTAGCTACTAACAAAGATAAATAAAAAAATCATACCCTCACATGAATAATAATTCACATCAAAATATATTAACAAAATCTAACATACCATGAAGACAATAAGAGCTACCATACTCAAAACCTCATTCTCAATGAACATGAAAGACAAGAAACAAGCTATAAGATCCACAAACTAATAAACTAAGAGGACACATAAATACATTATCCATATTAGGGACTGACTCAAGAGCTCCCCACCTAAGGATAAAAGGATCAGAGGTAGATTTCCTTTCTACGGAACATGGTGATATCTCTGTAACAACAACAACGATCGAGGATTTTGAGGGATCACTCAGACCTGTGAAGCCAACTAAAGACAATACCCAATACCTGCAATCCCACATCACGAAGAAGAGATACATGTATACATATGGATATACATACAAATCAGATATACATGCAAATAGATGACTAGGATCAATACATCGTGTGGGCCTCAACTAAGTGAGTAACTATGACTTCATCCTGAGTCATGAAGACACATCAAACACATATCCATGAGACATAAAACATCATGAAAATGGTTAGATTCAAATCCTTGGGCTAGCTCCATAAAACATATAAAGATAGATGGTTTTCTAATTTCATGAACATATAAATGATAACCATAAATGAGCATATCAATCGTCTAATAAACATATCATCATCCACAAAACATAAATGTAAATGTATAGTTCTAACCATCATAATAGAATGTCCAAATCAGAAAGTCCAAGTATTGTCATAGGAGAGGGTATTACAAATTCAGCCAATAGCTATTCAATATAGCATCTCAGAAATACATTGCAACACACACCCACAAGAGGAAGCACAGTGATTTATGCCATAATATATCATTACTATCCTTTCCCCTAAGACTATTTCACATAAAAGTACAACCATGTTATAATAGAATAATCCTCTTTTAAATTGTAGACTCACAATAAGCAACAAGAATAAAATGGAAATACAATCAAGTAGCAAACACTCAAGAATGATTATCTCTAGGATAGATCCCACCTAGAGTTCAGCGAAGAGAAACCATTGGAAAGAAGAAGATCCAAGATTTCAAACATGCTCCAAGCACTCCTTCAAATTCCTCCTATAGGAAAGCTCCAAACTCTTCTAGAAGCAATCTCATTCACATCCTCTTAGAGAAAAATCAATTCTCTCTTCTCTGGAATATAGAAATATTCTATCAAAGATAAAGCCTCTCCTCAAATTAAAATTTCCTATGCCAACTCCCTATACACAAGAAAATCTCAGCTATAAATAGAATGAAGGAGGTGGTTGCATGGGTAATCCAACCGATGTAACCACCCCAATATCCATCAATTAATAATTAGGCTTAAACAATATCATTAAAGCCTTTACCAAAAGATATATAATTATATTTACCTATTACCATAATCTAATTTATGTTTCTTTTATTTAAGGAAGGTAATAGTAATAATTATTTACAACACATTTACCAGACCATTAACTTATTTAATTGTTTAATAATATAATGCAATAATTAATTACTCACCAACAATTATATAAATATATGTATGCATAAGCATATGCATATGTGTGCACCCATATGCCTATGTGTAAATATATTATTATTATTATTATAAATATTATTGCAAACATAATATTATTATTATAAAACATATTATTTATTTATACACTAATCCATATTCTTTACAAAATATAATAGTGATATATATATTAGGTAACTACTAACATAAGCTAGATTTTACCACTATTATTAAAATATTCATTATTATTATCTCCATAGACATTTTGTTATTATGGGTATTATAAAATAATACCATAAATTTCTTTATTATTATTGATATTAAAATCACATGATTTTATCACATACTAACTCATTCCTAACAAGATACACTAGTACATAAGTATCTACTAATAGAGATGAATTACTAAATCATACCCTCAAATGAAAAATAATTCACATCAATAATCTACTAACAAAATTGAACATACCATGAAGATAGTTAGAGTTATCATGCTCAAAACCTCATTCTCAAAGAATACAGAAGACAAGAACCAGCTACAAGATCCACAAAACCAATAAACTGAAAGGACACAGAAATACATCATCCACACAAGGGATTGACTTAGGAACTCCCCACCTAAAGGTAAAATGATATGAGGTAGAGTTCCTTCTTGTGGGACCTGGTGATATCTTCGTAACAACAAAAATGATTTAGTATTTTGAGGGATCTCATAGACCTATGAAGCCAGGTGGAGATGATACCTGGTACCTGCACTCCTGCATCACCAAGAAGAGATACATGGATACATATGGATATACATACAAATAAGATATATGCAAGCAGATGACCAGGATCAATACATCATGTGGACCTCAACTAAGTGAATAACTGTGAATTTTTCCTAAGTCATGAAAACACATTAGACAAATATGCATGAAACATAAAACATCATGAAAATGGTTAGATTCAAATCCTTGGGTAAGCTCCATAAAACATATAAAGATAGATGGTTTTCTAATTTCAAGAACATATAAATAATAACCATAAATGAGCATATCAATCATCTAATAAACATATCATCATCCACAAAAGATAAATGAAAATATATAGTTCTAACCATCATAATAGAATGTCCAAATCAAAAAAGTCCAAATATCAACATAGGAGAGGGTATTACATCCTCCCCCCCTAGAGTTAGGCTGACTCCTGGTAGCCTAAAAATAAATATGGATAAGCATCTCTAAGTCTAGCAATGTCCTCACATGTAGTAGAGGAATCATCATTGGGTTCCCAGTGGACCCTGGCCTACTCTATGGTACAACCCCTGAGGGTTAGTGTTTGCTGCTGCAAAATGTGTAATAGCTCTAAAGCCAGTTGTCTGTCTGCTACCTATAATGCATTCCAATCCAAAACATGAGTCACATCAGGAATATATTTTCTAAGAACTGAAACACGAAATAAAATGTAAATACGAGTAAGGCTAGGTGGCAAGGCAAGTCGATAAGCTACTGGTCCTATCCTCTCTAGGACCTCAAAAGGGCCACCAAATTAGGGTGCCAACTTGGAGCCTTTTCCATAATAGATTGGACTCTTTCATGGGCACACCCTCAAAAAGACTCTATCACCAAAATAAAAGTGTACATCTATCTTGTGAGAATCTACATACTTATTTTGCCTATCCTAAGCTATCAAAACATGCTCTCTGATGCGCTTGACCTATTGTTCCATATCCTATAACATCTCAAGGCCTAGAAGTACCATGTCTTCCAATCAGTCCCAACTTAAGGGAGTGTGGCATGGATGGCCATACAAAGCCTCAAAAGGGGACATACCTATGGAACTATGATAACCATTATTTTAAGCAAATTCCATGAAATATATATACTCTTCCCAATGGGTCTATCTGTCCATAACATACATTTTGCACATATCCTCAAGAACCTGATTGACTTTCTCTATCCACCCATCTATCTCGAGGTGATAGGTTGAACTGAAGTTGAGCTGAGTCCCTAAAGTGCACTAAAGTGAATTCCAAAGGGCTGATGTGAATACTAGATCATGATCAGATATGATTTTCCTGGGAATACCATGGAGCCTCACAATGTCCTTCGTGAATACTCTAGCTATAGAAGCTGCTGAGTAGGAGGATTGCATGGGAGAAAAATGTTCTACCTTGGTGAGTCTATCAACTATTACCATTATAGCATCATGTCTCCTACAAGTAACTGGAAGTCCCACAATAAAATTCATGGAAATAATATCCCATTTCCATTCTGGCACTAGGTGAGGTTGCAATAGACTAGTGGGGTGTTGATGCTCTATTTTCACTATTTGACATTCCAAACATCTAGCCACGTAGTCTTCAATATCCCTCTTCATTCTTGACCAATAGTACAACTGGTGTAGGCTAGCATACATTTTCTTTACCCTTGGATGTGCTGAATAGGGAGCCTTGTGGTTTTCTGAAAGGATAAGTGCATGAAGATCTCCTATCATGGACACATAGATTCTATTTTTTTGTTGCAAAAATCCTAGGGCATCTAAGGAATATCCTAATAAGTTACCTTCCAAGGGTCTTCCTGAATCTATTTCTGCCTTAGCCTCCTAAAACCAAGAGTAAAAAATGAGAGCCTCCCTGATTCTTTTCTCCAAATCTGTGCTTAAGGATAGTGCTGATAGAGCATGTATGCACCTTCTCAAAGCATCTACCACCACATTTGTCTTCCCTTGGATGTACTTGACCTAGAACTCATATTCACATAAGAATTCCATCCACATGCATTGTCTAGCATTGAGGTTAGGTTGAGAGAATATATATTGAAGGATTTGATGATCTGTTTGGAGTTTGAATTTATGACCCAACAGAAAGTGTCTCCACTTTAATAAGGTGTGAACTACTATTGCAAGTTCTAGATTGTGGGTGGGTTATTTGAGCTCATGATCTTTAAGATTCCTAGACTCATAAGCCACAACTTGTCCTTCTTGCATAAGAACCACCTCAATCCCTTCTAGTGAGGCATTTGTGCAAACTAAAAAGTTTCTTGATGGTTCAGGAACCCCCAAGATTGGAGCATTGGTTAATCTTTCCTTCAAACATTGGAAAGAGGCCTCAAATTTTTCTAACCAAACAAACTTTTTACCTTTCCTTTGCAAGGAAGTAATGGGATGTGCTATTTGAGATAAGTCTTTGATAAATTTCCTATAATACCCAGCTAGTCCCATAAAGCTATGAACTTCAAGTACATTAGTTAGAGATAGCCACTCCACTATGGCTTGATTTTTGGCTAGATCAACAGTGATTTCACTTCCTAAAATGATGTGTCCAAGATACTTAACCTCTGTCTAAAATAATTCACACTTTTCTACATTGGCATAAAGTTGATTTTCCCTAAGGCACTGCAATACTTTGCAAAGATGAACCTCATGTTCTTCAAGAGTTTTAGAGAACACTAATATATCATCTAAGAATAATATCACAAATTTATCCAAGTAGGTTTTGAAAACCCCATTCATTTAGCTCATGAATATAGAAGGGGTGTTTGTTAACCCAAATGGTGCTATAGTGTACTCATAATGACCATACCTGGTACAGAAAGTTGTTCAATGAATATTGGCTTCCTGAATTCTAAGTTGATGGTATCTTGACCTGAGATCAATTTTTGAAAATATTTTTTCCCCTTTCATTTGATCAAATAGACCATCAAGGTGGGGTAAAGGATATCGATTCTTGATTGTGACCTTGTTGCATTGATGATAATCGATGCACAATCAAAGAGAGCCATCTTTCTTCTTCACAAATATTACTTGTGCTCCCCATGCTGACACATTAGGTTTGATAAATCCTTTTTCCAAAAGGCCTTCCAATTGAAGCCTGAGTTCCCCAAATTCTTGTGTGGTCATACAGTACAGAGCTTTGGAGATTGGTTCTACTCCTGGAACCAACTAAATTTGGAAGTCAATGTCCCTCTTGGGAGGCATTCCTAGAATTTCTTTAGGAAACACATCTAAGTACTCCTATAATAGGGGATGATATAATGATACATCCCTACTTTCCCCTTGGTCCAAGTACTGTACTAAGACTGCAAATAATTGGCATCCTTTGCGCATGCACTTCTTGAGCTACATCGCATAAATCATGTGGAGAGAGATGGGTAGTTGTACCCCAACAATCTTCTTAGGTTCTCCTAAGTCATCTGAACACATAATGCTTTTGTTTCTACAATCCAAAGTGTTTTTATGTGCATCCAACCAATCCATACCCAAAACTACTCCATACGAGCCTAGAGGAATTACTTAGAGATCTACTAAGGTGGAAAAGGGTCCAAGCTTTAATTTGCAGCTCTGGACACAAGCATCAAAGGTTATTCTTTCCCCGAAGGCTAGCTCAACCTACCACCTATCTTCCTACCTTACTGGCTTGAGCCCACATTTCTCTACTAAAGAAGGTAAACTAAAAGAATCTGTTGCTCCTAAATCAAATAATATAGTGGTAGAGATACCCATTAACAAATTTGTGGTTTCGATGACTAGTCCCTGATGATTGGCTTGTCTATGGTCTAATGTGGAAAATACTCAATTTATGCCTTCATTACCTACTATTAGTTCTGAAGAGGCCTATCTATAGCTAGCTACTAGGGTAGATTTATAAGGGAAATTAATTGCAATGTGCCCAAGTTGACCACAAGAATAACATTTGTTGTTCTTAACAAAATTCCTTCCTGTAGAAGGTGCACTGGACTACTAATAGCTACCTCGAATAGAATTCTGAGGCATACTCTGAGCTAGCTGAGGGTTCAGTTATCACTTTGAACACTACTAGTTGTGAGAATTGTTGGATTGGGAACCCCGATTTTTATTATTTTTGTCATTGTAATTATTGTTGTTGTTGCTGTGAAATTTTCTTTTCTAGTGGTTATGACTTCCTTTGGGAGGATAGTTTTTAGCTCTAGGTGCTCCTTAAGATGGCTTCCCTTTGAAACCTAACCCAGTCTAGAAGGCATTACCCCCTAGCCATCTATCCAACCTCCTAACCCCAAGGCTATATTTTGTTCCTCAAGGAAAGCTTTGATGACTGCATCATTAGCTATCTAAGGTTAAAACATTTGTACGCTACCAACCAAGTGATCATTGAGTCCTCCAAGGAAGTGTTAAATCAGCATGGGTTCCTCATCCTTATATCCTGAGTATGGCTTGAGTTCAAATATCTTTCACTCATAGTCATCAACAAACATAGTTAGTTTCCTTAAGTTGTGAAACTCTTTGGCTCTTTCCCGTCTCCAGTGGTCTAAAAGAAATTTGGCTCGAAAGAGTTCTAGGAATAATTCCCATGAAAGAGTGGTAATATCTATGTGAATTTTCTCTTTCTCTATTTCCCACCAAGTAGATGCAAAGTCTCTAAGTTGAATGACTGCAAATTAGGCTTTGGTGTTTCTGTTGTAAGGATGCATGGAGAAAAGCCTTCCTAAGTCTAGCAATCAAGTTTTAGTGGTAGATCCACCTTGAGTTCCCTTAAATGGGTTATTCTTAGTCATAAGGAGGTCTTGCATGTGAGATGCATGCAAGGCATCTTCTTCCACCACCTAATCTCTCCTCTTAGGACTCCTTTCCCTTTCCTCATGGTGAGTGTTAGTCTCCCCATGCTGACCTCTATCCTGCCCTGCACCTAACCTCTGTAGTATCTGTTGTAGGAGCTCTTGTACTTAAGCCCCCTAAGAACCTCAAGATTGGTTATTAGATTGATCCCCTCTTCCCTCATATTTTTCTTCTTCTTGATAATTTTCATGTCAATATTGTTAGGCCATTTTCCAGTAATAGCAAAATCCTATGAAAATGGCCTCTTCCCTGCAAATTTTGAAGTTGTCCCACCCGGCCTACAATCACTTGTTTTAATGTGCAAAGAAAATCTAGAATATTTTCTGGTGTGTGCCCTTAGCCATAGGTTCTTCATTGTATCACCTTGCTCCAATTCAGATCTCACCTCCTAAATCACAAAACCTAGGGAGATTTTTAAGTTTTAAGGTTTGTAGGAAATTGTTTCAAAAATTTGCTAAAATGTCAAAAACCCATGATGTTTTCTATTTCCCTACTACCTTTTTGGTCTGCAAAAACCCTCAGTGTTTTCACATTCCTTTTTCACTGTTGTTCAATGTGAAAACCCTGGTTATTTTTAACCTTGTTCCTTTCCGTGCTTGTGCACTTATCTTCTAGCATCAAAAACCTTGGTTGTTTTCAATCATTCACCTCTTTGCAGCTAAATCTCTGGCATCAACATTTCCTTAAGTGCGCTATTGTGATAGTGTGGGGCCCAGTTCTTCATGGTGCTCAATTTCTTGTCTTCTTGGTGGTTAATTTTTTCATTCCATGATCATGCGATTGTGTAGTTGCCGAATCTCTTGATTCTGGTGGTTAAGTGCCTAACATCTAGCGACCTGCCTGGCGGTTTGTTTTTGTTTAGTCGCTTGATCTCCAGATTGACTGTAGGGTTAAGAAATTTTTTGGCAACTTGGAGAAAGCTTTAGACATGTGATCTCCAAATCAGACCATGGTTAAGAAAAATGTTTCACGAGGAGATTACCTTCAGTCGTGCAATCTCCAGGTGTATCGAAGTTAAGTGCTTGTCGAGCTTAAGTTAAGGTTAATGTGGGCATAGTTGTCAGATGCCTTTTAATCCTATGGCTATCACATGACCACAGAGAATTTTCTTTCCCCTTAAGATCATGTGACAACTGTCTGATCTTCCAACGTTCAAAAAGCTGACCATGCGGTGGGTCTGGTTGTCAAATTTGTTGTGATGTGGCTATTTCTCATTGGCTACATCATTGATGTGGTTCTTCTTAGTGGAGCCATTGTTAGAGGAGTTTGTAGGAGGGATAGCATGTATCAAGATCTATAGCTAGCATATGATCTCAAGGAATATTCTTCCCCCTTGAGATCATGGACCGATCATCTGATTAAAGGGGCTTGTTTTTAGTGGGTCCATCGTGCTATGGAGATGCTGATGTGCATATTTTTCATTGGCCAGTGTGGTGGTGACTTGGATGTTCTCGGTGGTAAAAGATTGAATTGTTTTGCATGTTCGCATAGCCCTTTTCCTAGCTATGCAACCATGCAACAACCATTGAGATGTCACTGTTGCGGAGTTCTAAGGTGGGTCCATGGTGCTAGTCTTGCCGATGTGCTTGTTTTTTATTGGTTGCCTGATTGGTGACATGGCCAAGGACCTTTCAGGGGGTTTGTGATCGACTATTGACCATGGCTAAGAGATTGTAGTCGCATGATCACAAAGGTTAGTAAGGTGCCTTGTGATCATGCGACTAAACATAAATCTAGACCGGGATTCCTGTGGTGATTAACTAGATGACCGCATGACTTCGTGCCTAAAGATAAACAGTTAAGAGGCATAACCCACGAATGAAGTGACCATTGAAATTCAAATTTAAATTTGCAGAGGGTTTCCAGTGACAAGAAGGACTAAAATTGATTGTTTTTGTGGCTAGGGCTAGTAGAATTAATTTCCGATTATTGCAAGGTGGTCCAGAGGCCTGATCATTGATTGAAGAAAGTTTGATGCCGTGATGGTTTTGTGCTCAAGGTGTGTTTGCATGTGGAAGATTAGACTGATTTTCATGGAAATTCCTTGGTGTCCTGTACTAGCTCGTAGATTTTCATGATTGCAGATCTATCTGGGATCTTCTCTCTCTAGATTGCTTGGTTTCTTTCCCCTGCAGTAAATTTTGATGTAATTCTTGGTTGGGTAGTTGAAACCCTAACCCTAATCATCTATAGCTTGTTGCATCCTATTTTGGGATCCCAAGATGATTAGTGGTATATATTGCAGGTTTTCTCTATTTTGAAGGGTTGGATGGTTCAATTTTCTACCTTGTAAATATTTCCTTTTCTTTGCATATAGAGTTCCCTCTTTCCTCTCTAGTTTTGGGAGAATATAATACAAATTGTAATAGTTGGTTTTATGCTTGAGATTCAATATATTTCTATTGTTACTAGATTGTCTCCATTTGAGTTTTGGACTTATTGATTGAAGCATCAAGGGTGTTTCAGCTTTCTATTTGCATTTCCTATGTGTCTGCAATAGAGTTGTTTTCGTAGAAGCAACTAGGTCTAGGAAAGGTTTTCAGGTGTGTATGAGCTGAGGTATCAAGGGTGTCTCATGCTTGTCTTCTAGTGGATGCTGGTTAATGTATTGCTTGTTTATAGGTCTCTTCTAAGTGGAGTGTTAAAATCCTTTAAATGGGTGATAGCACATTTGGGTACATAGGTGGTTTGATAATGTATGGTCTGATCAATGGTGTGTGGTTGATGTAAGGCATCACCATATTTGAATGTATTGTCTTCTTGTTTCATAAGCTCTTTGTTGCAGTGAGGTATTTGACTTTGCTACCCATTGGATAAGGCACAAGTCTATGAGAGACTAGGGGTATTTCAAGGGACCATTCAACCCAACATTAAAATCATTCAGTTAAACACCTTTCCCTTTTATGTTGGTAGTAGTAATAGGAGGTCCTCTCTAGTCTTTAGAGTCAATCTATGCAAGTAGGGCTATTGCATAAGAATTGGCTTCATTGGGGTACAAGTTACCTGAAGGAGTTTGAAGACTATTCCACAATAATGCATCTACAAGCCTATTGTTTATCATGAGGTGTCTTGAGTGTGTAGATAAGGCAATACCCACCTAAGTGATGTGGAGCTCAAAGAAGAAGGAGGATGTTCTCTATCCTCATCAATTGGATTGTTTTCTTGTCAAACTTGAGTGCCTACCCTAAGAATCAAGCCCACCTATTTGATTCAAGTTTGGTCCTGCAAGGAAAAGCTCCAACAGAGATCTAAGAGGGGTGTTTTGGGCACCTCCCTTTCTACCATGGGTTATATGAGGCATCTTGCCATAGGTAATAAGAAGAGTAAGTTTTAAGGGTCTTAGTCCAATTTTATGTTTAAGTATTTCCTTAAATGAGTAACAAGTTTTAAGAAGCATGGACCAAATTTCCAGGGGCCCCAATGTAGCAACTTAGTGCATTGATACCAAAGATGTCATGCCCCACAAGGTAATTGGGGAAGAGAACAAAGGTTTTCTTTGTAAAAGAAAACCTAGGTAATTATTTATGAAAAAAATTTAATTTTTTTTAAAAATAATTATATAGACAAACCATAGATTAACTTAGATTCCTCCAAGGTTCCCTTCTACTTAATACAAAATTCATTTAAGTCTATTTAGTGTACTAGAAACTAGATTTACTTCTTAAGAAAACCACATCACAACATTTGTAGATTCTTTATAAAGATATACAAGGTACTTTCATTTCAATTTCCATTTAAATCCATCTATATTCCTAAGTATCCTTTATGAACAATATAACTTTTAAAGAAAATAGAATCATCTAAATCATTTGATACATTACAAATATTACATTTTTTTTTCAATAGCTTTTCACTTAATAAACAATAATGAGAAACATACTACTTTACTTGGAATGTTACAAAATCCTTTTCTTTTCAACATACATCATATACATAAAGTTTGTGCTTTCCCTATTTCCTTTTTCCTAAGTCTACCCATTCCAAATACATCATTTTAAAATAAATTAATGATTACATTACATTCATCTCCTCTTGGGAGGTAACAATAAATTTACATCATGAAATCTAAATACAAGTCTTCATTCTTCAAAACTAGAACACTATGAAAGCATGAATCCTTAAGCACTGCATCCGCAAAAAGGTACCTTGATAAAAGATTTACCAGCCAACCACGTGGATACCTAAAAGGTCCATTCCCCCATGCTAGGAGATAAATACCAAGGTCCATAAAGAAGGAATAGCTAGGCCATACCTAGGGTTGGGTAATCTTTCCCAAATAGTAGATGAAAGTAAGATCCAGCACCATTCGATCGTAGCTACGCATGGCCAAATGCAGAGCTAAATTCCTTTCATATAGACAAGAATCATTCAATCATACCTATGCATAGGCACCTTCTCCCACTCTCATCCATAGCCTTTACTAGCATTAGTGGCTTGGGTGAGGCACATATTAATCTTTTTAGTGTTTGAACCAATTCCCATAAGTTTTAATTAAATTATCACATGTTAAATAACACTTTAGTTAGTTATCCTAGTTCTAGCCACTTAGGGGCTCAGCCCTACACTAAGAGCCACTCACTTGGTGTTGTTAGGTTTTCTACCCTTAATCCACACATCAAAAATACATCATACATGTAGTAAAAACACATCATAAACACATTTGAGAACTGCATCAAAGAAAAGAAAATAATAAGATAGTTAAGGGATATTGACATAGGGCAAGGATGGAGGATCCAATATGGATGGTCCAATCCTAAAACTTCCAATTATAACAACAACAATTGTAGTGGAATTCAACAAGATAATGATTCAAAACTAAATTTCATTCAACATGCCCGACTGTAAGGCCTTCCGGGTTCTAACTTATTACAATGAAATAACAAAGTATCTTAGAAATATTCTAGCTATTC
The DNA here is from genome assembly GCA_027943335.1 of Chamaecyparis obtusa. Classification (NCBI taxonomy): domain Eukaryota; kingdom Viridiplantae; phylum Streptophyta; class Pinopsida; order Cupressales; family Cupressaceae; genus Chamaecyparis; species Chamaecyparis obtusa. The sequence goes on along the minus strand of BSBK01000328.1, from coordinate 165,698 downwards.
CAGCTCTAAAACACATCAAAAACTGAAGGAAACACTAAGGTAGATCTAAACTTGATCTCGCAAGCCTCCGAGCAATCCCCTTGTCTCCAAGTATGTAAACCACTAGCTCTGATGTTACAATATCAGATAAAATATCTTATCTACAAGATCTCAAGGATCCAATTATGCTTCTAATCTCATGCCACTACCAATATAACATCCAACTTACTCAAACATCTACCCAAGCCCTCAATATATAGCCAGCTAGGTCACAAGTCGGCCAGTTAGGCTTTAATTATAATATAGGTCCAGACCAATAAAAGAACCAAAACTAATGCAAGAATGATCAAAACTTTATGTTCCTTTGGATTTAAGTCCAAACATGACCTAAAAACATTCCATTAAGGTTTCAAGGTCCAATTTGATCACATAGAACATCGCAAGAAGAAACACCGCACATTTCACCTGAAAACTGCCAGAAAATAGGTCCCGGGGCAAAACGAGCATAACTTTTACTCATAATGAATTAGGGCTTGCACTCTTGGGAAATGATATTAATTTGGGTCCTCTTAAATTCCTTAAGAGTGAAAATTATTATACCTTATGGATCAAGGTCTCCAACATGAACAATTAGCACCAAAATCGCAGTAACGGCTCAGACGTGAAACCTAGCAGAAAATAGGTCCCCGAGAAAAATGGTCATAAATTTTTACTAATAATGAATTAGGAGTTGCAACCTTGGGAAATGATATTATTTTAGGTCCTCTTTAAGGCCCTAAGTTTGAAAAGGATAATTCATTAAGGATTAAGGTCGCAACATCCCACAATCAGCTCCAAAACTGTAGGAAAACACTGTTCTGATGGCAAGGAAAACAACTGTAACTTTAAAATAGTCCATCCAATATCTCCCAAACCATGCCACCTTAGGAGATATGACCTTAGAAAAATCTTCCACATACATCAAGGAACAAAATCCTTTCATCACACATCCTAGAGATCTCCAGAGATCATCATAGCCCAGAAACTCAGAAAACTACCAAAAACAAAGTATTGCATCCCTCTGACAGGGAATTCCTCGAAGACAAAGAAAGATATTTAGGAACTCAAAATGCTCCTACATCAAACTACCTAGGTAAATAGAAAGTATGTCCCATAATTTAATCTCAAGAGAATTACCTGAAATCAACTTCATCTTCACCAAAGGTTTCCAATCCCTCAAGGATAAGAGAAAAAATCTGAAAATCACCCATCTATGATTCATCCATTCAAACATAAGGATCACATGAATCTCAACAATTCAATCGGTGTACCACTAATCACCACAACCAATATTAACAAGAATAGTATCCAACTCCCCAACAAGTAGATCCAAAGTGAAATCCATGTCAATATGAGATCTCTCATCATCACCATCACATATCTGCAACTCATCACAAGACTCATTACTGTCAACCAACAATTCAAGTCCATGACCAACAATTAAGATCTACACCATAACACTAAACAAAAGAAAATCAACAACACCATCATCACAAAGGTGTTCATCAACAACTAACTCATCACCAATAGCAGTCTGATCACACCCAACCAAATGCTTTGCAATCTCCATGTCAGACACAACAGACTGAACATGAAAACAAATCTTCTCACCAGCCTCAACATCAAGTAAATCTTCATCAACAGTATTCTAATCACACCCAACCAAATGCTCTACAATCTTCATGTCAAACACAACTGGCTAAACATGAAAACAAATCTTCTCACCAGCCTCAACATCATGTAAATCTTCTCCAACAACGGTCTTATCACACCCAACTAGATGCTCTGCAATCTCTATGTCAGACACAACTGACTGAACATGAAAAAAAATCTTCTCACCAACCTCAACAAAGTCAACAACATCATCAGCAACCATAGGTATCTCAGCAATAGCCACAAGTTGCTCTACAGGTTTCACATCAGACTCCACCAACTAAGCATAAAAACCAATCTCTTCACCACCAGTAACCTCATTGCATAAAACAACAAGTTGCTCTATAGGTTTCATGTTAGAATCCACCAACTGAGCATCAAAACCAATCTCTTCACCACCAAAAATCTCATTGTGCACAACAAGATACTCTACAAGTTCCATGACAGATCCATCTATCTGCTCATGCGAACAAATAGACATTTCATCAACTCTAGCCAAGTCATCAGGGCCTTCCACAAGCTGTCGTCATCTCTTCACAACCTTCTTCTTTATAGTCTTCCTTCTTAGTTCCTCTTGTAGGTCTTGCACTTGTTTCTTCAAAGATCAAAATTCATCTACATACGCACTAAGGTCCAATCCTCTTGGAGACATCCTTCAAGATCTTCAAAAACCCAAGGCAACAAATCATCAACAAGGTCCTGGTGAAAATAGCCTCAACTAATTTACACACTCAAGATCTTCAATCTCTAATACCACTTGACGTAGGGTAGAGATGGAGGATCTAATATGGATGGTCCAAGCCTACAACTGCCAATTATAACAACAACAATTGTAGAGGAATTCAACAAGATAATGATTCAAAATTGAATTTCATTCAACATGCCTGGATGTAAGGCCTTCCGAGTTTCAGCCTATTACAATGAAATAAAAAATTATCTTAGAAATATTCTAGTATTCTAGCTCTAAAACACATCAGCAACTGATGGAAACACTAAGGTAGATCTAAACTTGAGCTCGCAAGCCTCCAAGCAATCTCCTTGTCTCCAAGTATGCAAACCACTAGCTCTATTGTTACAATATCAGATAAAATATCTAATCTACAAGATCTCAAGGATTCAATTATGCTTCTAATATCATGCCACTACCAATATACCATCCAACTTACTCAAACATCTACCCAAGCCCTCAATATATAGCTAGCTAAGCCACAAGTCGGCCAGTCAGGTTTTAATTACAGTATAGGTCTAGACCAATAAAAGAACCAAAACTAATGCAAGAATGATAAAAAATTTATGCACCTTTTAATTTAGGTCCACACATGACTGAACAACATTCCATTAAGGTTTCAAGGTCCAATTTGATCACACGGAACATCACAAGAAGAAACACCATACATTTCACTTGAAAATTGCTAGAAAATAGGTCCCGAGGCAAAACGGGCATAACTTTTACTCATAATGAATTAGGGCTTGCACTCTTGGTAAATGATAGTAATTTAGGTCCTCTTAAATTACTTAAGATTGAAAAGTATTATTCCTTATGGATCAAGGTTTCCAACATGAACAATCAGCACCAAAACTGCAGTAACGACTCAGACGCGAAAACTGGCAGAAAATAGGTCCCCGAGAAAAATTATCATAACTTTTTACTCATAATGAATTAGGAGTTGTGCCCTTGGGAAATGATATTATTTGAGGTCCTCTTTAATGCCTTAAGTCTAAAAAGGATAATTCATTAAGGATCAAGGTCTCCACATCCCACAATCAGCTCCAAAACTGCAGGAAAACACTATGCTGACGGCAAGGAAAATAGTTGTAACTTTAAAATAGTCCATCCAATATATCCCAAACCATGCCACATCAGAAGATACAACCTTAGACACATATTCCACATACATAAAGGAACAAACTCCTTTCATCACACATCCCAGAGATCTCCAGAGATCATCACAGCCTAGAAACTCAGAAAACTATGAAAAACAAAGTATTGCATCCCTCTGACAGGGAATTCCTCCAAGACAAAGAAAGATCTTCAAGAACTCAAAATGCTCCTACATCAGATATTTAGGAAAATTATGAAAATTTAGGGAGGCCTAGAATGGTCTTGATCCTCCTAGACAATCCTAAACCCTAATCATGCCTCCTACACACATCCTAACCCTATTTAAGCATCTAAATGACACATATAACCTCCATCAAACAAGTAATGAGAATATATAGTTTATACAAAAATTCCATATAGTTTATACAAAATCCCATATGCTTAAAATTTATTATATTACTTGGGATTATAATAAATCAATAATAAAAAATTATAATACTAACTTGGGATTCTATATACAAAACAAACTCTAAATCCAAACATGACAATAAAATAATACTAGTAACTCTGAATTGAATCAAACTGTAGGCTGCACATTTCATTCATCAAACTATGTGATTCTTCATAGAACAACAGAACCTGCAAAGTGACTGAAATATGTGTGATCCTATAGAATGAGAGAAAATGACAGAAAACTACAAAACAAAATAATGCCCAAGATCTGGATGAAGAAAGGTGGTGCTAAATGGGTATAGAATAGTAAGATTGGAATAATAGTTCTAAATCCTAGAAGCACTATTCAGATTATAAAAACATGCGAACAACCAATACATATTTAAGCATCTATTATTTTAAAATATCTCCTACCACATAGAAGATGAGACACATGAACACAATCACAAATCTACATTGGATCCTACATTAATTCGGCCAATAGCTACTCAATATAGCATCTCAAGAATAGATGGAAACACATGCCCACAAGAGGAAGCACAATATTTTATGCAATAATATATCATAACTATCCTTTCCCCTGAGATTATTTCACATAAACTACAACCATGTCATAATAGAATAATCCTCTTTTAAATTGTAGACTCATAGTAAGCAAAAAGAACAAAATCGAAATACAATCAAGCAACATACACTCAAGAATGATTATCTCCAGGATAGATCCTACCTAGAGTCTAGCAAAGAGAAACGATTGGAAAGAAGAAGATCCAAGATTTCCAACATGCTCCAAGCACTCCTTCAAATTCCTCCTACATGAAAGCTCCAACCTCTTCCAAAAGCAATCTCATTCACATCCTCTCAGAGAAAAATCAATTCTCTCTTCTTTGAACTATAGAAATATTCTATCAAAGATAAAGCCTCTCCTCAGATTAAAATTTCCTATGCCAACTCCCTACACACAGGAAAATATCTCTAGTAAATAGAATGAAGGAGGAGGTTGCACAGGTAATCCAACCGATGCAACCATCCCAACTATCCATCAGTTAATAATTAGGCTTAAACAATATCATTAAAGCCTTTCCCAAAAGAGATATAATTATATTTACCTATTACCATAATCTAATTTATGTTTCTTTTATATGACGAAGGTAATAGTAATTATTATTTACAACACATTTACCATACCATTAACTTATTTAATTGTTTAATAATATAATGCAATAATTACTTACTCACCAACAATTATATAAATATATGTATGCATATGCATATGTGTGCACCCATATGCCTATGTGTACATATATTATTACTATTATAAATATTATTGCAAACACAATATTATTATAAAACATATTATTTATTCATACACTAATCCATATTCTTTACAAAATATAATAGTGATATATATATTAGGTACCTACTAACATAAGTTGGATTTTACCAGTATTATTAAAATATTTATTACTATTATTGCCATAGATATTTTTTTATTATGGGTATTATAAAATAATACCATAAAATTATTTATTATTATTGATATTAAAATCACATGATTTAATGACATACTAACTCATTCCTAACAAGATATACTTGAACATAAGTAGCTACTAATAGAGATAAATTACTAAATCATACCCTAAAATGAACAATAATTCACATCAATAATCTACTAACAAAATTGGACATACCATGAAGACAGTTAGAGTTATCATGCTCAAAACCTCATTGTCAAAGAATGCAAAAGACAAGAACCTGCTACAAGATCCACAAAACCAATATACTGAAAGGACATTGAAATACATCATCCACACAAGGGACTAACTCAAGAACTCCCCACCTAAAGGTAAAAGGATTTGAGGTAGAGTTCCTTCTTGTGGGACCTAGTGATATCTCTGTAACAACAACAATGATCAAGGATTTTGAGGGATCGCTCAAACCTATGAAGCTAGGTGGAGACGAGACCCGATAGTTGCACTCCTGCATCACCAAGAAGAGATACATGGATACATATGGATATACATACAAATCAGATATATGCAAGCAGATGACCAGGATTGATACATCATGTGGACCTCAACTAAGTGAGTAACTATGACTTCATCCTGAGTCATGAAAACACATCAGACACATATACATGAAACATAAAACATCATGATAATGGTTAGATTCAAATCCTTGGGTTAACTCCATAAAACATATAAAGATAGATGGTTTTCTAATTTCATGAAGATATAAATAATAACCATAAATGAGTATATCAATCATTTGATAAACATGTCAGCATCCACAAAACATAAATGTAAATGTATAGTTCTAACCATCATAATAGAATGTCCAAATCAAAAAAGTTGAAGTATCACCATAGTAGAGGGTATTACAAACATAGTACCTGTTCAGAAGAAAAATAGGGAAATTTGAATCTATGTTGATTTTAGGAACCTTAAGCAGTCTAGTTTGAAAGACAAATTTTCTCTCCTAATATGGACCATATTCTGCAGATGCTAGTAGGGTCCAAGATAATGTCAATGTTTAATGGATTCTCAGGGTACAACCAAATTAGTGTGGCTCCTGAGGACCAACACAAAATGAGATTCACTACCCCTTGGCATGCATTTGCATATAACCAAATGCCTTTCAGTTTGATCAATGCAAGGGCAATGTTCCAGTTGGCCATGAATTCTTCCTTCAGTCATTTAATGAATAAAGTGATTGTAGTGTACCTTGATGATATAACTATTTTCTCTCATAGAAGGAAGAAGCATCCTAAAAATTTGAAGCTCATTCTCCAAGAATGCAAGAATCAAGGGATATCTTTAAATCCCAAGAAATCTATTTTCTGTGTGACTGAGGGAAAATTCTTAGGCCACATAGTGTCAAAAAAGGGAATTGCAATAGATCCAGAGAGGGTGCAGGTGATTCAACAACTATGTTTGTCATCACACAAAAGTTGAATAAGGTCTTTCTTTGGGTGAATCAACTTTCTGAGGAGATTTGTGCCAAATTTTTCATAAACAACTAGACCCATGGTGAACTTGTTAAGTGAGAAGAAAACTTTCAGATGGAATGATGAGGCTAATAAGTCTTTTGATGTGGTTAAAGAAGAAATTGTGCAAGCCCCAGTCCTTACTCATTCAGATTTTTGAAAAGACTTTGTGATACATTGTTATGCATCTGAGCACACTATGTCAGGTGTCCTGTTACATAAGAATGAGGTTGGCGAGGAGGTCCCCATTTCCTTTATGAGTGTTCCTTTAAAGAATCATGAATTGAATTATTCACCCACAAAAAGAAGGCCTATGCAGTGGTGAAAGCCATCAAGCAATTTTGGTATTACATTCTGCATTCTCATTCCACTCTTTATGCTCCAAATTCTTCTTTTAAGAGCATCCTAACTCAACAAGAGGTTTCCATGAATAAAAGATCCAATTGGGTAGAAAAATTTCAAGAGTTTAATTTAGAAATCAAACCTACCAAATTGGTCAGGGGATAGGGCCTCTGCAAATTGATCATAGAAAATGATGTAGCTTCTGAAGATGACATCCCTCTATCCTTAGTCATAGGATTGAAAGATACATAGTTCTTAATGTGGCCTATTATCTCACTTACGGAGAGTGTCGAGCTCATCTTGCGGAAAAATAGAAGATAAATTTGAAGCTTAAAGTAGCCAAATATGTCATAGTGGATGATATTTTGTATAAAAGAGGTCTAGATGGGATGTTTCTCAAGTGTGTGGATGAAGATCAATAGAAGAAGTTTCTTCATTCCTTTCATAGTGAAGCATGTGGCAGACACTTCTCATCAATAGTAATAGCTTTCAATATTTTGAGGAACTACTATTACTGGCCCAGAATGTTTAAGGATGCATACAAATGGGTAGTGCAATGCAAGAAATGTAAGTTATTTTCTAGTAAGACACATTTAGCTGCTCTACCCTTAAGGCCAGTGATAATTGAAGAGCCATTCAAGCAATGCGGTTTAGATTTTATAGGACCAATAAATCCCGCATCAAGTGCCAGACATACCCATATTTTAATAGCTATGGAATATTTTATTAAATGGTTAGAAGATGTTGTAGTGAGAAAAACAACTTTGGAGGTGGTTTGTTCCTTCTTGAAAGAAAACATTTTGGTTAGATTTGGTGTTCCTACAAAGATTATAGCTAATAATGTGAAAAATTTATCCTCTCAAGAGATGGAAATATTATGCTATGACAACGAGATACAATTGTCACATTAATTTGATTACTTCCCACAAGGCAGTGGGCTAGCCGAGTCTACCAATAAAAATTTAATCTCCATCATGAAGAATTTGGTAAGTGAAAATTCCAAGCACTGGCACAAAAGATTGTTTGAAGCCCTTTGGGCTGATCATACTTCTCCCAAGAGAGCTATAGGTATGACTCCGTTTGAACTAGTCTATGGAGTAGAAGTTCAACTCTCACTACCTTTACAGCTTGCAGCAATAAAATTGCAAAAGGTGATTGAAGATCATACCTTCTCTGATGGGTTGGATAAAAAGATCATGTAGCTAAGAAAAATCTAGGAAGAAAAATAAGAAATAGTAAACTGCATAGTGTTGCCTCAATCCCGGGTGAAGAATATTTTTGATATGCAGGCCAGGCCTAGGAAGTTAATGGAAAATGACAAAGTATTGTTATGGGATAAAAGGAAAGAACCTCGGGGTGCTCACAGTAAATTTGAATCCCTTTGGAAAGGGCCTTTTGAAATCAGTCAAGTTTTGGGACCTAATTCTTTCAGAATCAGGTACACAGATGGAACTAAAATGCCCTCATATTATGATGGGCAAGATCTAAAGCTATTTGAGTTGTAGTTAAGTTTATTGGTCCTTTGTATATACAATTTTGTTGTGCTTTCAGTTAGTTGCATGTGTTCTAGTTAGTCTTGTGTGAAACCAGAGATCTAGGATCCATTTTTTAGTCATTCACAGTCCTAGTCCCAGTTGGATCCACCTATTGCTAGTCAAATAATTTTCTAATCTTTCTTTGTGCAACAATTTTTGCCTTTGTAAAGTTTCAAATTGTTAATTGAACCTTGAACTTGAACTTGTCGGGTCAAAGTTCAAAGTTCAAAACTATTTTTTCCAAAGAGCATCATGTAAAAGTGTCTTCACGTTAAGGCCTAACTTATTTTGTTCGCGGTTGGATGTTCTTTTGCAGTTGGTACATTGAATTTTGAACTTTGAACCTCCTTTTCCATGGTTCAAAGTTCACATCTTAACATGCACTTTAACAACTTTGTATTGAAATCTTCCAGATCAAAGCCCTAGTGTCATGGTTCAAAAAATTCCAAGCTTGTCATAAATGTCCTAGGGGCCCACCGTGGTTGTTAAGTGCATACGTAAATCAAAGCCATCATGAATCTTGTACTTTGAACTCACTTTATAGCTCGAGGACCGGATTTCAAGATGTAATAATACCAAAACAAAGTAGCCACAAGCCAAAATCCTTTCTTATTGATTTTGAAATGACTGATGGGACTAGAAAGATGATGCCAACTCAACTTAAGTGACCACCTTTCCAAAATAGAGTGTGCAAAATAGGTTGTTAGCAGTTATTGCAATGGAATAAGTTATTGCATGTCAAACCTATTGATTTGATGGGAATTTAAGAGAAGTGTTTATTTATTTTCCCTTTCCTTTTGTTTCTTCATTCTGTCTTGGTTTATTTTCTAGAAGCATCTTGGAGCGGTGAGGTAAATTATCAACATGAAGAAAATCAGTGAGTTTCACAGTAGCCTTGGCTCTATTTATCCTTTACATTCTTCATTTTAAAATCAAAGACGCGGGTTCTTGTTTTCTTTTTGTTAAAGTGTTCTTAGGAATTGTGCAAATTTTATTCCACTATGTCTTTCTCCAAAGTAAAGTTTGTGAAGGAGAATAAATTTTCTCCCATCAGTAGCTATCTTCCTAAAATGAGGGATACAATGATAGTGGATGATGATATTGGAGAAATTGTGCAAAGATTTCAAGGAAAATAGTTGATGAGGCCATATCTGTCAAGATTGTAGTAAGTAGTTTGTTAGAAGTGGTTGATTTCCCTAAAGTCATCCCATGCCCAGAACTAGTTATGGAATGTTGTGACAAATATAATAAGACTGAGAGGTGTATCTACACATAAAGTGGTGAAGTTTTGGTGAATATAAGCAAATAAGTAATAATGGATGTACTCAAAGTTCCATCAGTAGAGGTTTATGGGGATTGGAGTATTGAAAAAGCCCTAGTGGACCTTGACCAAAACAAGGAGTATAGGAACAACATAGCTAGAGATTGGTTGTTAAACATAGAAAAAGGGGGTTCTTGTTTGCCTAGGCCCCTTCGGAAAGATCATTTGTTTAGAGGAGTAAGGGATATAATGGTAATATTAAATAGAGTGAAAGGTAACCCCATAGAGACCAACTAGGAGGACTAGATGTACATTTTTGTTCAGGCCAGTCTAGACTTGGGTAATGTCATTGATTGGGCCAAAATCATAGCAGAATAGTTGCATGAAAGTTTGTCTCAGCCAACCTTGATTTCAATTTTCTATATGTCTTCTCAACTATCCTTTCCATCTGTAGAATTTGTGATGGTCTGCCACATGAAGAGTGGAATAGAAGTATGACCATTCATGAGTACCATCCCCTATTACAAAAGGGAATAAATTCCACAGGTTTCAAGAAAGTGTAGGATACCTTAATGTCCAAACTGGTCTTTGAGCTGATGGAAAAACCTAATTGCATGATATCAAAAGAAGCCATGGAATTTGTGAATAGTTATGACAGTTTTTATATTTAGTTCCCTACCTTTAGCTATTTGAGAGTGGGAAGCTTTAGTGATGCTCTCTTGAAACTTCTTAGGTATTGTTTAGACAAGTGTATTCTACTTGAGGTGGGGAGATAGTTGCTAATGGTAGAAAAGAAATATAGAGTTAACGGCGGTATCAGTGCCTTTTTCCCACTAGAATTGGGGCATGACAGATTCAAGTTAATACATGATTTTTCCTTCTTGATAAATGATCTAAAATAAATGAACCTCCAACCATATTAGGCAAGGAATTAATTTGATAGAAAGGGTTTTGTGGGGAGCCATTTCAGAGTAGATGCCATGTTTCTTCATCAACTAGAATTGGAAGACTTCTAGGATGATTGCATGGATGAAGTTGAGGTTACAAGGAGACTGTGCTCCAGATTTTCTCCTAGCCAAATTGTTTCTTTAAAACTTCCTTTTAGCATCAGAAACATAAAGGATGAAGATGAGACTGTATCAGAATTAGAATGCATGACATCAAGCACTAAAGTGGTGATTATAAGACTTGATTAGACTCAAAGGGAGGAAGAAGATATAAATTCTTTGACAAAGGAGGTTTTCTAGAGAACAGAGCAATTTCTTAAATCTCAACAAAAGAAAATTTGAGCAGCCCATGCATTGAGTACTAGGAGTCTCAGGACTCTAAAAATTGAACCTTCCCTTGTCTTGACTAATAAGATTGAACCATTGTTGTATGCAGGTAACTCAGATTCTCTAGAAATCCCTAACATCGAAGATTCTGAGTTGGTTTATGATGACATGTTGAAGTTTACCAGGTAGAGAAGTAAAAGAGGTGAGAAAGTAGACCCAACTTTCTACATTGTTCTTGATTTTGACACAGAAGAACCCAGTGTAAGGTAGTTCAAAAGATTCAAAAGAAGAAAAGAATCAACCATGGATTCAGTATCATCAAGAGGTAGTGGGAATATAGATCAATGGGATCCATTTACTCCATGCAATCCAAGTACTACTATTTTTTATAGAATATGAATCCAAAGACTCCAAACTAGCTAGATTTGTCTTTGAACAAGAAGAGAAACATTATTCCTACTTGAATTCCTATTGGTGACTTGGTTAGCAAATACCTTGGAAAATCCCCAAGGACAAAGAAGATGAAGACAAAATCTATGGTAAATATAGACCCAAATATAGGTCATTGGATTGCTGAGATATTCAAGCCTAATTTTGACAAGACTAGTGCTGAGGTCACTGAACAAGATTTTAGTGTGGAGAAAATAGACTTACAAGTGGCTTCCAAGGTGAACGATTTGAAGATTCTGAATTCCATGAACAAGAAGATCGATCACAAAATACTAAAAGATAAAGAAGATAAAGCAAAATTGAAGCAAGCTCTATGTGAGATGGAAAAATATATTCAGCAATTGTATAATCATGATCCTCAACCTCTCACGATGGTTCCTTTGAATCTGGATGTCAAGTCACTAGATAATCAAAAGTTCCTCGACTAAGTTCACAAGGAAAGGTCATTGTCTAAGGAAATTTATAATTGGATGGGAGAAGTTGGTGAAAAATTTAATTGTTTTTCACAGGCTTATGAAGATATCCCCAAGAGATCTTCCTCCCTGGTAGCTACTATTGAGACTAATACTAAACTATGGGAAGTGAAAAGTAATATTCTAGAAATAGAGATATCCAATTTGGACGAAGCTTTTGTCTATGGTATAGGCAAGTTTTTAACTGAGAAAGAAATACCTAATGTCAATGCCAATTTGTTATTTATTGCCAAGGTTAATGAAGAATGGAAGTGTTCACTTTTTGACCAAGGTATTGAGGAGTCCAGTCAGATCTTGAAGGCAATTGCCTATGTTGAAGAAATGCTTAGTAATCATGTTGATTTCCTCTACAAGCTATCTAAGAATGAAGTTAAATTTTGGATTGATGTAGCCAAGATGAAGGAATCCTACACATAAAAGGCACATAGGTTGAAGGATGCTAAAGAGATGGTAGCTCATGATTGTTTAGTTATAGCCTAGGTGTAATAATTAACAATTCTTGGTGATGAACAGATAAACACACTTGAGACTAAGCTAGAATAGTTGCAAAATTGTAAGTGTATCAGGGAACAAATGCTCAATTTGGTTTCTTCACCAAACCAAGTGATGTTGGAGAGATTTGTGGAAAATTTTGAAGAGTGGAATGCCATGCACAAAGTAGCTAATGATACCACAAGTGCGGATGCCAAGAAAAGTTAATCCATTAATTAGTCTTTGAATGGACAAGTTCCAAGTAGTTTAGGGTGTTAGTTTCATTTTCCTTGAATAGACTTTTAGTTACGAAATTGATCAACCCCTGCGTGGCTATATATTAATTTTTTAAGTGGCCTCACAAGGGTGAGTTCTCTGGTTACATAAACTTAGTTTTTTTGATATTTACTGCAAGTACTTTCGATGAATGGTTCTATTTTGGATTGGAACATATGATATGATATCAGTTGATTAATAGTAGATAATAGTATCTTTCTTGAATCAGTTGATCTAATTATTACATGTATCTTGAATTTAGTTGGAATTAAATGCATGTTGCTATAATCTATGTGTATGTTCTATGATCACTTATTGATTCTTCACTTTATTTCAGTATATGTTGAATCAATCATTTTGGGAATGTTTTTCTTGCAATCTTAGTCAGTTGGCTTAGATGAATGTGGATAATTCTCAGAGCATAAATCTTTTTATAGTCATTTTATATGAAGAATTGAAAAAGCCTTTCTTAATTTTAGGACAAAAGTATATTTATTCTTATTGCTTTCATTCTTTTCAAATAAATGGATTATCAAGATTGATCTTTATATAAGGTAGCTGCTCCTTTAATCGCAGAGAGTTTAGTCGTGAGTGATTAACTCAACTATTGTATTGGTTTTTCCTTCTATATGGGCAAGAGATTTTAAAGATAGTTTCAATTTTATTAGGAAGGAAAATCTATATACTAACAAGATACATGTGTATATATATAAATATGTGTGTGTGTGTGTGTGTGTGTGTGTGTGTGTGTGTGTGTGTGTGTGCGTGTGTATACAAATATATTTATATATGTGTCTATATATTTTTGTATACATATATAGATATATATTTGTATAGATATATATACACATGTATATATGTTTAGACATATATATACATGTATATATGCATATATGCATATGCATATATGTACACACATATACATATATGTATGTACACAAATATACATGTACATACATACATATATATATATGTATGTATATATACACACATATACATGTACATATACAAATACATATATATGTACACATATATGTATGTATATATATATACAAATATATATAGGTATATATACATATATACATATGTATATGCATGTATACATATACATATATATATATACACACATACATGTATACATATATATGTGTATATACACCAAAAATCCCACCACCTATTTCAAGCCAAGATATGGAGATGGAGAAGAAGAGAAAAGAAGATGATGATCTTGAAAGAGAATTGGAGAAGGCTTAAATTGAAGCCTCCATTTTAGAAAAAAGAAGGAAGATCTAGTTCTTCAAGGCTTCATTTGCAAACACTCTTGGACCAACTACTACTGAAATGGGTATGCCATCTACAACTTATAATGTTGCTCCACTTGGTAATGTTACTACTTGTGATCAGATCCCTGCTACTTCCACCAAGTTAAATGTTGACCCTAAACAATAGTCAAATGTACAAGTAGGTGGAAATGTAGATGTAAATGTTAATCCTAGTGGGAGACTGAACCCACAATAGTGGGTTACACTTTTTTGCCCGAACGGACACTGTACTCTAAATTTTGAATAAAACTTTTAGATTCGAATGCATATTGTCATTAAACCTTTAAGAATCAAAATATGAAGTAAATTAGAGTCTTTTAGGATTTTCTATCTAGATTCTAAATATATTTTTTATTTTTATTTTTGAATTGATTTGATTGGGTTTTTCTTTCTCCCACAAAAATTGGTATGTTGCTAAAAACGTCATTTTCAAAGAGTTACATTGTTTTCGTAGAGCATAATTTTTTTTCTAAAATAGATATCAATGTGATTCTTTCAAATTTAGTTTTTTAATGTCCATATAGAGGGCATGCAATTATTTTTATGACATTATCATGAATATTTCATAATTTATTAACGTTTGAAGTTGACTAAGTCGTAATTTTGACATACCTTGACTACATAGCTTATAACTTTTTGTGTATTTGTCCAATTTTTTTTTTATTTTTTTTTATAGAAAGATAAATTCAATACCTAGGGCATAGACATGTTTTAGAATTTTTTTTCTCTCATTTACTATTTTTGTATAAGCATCGAACATAGAGGTGGAGATATGGTGAAATATCTATGTTTAGTAAAACTAAAAATACAAAGTCATAATAAACTTAATATATATTAACATTATAATAATTGGAAAGATTTTTCTCAATAGTATCCTACTACATAGATAGGTTTTTACAATTGATTCATTTGATCTGCCAAAAGATAAACTTGAAGTGATTTTTTATCAACATTTTAATAGGTGTGAAGGAGACTCCATTGTAGGTATGAATGAGGAGTATATATGTTATATCAATGACTTTTTTATCTAAGAGGCTTTGAGATAACCATTTCTAATTAATTCCTTCAAATTGAACCTCTCAAGGCTTAAATAATCATATTTTATTAAAACTGTGTCATTTCAGCAAAAATCAACATCTCTAAAAAAGTGTAACCCACTATTGTGGGGTCACCCGGGAACACTAGTTTAAGTTTTCAAAGAAGACCTATGCAATTAAAAGGGTATAGGAAAATTAGCTTTCATGGAATACCAGGCTACTCAAATGCTTTCCCAACTTATATAAGAGATAAAATACCTAAATTTTCTGGTAATAATGCCATTTGTTGTGAAGAACACCTTTGTTTATTTGTTGATATGCTAAATGACTATGAGGTTGAGCATGAGGATGTAGGCATAAAGCTATTTGTTTAGTCTTTGGTGGAAGTTGCCAGAGACTAGTTCAAAAGACTACCTGATAGATATATTGACACATGGGATTATTTTGAGAAATGCTTCAAAGAATAGTATGGTGATAGGCCTAATGCTAGTTTCATGTTAAATGAATTTAACACCATAAGGAAAAATCAGAGTGAGTCTATGGTTGAATTCAAGATGAGATTTCAAAAGGGTATGCATAAGTTGTTTCAAGTCATCAGGTTAGATGACAATGTCTGTCTGACCACATACTTCAATGCATTTGATGGTAAAATGGGATACTTATTGAGAGACAAAGAACCTATAACTCTCAGAGATACTTTTAGGATTGTTGTCAACATTAAGAACAATATGAAAATATTAGGAAAATTAGGAGGGAAAAGAGATGATCCCAAGTTTTTTGGGGACAAAAAATATAAAAGGGATAATGAGAAATTTTTTGGAAATAAGAGGCAAGGAGAAGACAAGTTGGATAAAGTGCTAAATGCACTAAAGGATTTGAAAGCACCTGGTGACAGAAATGATAAGGTTCCTATCACTGAAAAGCCTTATTTCAACAATAATTTCAATAGGCAGAATAGGCTACAAAATTACCCCTACAACACCCAATGGAAGGATGGAAAACCTATTGTCCCTACTGCAAGAGGAAATAATGACAAATTTATCCCTAATCCCTTACAAATTTTTTTTTGTAAATTTCATGGAGGATGCACCATGGTGTATGGCTTGTCAATCTCCTCATTTTATAGAACATTGTGTGGTTGCACATTCTATGTCTGCATACCAAAATGATGAGGCTAAAGAACTTGACTGAGAAGAAACTAATGATAGTATTGGGTGCGACATGACTACTTCATATTTAGGACATGAAGATAATTTTGATGCCGATGAAGAAACTGATGTATGTTCAAAAAGATAGAATATAGTGCTAGTCCATCAAGAGGTCTTTTCTAACAATGAAGACATTGATGAAAAGATATGTAACATGAATTCTTCCTTAGAGCCAGTGAATTTGAGAAGACCTTCAAAAGAAGAAATTGCTAGGATTACCTGCAGAGATGGTAGCCCAAGTGTAGACTAGAAGTATGACAAGAAATAATGCCACTAGAAAAGCTACAAGAATGTTTATAAAGAGCACCAGTTCTGGGGCACCCACTGGAAACAACTCAAAAGATAAGTACCTAGTGAAGTTAAAAAATGTAAAAGGTAAGAAGTGGAGGCCAAAGCGAGTTGGAGTTGAAAAGATGTCTACTATTCATGATAGAGACAATCAAAAAGAAGTTGAAAAGCTAGTTAGTATAGTGGCTAAAATAGAGAAAATAAAGGTGACAACTACAGCTAATGTGTCTTAGAAACAAAAATATATTAGAGAAATGCAGATTGAAATTCCTTCCTCTGCCCTTGTTGGTATGATGGTTGTATTTTCTCAAATAACTATCAAATTTCCTTTGTCAGAGTAATTAAGAATCGTTGAACATAAGGATAAAGCTCTAGCATGGTTAGATAATGTTGATAATAATAATGTTTCTTGTTGATACAGGGGCATCCAAGGTTGAAGAAGGAGCATTCTATGTGCTCGGTGAAACTGCATAAGTGTTTGTATTTTTGCCAGTTTTACTCAAATGTAGCCTTGACCAATGGCCTCGGTCATTGAAGGAAGCTCGTTCACTGAAGGAACTCGGTAGTCTCTAGTGCTTGGTGAATAGGTTATGTAGTCATGCCTGCGGTGCTCAATTGACACTGGTGCTTGGTGATACCTAACCGACTCAGTTATTTCATTGTTTCCCGATAGATTTGACTTGCCGATTTGAGTTCTACATGATTTGTTGGGACGACTTGGTGCATTTATTATTTTGTCTTTTTTTGGATTCTCCTAAGTGGATCTGGAGGCTAGCATGCTATATTAAATGTTTGTATACATTTTGTAAGCTGACTTGTATGGCATTTAATATTTTTTAGGAAGGGTTTCAAGTTTCATCTTGCCGACTTGTGGCTGATGATTAGTATTTAAGGGAAGCTTGGGTAGATGTTTGGGTAAGAGTTCTAAGTAGTGAAAGATGGCAATATCTTAGAGGTGCACTAATGAAGCTAGACATGGTGAAGTTGTGGAAAAGTTGTTTCCATGAACTTGCAGATCTGATTCCTATCAGATAGTTTTTAATAGCAGAGCTAGTGGTTGCATACTTGGGAACAAGGAGATTTCTTGGAGGCTTGTGAGCTCAAGTTCAGATCTACCTTAGGGTTTCCATCATCTTCTGATTGTCTTCAAAGCTAAACTAGCTAGAGTTTGTATTGGATATGTTGTAGATCTTGTAAAATTGTTTACTGATTGTAATTGGCCCTAACCCTAAAGGCCTTAGAGCCAACCATGTTAATGAAAATAAGAGTTAAACAATTGGTTGTGTTACATTGTGAGCATTTTTCTATGTTGTTTTGATTAGCTGCAAGGTTTGGACTATCCTTAATTGGATCCACCATCCCTTGACCTACTTTAGGTCATATCAGAGTGAAGTTTTGTTACTATTGGAGCAAATTTTGATCTTGTGAAGAAGAAGTTTGACCTAACAAGGCTGATCTTGTGAAGTTAATCTTGTTAAAGGAAAGATCTTGTGATCTTGATTGCAGATCTATGGCACTAACTTGTGAAATTGTGCCCTAGTTGTTTTGCAAGATTGTAGATTGCGATCTGACTTGTATACAACTTGGAGATTGTCATAAGTTGATCAATGAGGGTTTGTTACCAAGGGTTTCTATTATATTTAAGGATGCCACCAAGAAGATTAGACCCTAGAGTTATTAAGTACCTCTATGATACTATGGAATCCAAGATTACAAAGAAGGTGAAATTAGAATTCTGATCTGAGATGGAATTGATAAAGAATAACATGGTTGCTGAGATCATGAGAGTTGTTTCTAGTATTCCTCATAATGTTGGTATTGAGGATGGCTTTAAAGAAGCTGCTGAAGAATTTGAACATGTTGGATCTAGTGGTGATGACTAGAGGGATAGATCTGGTGAAGACAAAACTACTCGGTTGCCTAGATCTGTTGCTCGGTTTAGTAGTTACTGAATGGAAGTCTCTACTTTCTCTAGTACTTTGAAACCTAAGAATATGATTGGCTAGATCAGTGAACTTGAAGCTTTCTTTTAGTTGGAAGAAATTGAAGATCCTCTTTGGGTGAGGTTAGCATAGATAAAGTTGAAAGGACATGCTGCTATTTGGTGGAAAGGATTACAAAGAGATGGAGAGGATGAAGGTGAAATGAAGATCAATTGGTGGAGGTTTATGGTGACTAAATTGAAATCTAAGTTCATACCTCCTGAATATGAGCTTGACTTGTTTAAGAAGTTGCAGAATCTAAAACCGAAGGATTTGTTTGTTGAAGATTATACTAAGGAGTTTCACAGACTTACTATTCTGTCTAGACACTGAGAGATTGGTAAGGAAAAGGTGGCTCACTATGTGAATGGTCTGAGATTCAATATTTAGGATGAGCTTGCTATGTTGAAGATTGATTATGTTGAAGATGCTTATTAGTATTCCCTGAAGGTAGAAGATAAGTTGAAAAGGAAACTACCTAATAAATCCCATGGGAAGGAGAAAGTTGATCGCTCGACAAAGGAGAAATTGACTAATGCAGAAGATGAAAAGAAACCTATCAAACCTAAGAAGAAGATAGGTAGAGTTATCTTAAAAGGTACTTGCTATAAATATGAAGAGGAAGGACATCATTCTTTTGAGTGTACATGTCACCCAAAATTTCCTATTCTACAAATTTGGCCAAGTTTCCAAGGTCTCCGTTTTTATCTCATCCTTGCTACAACTTGTTTTCACTTGTGATGTTTATCCACAAAGCTTTATGATTTACACCCTTGGCCCCATGTTCTTTGATGTGTCATCGTGCTTCAGTCCAGATCACACATGCTAAATTGCAAAGCCCTCAGAGATATTCAAGTTTTAATATTGCAGGAAATGCTCATGTCGTAGTTTTCCAAAAAACTGTTCAGTGCCGAAAACCCTCTGTGTTTTCTACCTTTTGGTTTGAAAGCCCAGGATGTTTTCAACCTTTGCTCCTTTGCACTTCTTCTCTAGTGATAGCATTTTCTAAGTGCGCAACTCCAACCAGGTGGGTCCCAGTTGATGTTTTCAAAGAACTGTTAGCGATTTGTCACATGATCGCATAGCCCTTTTTCACTCTATGCGATCATGCGACTAAGGGTTTGCCTCCATGCGCCCTAGATTTTAATGTTACCACCTTTAGTTCATGTTCTCAAGAAAGAATGCTTGTTGCATGATCGCATGTAGTCTTCTAACCGCATGCGACCATGCGACAAGCCGTCAGCAGTCAAGGTAGGGTAACATATAAGCTTGTCGCATGATCGCATGCGGTCTTCTAACCACATGTGACCATATGAAAAGCCTTCAATGGTCAACAAAAGCTTCAGCTACTGGTGGGTCCTTGGGTGGTGACGTG
The DNA here is from genome assembly GCA_027943335.1 of Chamaecyparis obtusa. Lineage (NCBI taxonomy): Eukaryota > Viridiplantae > Streptophyta > Pinopsida > Cupressales > Cupressaceae > Chamaecyparis > Chamaecyparis obtusa. The sequence goes on along the minus strand of BSBK01000328.1, from coordinate 145,475 downwards.
CCCAAGGCTCATTGGCCGGCTGGTGATGAGGATTTCCAGGTGGGTCCATTTTTTTTAGTGGGGTCATGGCTTAATGGAGATCTATGGCTGGCGTAAAAGTGTAAACAATATTCTTCGGCCATGTGATCTTACGCCTACCGTTAGATGGGAATCTAAAATTTGAGTGAGTCTGCGTTAGAGAGGCTTGCCGAGGTGTTCCTGACAAAGCGGTTGGAGTGAATAATAGAATGCAAAGTGGCATAAATGGGCCCAAGGTTTTGAAAGACTTCATGCGTGGTTGCCTGGATAAAAGTTTCAAGTAGTCACTAGATGGAACCGGGGTTAGGGAAAACTTCCAGTGACTTGGCGACTAAGGGAAACTGAGCCCAAGGTAAACTTGTAGTTAAGTTTACTGTCAACATCTCACAATTGTCACATGATCGCATGTGGCTTTCTAACCGCATGCGATCATGCGACCAGCGTTATTTAAAAGCAAGGTGACTCTTTTTTCTAGTGTTTGATCCAATAGGATGTATGTAAGGTCGCAAGTACCTTAGAACTAATTTATGAGGATGGTTGCAGGTTGTGAAGATGTTAAGGGAGATTTGGGTGGCCGTTGCAGGTTGATTTCTTTTTCCTGAGGTATAGTGTTGGTGTTCTTGTGCCGATGAAGCATTAATGAGTTCACACCACCCATGACCATTTCTATTTTAAATTCAATTTTTTGTGAAGATCAGATTTGGAGCCTTAATGACTTAGTGAAGTTGCAAGTGGGTTGGTTGGTTAGGGACGGTGTGTCTACAGGTGGTCCTAGTACAGAAAGATATGCAATCATGAGATTTTAGACCTGTTTGTTGACTTTTCTCAGAGATTTTGATGGGTTTGTACCCTAAGGTTTGATATTATAGTGGAGGAACTTTGTAACCCTAGTTAGGTTAACTTTTGACTCCTGCTTGCCTGCAGTTGAGATGTATATAATGTTTTTTTGGAGATTTTGATCTCAGAGTTTTCATTTTTTAAAAAGAGTTTATCCTCTTTCTTAGGAGTTATCTATGGCATCTGTTTTGCCCTCTATCTTTTAAAGTTTGTAACTTTTCATTGAAATTTTAGGTTCAATAGAGGCTATATGTGGCATTTGTTCTACCCTTTGGTCTTTCACTTGTCTATATTTATCTTATTTGAATATGATATGCTAGCTTTGTTAGAGAAATCCCAGAGTTCCAGAGCCCTTCTTTCTTTCAGTTTATATGTGTACTATTGTGTATGATCTAATTGGATTAAGTTTGTGGGTATAGTTCAACCCCCTATCTTTCTGTCTCATTCTTGTACCCTTTTGCTGAAGAGAACATTTTCTTGCAGGTCACAATTTGTGTCTTATGTTTAGGCCCCTCTATGAAATACTTATGTAAGCCTGTTTAGAAAGATTGTGTCCTATTAGATCTGAGATCTTTCATGCTGATGTTGTCAGTGTATTATGTTCATTTCATTTTAGTGCATCACCTAGTAGGATAGTTTTCTTTCCTGTTATTTCCCTTTCCAAGCATTCTTTCTATCCCTTTCCCTCAAAAGATTTACTTTTCTAGCAAGAAGCAAATTAAGGTGATAATCCAAGAGGAACCAACCTAGAACCTGGAGATCTCATCTCAGTTAAAAAAGGTCCCACAACCTAGAGATGATTCCCATGTTATACTAAGTTATCAAGACAAAGAGAGCTTGAAACAAGGTGCAAACTTTGTGTATAACAATTCTAGCATGCCCGGTGGGACCAAAGTTCAGATTCATGTTAAATACTATGCTATCTCTGATATACTAATGGCATAATGTAGACCTTTGAAAGGTTAGTATTCAAGTATATCTAGTGACTCCATTAGTGTTATGAAGAATAGTGACCCAATTTCTGATAGAGCTTATGAAGACAATAGACCCTTCTAATGGCAAGACAATTTGCATTTGCACCCTTTAATCAGGGTAGTCCATTAAATTTTGCCCAACACCATGATGTGCCCTTGGTGGCACTAAAGAGTATACCTGATTTCACATGTGAAGGACAGACTACAGCCCTTGAGCACATTAGAGATGTGGCCACTATCTGCAGCATACATAATATAACTCAAGAAGATGCCGCCACCAAGTTGTTGGCTGCCTCCTTTAAGGGTAAGGTCCTGGAATGGTTTAGAAATCTAGCAGTTGGCTCCATTACTTCATGGGACAGACTTGGAGATCTCTTTAGAAAATACTTTCAGGATGATTCAGATTCTTTGTCTCTAGTAGAGCAACTACAAATTATAAAGAGAGATCCTCGAGAGCTGATGATAGATTTTAATGGCAGATTCCTCAAAACATGGAATAGGATTCCAATGAATATAAGGCCTTCGGTAGATTGTGCTTTCCTATATTTTTTGAGAGGCTTGACTAGTGATATATCTATCATGATTCAATCTTTAGGAGGTACTTCATTACCTCAAGCTTTTGATTTAGCTGTGAAGGCAAAAAATTGTTTAATCTAGGATGGTATGATAACCCCAAGGCCATCTATGCCTATCTCTCCCAATCTCCAGCCCACTATACATCTACAGATGCCTCCATTTACTCCCATACCTACATTAATAGAGCCTTAGGTGAGCACTAGCTATGAGGAATCTATAGATGACCTTCCTCAAGAGATACTTAAAGTGAAATGTGATCAACAAGCAACAAACCAAGAGATGATGAGTTTGTTGCAGGCTCTAACCAAAGAGTTGATCACTATATATGAGCAGGATTAGGAGGTTGCATTGCTTTATCAAAATTAGAGTCAAGGTTCCAGTTAGCAGTACCAAGCTCTGAGACAATCCTACCAGCAAAGTAGACTGCCATGTCAAGGAAGACATCAGTGTGAGAACTAGAATTTGGTGAAGAGACCTTTATATCCCTATAATCCAGTCAAGAAGATAGTCCCCACACAAAACATCAAAGTAGTTGGCAATCACCTGAACCCATTTTTTGGGAAGGAGGTTACAGATCTTCCACTTGTTCTCTTGAACTATGAGCTTCCTAATGGAGAAAGGTCAGAGATTTTTCAACAAGAGACAGTGGCTTCTCAAGCAGATCCCCTTAAGGATGGTATGCAACAAGAGAATCACAAGAGTCAAATCTCAAGCTTCCTTCCTGGTAAATCCACTAACACTTTTACTAAATTTCCAAGCTTAAGATTTTCTCCTCTTGTTTAGAATCTTAGTCAATAGGAGCCTAATCTCCATGCATTTTTAGAGCCTATTCATGACCCTGTCTCAGATTTCTAGCCACTTCATCTTATTCCTATAGATGAGATACCTAAAGGGTTTGATTTCCTAAATGATAATGAGCTTGTCTTGTAGTAGACAAAGCCCTATGAACCAATTCCTAAAGAGCCCCATATACCTCATAGCATTTCAGGCCACCAGAAAGAAGATGATTTTTGTCTTTCAGGTGTACTTTTTCATGATGATCATGAGGAAAGGTAGGGTTATTTCATCAAGATGGATTAGAGTAGTCAGATCAGGATAAGAAAGAAAGTGAAGAGGATGAGAGCCCAGCTAATCTTTTTAAGGAGAAGCCTTTTTATATTGTGCAAGATAAGGTAGTGCAAAATTTACTAGTTGAGCTCACTGATTATGATAGGAAAGATAATAGAGTTGCTACTGACTTAGAGCAACAAGATCATTTTGATCTGATAATTGATGCTTTCTTCTCAACTCTTGTTGATGTTCCTCATCTTCTTGAAAAAGATAATGGCTTGCATATGCTTGAAGAGGAGTTTGTGTTTCAGGGGGTTAACTATGTCCCAACTGTAGAAGAAGAAAACATATGGCAGGTTATCATGGAGGGACAAGTTCTTGATCTTCCTGCTAAAGACATTCATAAGGTACATACTAAGCAGCAAGAGGGGCCTGGTTTTATGCTCTCAAAGGGGTGTCCTGTCAGATATCTAGCCCAAATGGGGTCGGGCAAGACATGCATACTCAAGGAATAAATGGATGGTGATGTCAAGAGTCCACTCCTTGGTGACCAGGGGCTTATCTAGCTGCATCAGACTCCTATGGAGGGAAGCATCTATGATCTAATTGAGGTTGATAATCTGGTATACCAAATTTCGGAGGAGATTTTCCAAATAATTCAGTATATTTTTGTTTCCCACTTTCTCCTTGTTAGCATCAAATGTGCAAAGTGTAATGCCCTAAGGAGAAAGGGTAGTTATTTCAACAGTCCAGTGAATGGTTTTGTTTAACCAAGTCTCTGCACTAGTTAGTTTAGGCTAGGTTAGCTTCCCTGCTTTCTAGATTAGTTTCTCTAGATTTCCAAGAAGTGCCATGAGCACAGTCTCTATTCTGCCTCTCTGAGAATTTTTATGTTATGACCCCATGCCCAATGGATATTTCAAGGCCACTGATCCATGTCTAGCAGGTTGACATCCAGCAAAAATCACCAAAATGTCACCCAAAATTTCCTATTCTACAAATTTGGCCAAGTTTTCAAGGTCTTTGTTTTTATCCCCCCTGCTGCAACTTGTTTTCACTTGTGAAGTTGATCCACAAAGATTTAGAATTTTCACCCTTGGCCCCATGTTCTTTGATGTGTCATCATGCTCTAGTCTCGATCATACATGCTAAATCACAAAGCCCTCAGAGATATCCAAGTTTTAATATTGCAAGAAATGCTCGTGTCGCAGTTTTCCAAAAAATTGTTCAATGTCGAAAACCCTCTATGTTTTCTACCTTTTGGTCTGAAAGCCCAAGATATTTTTGACCTTCACTCCTTCTCACTTCTTCTCTAGTGAGAGCATTTTCTAAGTGCACAACTCTGACTAGGTGGTTCCCAGTTGATGTTTTCAAAGAACTGTTAGTGGTTTGTCGCATGATTGCATAGCCCTTTTTCACCCTATGTGATCATGCGACTAAGGGTTTGCCTCCATGCACCTCAGCTTTTAATGTTACTGCCTTTAGTTCATGGTCTCAAGAAAGAATGCTTGTTGCATGATCACATGTGGTCTTCTAACTACATGCGACCATGCAACAAGCCATCATCATTCAAGGCAGGGTAACATCTAAGCTTGTCGCATGATCGCATGCGGTCTTCTAACTGCATGCGACCATGCGACAAGCCTTCAACAGTCAACAAAAGCTTCAATTGCTGGTGGGTCCTTGGGTGGTGATGTGCCCAAGTCTCATTGGCTCACTGGTGATGAGGATTTCTAGGTGGTCCATTTTTTTTAGTGGGGTCACGACTTAATGGAGATCTACAGCTAGTGTAAAAGCATAAAGAATATTCTTCGGCCATGCAATCTTACGCCCGCTGTTAGATGGGAATTTAAAATTTGAGTGGGTCTGTGTCAGAGAGGCTTGCCGAGGTGTTTCTGACAAAGTGGTTGCAGTGAATAAAAAAATGCCAAGTGGCATAAACAGGCCCAAGGTTTTGAAAGACTTCCTATACGATTGTGCGTATAAAAGTTTCGGGTAGTCGCTAGATGGAACTAGGGTTAAGGAAAACTTCCAGTGACTTGGCGACTAAGGGAAACTAAGCCCAAGGTAAACTTGTAGTTAAGTTTGAAATCAACATCTTGCGCTTGTCACATGATCGCATGCGGCTTTCGAACTGCATGCGATCATGTGACCAGCATTATTTCAAAGCAAGGTGACTTTTTTTTGCCAGTGTTTGATCTAGCAGGATGTATGTGAGGTCGTAGGTAGCTTGAAATTGATTTCTAAGGATGGTTGTAGGTTGCGAATATGTTAAGGGAGATCTAGGTGGCCATTACAGGTTGATTTATTTTTCCTAAGGTACAGTGTCAGTTTTCTTGTGCTGATGAAGCATTAATGAGTTCACGCCACCTGTGACCATTTCTATTTTAAATTCAAATTCTTGCGGAGATAAAATTTGGAGCCTTAATGACTTAGTGGAGTTACAAGTGGGTTGGTTGGTTAGGGATGATGTGTCTGCAGGTGGTCCTAGTACATAAAGATATGCAATCATGAGATTTCAGACCTATTTGTCAACTTTTCTTAGAGATTTTGATGGGTTTGTACCCTAGGGTTTGATATTATATTGTAGGAACTTTGTAACCCTAGTTAGGTTAACTTTTGACTTCTGCCTGCATGTAGTTGAGATGTATATAATGTTTTTTTGGAGCTTTTGAGCTCAGAGTTTGCATTTTGTAAAAAGAGTTTATCCTCTTTCTTAGGAGTTATCTGTGGCATCTATTCTACCCTCTAGCTTTTACAGTCTATAACCTTTCATTGAAATTTTAGTTTCAATAGAGGCTATCTATGGCATTTGTTCTACCCTCTGGTCTTTCACTTGTCTATATTTCTCTTATTTGAATATGATATGCTAGCTTTGTTAGAGAAATCCTAGAGTTCTAGAGCCCTTCTTTCTTTCAGCTTATATGTGTACTACTATGTATGATCTGATTGGATTGAGTTTGTGGGTATAGTTCAACCCCCTGTCTTTCTATCTCATTCCTGTACCATTTTGCTAAAGAGAACGTTTGTTTGTAGGTCACAGTTTGTATCTTATGTTCAAGCCCCTCTATGAAATACTTATGCAAGCTTGTTTAGAAAGATTATGTCCTATTAGATCTAAGATCTTTCATGCTAGTGTTGTCAGTGTATTATGTTCATTTCATTTTGGTGCATCACCTAGTAGGATAGTTTTCTTTCCTGTTATTTCCCTTTCCAAGCATTCTTTCTATCCCTTTCCCTCAAAAGATTTACTTTTCTAGCAAGAAGCAAATTAAGGTGATAATCCAAGAGGAACCAGCCTAGAACCTAGAGGTCTCATCTTAGTTAGCAAAGGTCCCACAACCTGGAGATGATTCCCATGCTATACTAAGTTATCAAGACCAAGAGAGCTTGAAACAAGGCACAAACTTAGTGTATAATAGTACACAGAAGAAGGTTGACCAACGAGCTATTGTGGTGAATGAGAACATTCAGAATGAACCTGAATCAAAGAACTTGCTACTTCAGTAAACATTGCTTGGTATAAAGGATGAACCTTGTTAGAGGAGTAACTTGTTTAGGACCTGATGCAAGTCTGCAAGTAAAATCTATGATGTTATTGTTGATAGTGGAACTGCTGATAACCTTGTTGCTAAGGACATGGTTAGGACACTTGGTTTGAGTAGAATGAAACATCCACATCCTTAAAGGATTGGTTGGCTGTAAAATGTTTATCCTTTGGAAGTAAGAGAAAAATGCTTCATTGATGCTCAAATTGGCCAATATAAGGAACTTTTGTTATGTGACATTGTAGATATGGATAGATGTCATATCTTTCTCAGTAGACCTTGGCAGTATGATTGTAGAGCTATGTATGATTGTGTGAAGAATATCTTTACTATTGAGAAGAATGAAAGGAAGTTTTTACTGATGCCTTTGATGGATACAATGCTCAGTAGGAGAAGCCTGAGTATTGGCTGTAGCTAAGTTGAGGTTGTGGATCTGGAGAAAATGAATGATTAGTTTGGAGAACAGACCTGTGGATTGTCTAGAAAAGACTTGAAGAGATAGAGGAAATGGAAGTGGAAGAAGTTGCAAGTAGAAAAGGTGGAACACTTGTATGTAAAGAACTAGTTCGGGGTTCATGTGTTGAATCCTAGAAGATGTTCTTCTCACATATGAACATCATTTGGAACCTAGGGTGTCTGATATAGGGGCATCCAAGGTTGAAGCAAAAGAATTCTGTGTGCTTTATGAAACTGCATAAGTGTTTATGTTTTCATCGGTTTTACTCAGTTATAGCCTTGACCAATGGCCTTGGTCACTGAAGGAAGCTCAATCGCTAAAGGAACTTGGTAGTCTTTGGCATTTGGGGAATAGGTTACTCAGTCATGCCTATAGTGCTCGGTCGACACTAGTGCTTGGCGATGCCTGGCTGGCTCGGTTATTTCACTGTTGCTTAGTAGATCTGACATGTGAATTAGAGTTCTATGTGATTTGTTGGGCCGACTTGGTGTATTTATTATTGTATCTTTTGTTGGATTCTCCTAAGTGGATCTGGAGGCTGACATGTTGTATTAAATATTTGTATACATTTTGTAAGCCAACTTGTATGGCATTTAATATTTTTTAAGAAGGATTTGTGGTTTCATCTTGCCGACTTGTGGCTAATGATTAGTATTTAAGGGAATCTTGGGTAGATGTCTAGGAGAGAGTTCTAAGTAGTGAAAGATGGAAAAATCTTAGAGATGCACTACTAAAGTTGGAGTTGGTGAAGTTGTGGAAAAGTTGTTTCCATGAACTTGTAGATCTGATTCCTATCAGATAGTTTGTGATAGCAGAGCTAGTGGTTGCATACTTGGGAACAAGGAGATTTCTTGGAGGCTTGTGAGCTCAAGTTCAGATCTACCTTAGGGTTTCCATCATCTTCTAATTTTCTTCAAAGATAAACTAGCTAGAGTTTGTATTGGATATGTTGTAGATCTTGCAGAATTGTTTACTAATTGTAATTGGCCCTAACCTGGAAGGCCTTATAGCTAGCCATGTTAATGAAAATCAAAGTTAAACAATTGGTTGTGTTGCATTGTGAGCATTCCACTATGTTGTTATGACTAGATACAAGGTTTGGACTATCCTTAATTCGATCCACCGTCCCTTGACCTACTTCAGGTCATATCAGAGTGAAGTTTTGTTCCTATTGGAGCAAATGTTGATCTTGTGAAGAAGAAGTTTAACCTAACAAGGCCGATCTTGTGAAGTTAATCTTGTTAAAGGAAAGATCTTGTGATCTTGATTGTAGATCTGTGTCACTAACTTGTGAAATTGTGCCCTAGTTGGTTTGCAAGATTGTAGGTTGTGATCTCACTTGTATACAACTTGGAGATTGTCACAAGTTAATCAGTGAGGGTTTGTTGCTGAGGGTTTCTATTATCTTTAAGAATGCTACCAAGAAGATTAGATCCTAGAGTTATTCAAGACCTCTATGATACTATGGAATCCAGGATTATAGAGAAGGTGAAATTAGATTTCAGATCTGATATGGAATTGATGAAGAATAACATGGTCACCGAGATCATGAGAGTTGTTTCTAGTATTCCTCAGAATGTTGGTACTGAGGATGGCTTTGAAGAAGCTACTAATGAATTTGAACATGTTCGATCTAGTGGTGATGACTGGAGGGATAGATCTAGTGAAGATAGAACTACTCGGTTGCCTATATCTACTGCTCGATTTAGTAGTTACCGAATGGAAGTATCTACTTTCTCTGGTAATTTGAAACCTAAGAATTTGATTGATTGGATCGGTGAACTTGAAGCTTTCTTTGACCTAGAAGAAATTGAAGATCCTCTTCAAGTGAGGTTAGCATAGACAAAGTTGAAAGGACATGCTTCTCTTTGGTGGAGAGGATTACGAAGAGACCGAGAGGATGAACGTGAAATGAAGATCAATCGGTGGAGGTTTATGGTGACTAAATTGAAATCTAAGTTCATACCTTCTGAATATGAGCTTCACTTGTTTAAGAAGTTTCAGAATCTGAAACTAAAGGATTTGTTTGTTGAAGATTATACTAAGGAGTTTCACAAACTTACTATTCGGTCTGGACACTAAGAGATTGGTAAGGAAAAGGTGGCTTGGTATGTGACTGGTCTAAGATTCAATATTCAGGATGAGCTTGGTATGTTGAAGATTGATTATGTTGAAGATTCTTATCAGTATGCCTTGAAGGTAGAAGATAAGTTGAAAAGGAAACTACCTAATAACTCCCGTGGGAAAGAGAAAGTTGATCACTTGGCAAAGGAGAAACTGACTGATGTAGAAGATGAACAGAAACCTGTTGAACCTAAGAAGAAGATAGGTAGAGTTATCTTTAAAGGTACTTGCTATAAGTATGGAGAGAAAGGACACCATTCTTTTGAGTGTACACAAAAGAAGGTTGACCAACGATCTATTGTGGTGAATGAGAACATTTAGAATGAACCTGAATCAGAGAACTTGCTACTTCGATGAACATTTCTCGGTACAAAGGATGAACCTTGTTAGAGGAGTAACTTGTTTAGGACCTGATGCAAGTATGCAGGTAAACTATGTCATGTTATTATTGATAGTGGAACTACTGATAACCTCATTACTGAGGACATGGTTAGGACACTTGGTTTGAGTGGAATGAAACATCCACATCCTTATAGGATTGGTTGGTTGTAAAATGTTTATCCTTTGGAAGTAAGAGAAAAATGCTTCATTGATGTTCAAATTGGCCAATATAAGGAACTTGTGTTATGTGACATTGTAGATATGGATAGCTGTCATATATTGCTCAGTAGACCTTGGTAGTATGATTGCAGAGCTATGATTGTGTGAAGAATGTCTTTACTATTGAGAAGAATGAAAGGAAGTTTTTACTAATGCCTTTGATGGATACAATGCTCAGTAGGAGAAGCCTAAGTATTGGTTGTAGCTGATTTGAGGTTATGGATCCAAAGAAAATGAATGATTGGTTTGGAGAACAGACCTATGCATTGTCTAGAAAGGACTTGAAGAGACAGAAGAAATGGAAGTGGAAGAAGTTGCAAGCAGAAAAGGTGGAATACTTGTATGTAAAGAACCAGTTCAGGGTTCATGTGTTGAATCTTGGAAGATGTTCTTCTCACATATGAACATCATTTGGAACCTAGGGTGTCTGATGCAAGGGCATCCAAGGTTGAAGCAGAAGCATTCTATGTGCTCTGTGAAACTACATAAGTGTTTATGTTTTCGTTAGTTTTACTCAGTTATAGCCTTGACCGATGGCCTTGGTCATTGAAGGAAGCTCAGTTGCTGAAGGAACTTGGTAGTCTCTAGCACTCGATGAATAAGTTACTCAATCATGCCTACAGTGCTCAGTCGACACTAGTGCTCGATGATGCCTGGCTGGCTCAGTTATTTCACTATCGCTCGGTAGATTTGACTTGCTGATTGGAGTTCTGTGTGATTTGTTGGGCCGATTTGCTATATTTATTATTGTATCTTTTGTTGGATTCTCCTAAGTGGATCTGGAGGCTGACATGCTGTATTAAATGTTTGTATACATTTTGTAAGCCAACTTGTATGGCATTTAATATTTGTTAGGAAGGGTTTGGGGTTTCATCTTGTCGACTTGTGGCTAATGATTAGTATTTAAGGGAATCTTGGGTAGATGTTTGGGAGAGAGTTCTAAGTAGTGAAAGATGGAACAATCTTAGAGATGCACTACTAAAGCTGGAGTTGGTGAAGTTGTGGAAAAGTTGTTTCCATGAACTTGTAGATCTGATTCCTATTAGATAGTTTGTAATAGTAGAGCTAGTGGTTGCATACTTGGGAACAAGGATATTTATTGGATGATTGTGAGCTCAATTTCAGATCTACCTTATGGTTTCCATCAGCTTCTGATTGTCTTCAGAGCTAGACTAGCTGGAGTTTCTATTGGATTTGTTGTAGATCTTGCAGAATTGTTTACTGATTGTAATTGGCCCTAACCTGAAAGGCCTTATAGCCAGGCATGTTAATGAAAATCAGAGTTAAACAATTGGTTGTGTTGTATTATGAGCATTCCGTTGTGTTGTTCTAACTAGTTGCAAGGTTTGGACTGTCCTTAATTGGATCCACCATCCCTTGACCTACATCACTTGTAATGCTAATGAGCCTCATGCTAAATTTATGAAAGAAGTCAAAGTTTAGGGAATGGTATCTCAAATACCACCTATAAACTTGGGCAAATCTATCAATGCTAGCCTTGAATGCATTGTTCCATTCTTCTTGAGTATCATTGTGAACATAATGAAATTAAGGAATTGTATGATTGATTTAGCTACCTCAAATATTGTCATGCCTTTTAAGATCATGGAAACGTTAGGTCTCGAAGTTGATACAGTCCAAGGTAGATGTTGTGCAATGGATCAAAGAGAAGTACCAGTCATTAGGACTATAAATACAATGCCCTACAAATTGGTAGCCTATCCAGAGGAAGAATTGACCATGACTATCTTGGTGGTAGACATTCCTCCTCATTATGGGATGCTATTATCTAGGAAGTGGAGTTCTTCTAGGGGTGGAAGTTTTCAATATGACTTATCCTTTGCAACTTTCAAGATAGATGATCAGTCTATCAGGGTTGAGAGGGAACCAAGGGTGACCCATATGATTGAAAAGAATATTAATAATGAGGTTACCTTTTTGTGGATATTGACATTAATGCTTTCAGAGTAGAGGTCACTGTGCTTGAAAAAGAGCCTATATTTCCCCCTATCATTGCATAAATAAATGCTAAATCTGAGAAGGGTGATTTTTGGGTGATGTACTTTGATGGGGAAAACTATAAAGATGGTTCAGGGGTAGGTATTCTACTCATCTCTCCTGAAGGAAATACTTACAAGTTCTCTTTCACATTGAGTTTCTCTTGTACCAATAGTACAATAGAATATGTAGCATTGTTATTGGGATTGAGGTTGGCAAAAAAATATGGAATTAAATATGTAAAAGTTGTGGGAGACTCTAAGTTAATTGTTTCCCAAGTAAGATCAATATATGCTTCCAAGAACAAGAGATTGAAATAGTATAGAAATGATGTTTGGGACATGATTGAATGTTTTGACACCTTCAATGTTGTATGGAAGGATAGGATTAATAATAAGATGGCTGACTTGTTAGCCAATATAGAAATCAATCCTAGTGACATTACATTTGCAGGTGCCTCTAAAGTTAAAATTCAGACTAGACCTAGCATACTAGATAATGTTGAAAACTGGAAGGTTTTTGAAGATGACCAGGATATTTTGAGATTTATGAATTGTGAAGATTAGTATCATGGTTAGGAATTAGATTTCTTAGCCTTAGTGGAGATTGTAGAAGGAAAGGAGATTATCCTTGGAAATGAAGTCCTGTAACTTAAGACTAACAAGGTTCCCAAGGGACTTGTTGTTCTAGATACTATATTTGATAGTTAGGATAGAGTCCAAATATATTCTAAGAGGAGAGATTAAATGGATTTGGAAGATATCAAGCTTGGTACACAAGAGGCACCTAAGAAGGTCTATATTAGAAGAAAAATGTCCCACAAGGTAAGAAAGTCTTTGATTGAGATGTTAAGAAAATTCAGGCATATTTTTGGATGGTCATATGATGACCTAAAGATTTATAGAGAAGACTTGTTTCAGCATATTATTCCTTTGAAGGAAGATGCTAAACCTTTTAGGAAAAAATAGAGGCCAATAAATCATACTCTAGCACCCAAAATGCAGAAAGAACTGATGAAATTAAGGGATGCTAGGATCATAAAGCCTATCAGGCATTCTTCTTGGGTATCAAACTTAGTCCTAGTTAGAAAGAGGAATCGAGACATTAGACTATGTGTGGATTTTAGGAATTTAAATGTCTCTTCTCTGGAGGATAACTACTGCTTGCCTAATATGCAGGCAATTCTATTAGAATTTAATCTTTCCTTGGTAAAATATGTATTTAAAGGATAAACCAAGGTATCCTATTTTTTATTTGTCCTCTAGTCCAAGTAGGAGGACATGTCACAGATTTGTAATTCCTTTAATAAGGAAAATAGATATTTCTCCTTAAGAGGAATCTCACATTTGTCTCACACACAACATGAATGTGTCATTCATCTAAGATGGGAGTCACATGCAAACTCCTTCACTCATCTCTACTTAAAGAGATGTCTCTTACACACTTGTTCAATTAATCTTCTCTATTGTCTCATTTATTTCTCTCATATTGTAATGAGCGTTGAGCTCTAATTCTTCCTTCTTATTTTGGCTTTGAGCCTCATTCATAATTCACAAGGGGTTTTTCTTTTTTTTCCCCTTTCAAATTCTTGTGTTCTTGCCTTGGTTCTTGAAGCATTCTTGTGAGCTTGTGTTTGATCTCTTGAAAGAATATCTCTCTATCTCTCTCTTTTAGTATTTGGTAAATCTCTTCCATTTGCATACTCTCCTGGATTTTTTCCTTACCTTTTCCATTTCATTTTATTTTATGATTCTAACATGGTATCAGAGCATGTTTAATCTTTTCTTTTGAGTGTGCATGCAGGGATAGCTGAAGAATATTTCAATTGTAAAGGAGAAACCTTTTTTTTTTTTATCTAACCATTATTTTGTAGGTTTTTCTTCATTTTTTTTCTTACATTCTAACATCTTACTTCATTATTTCTTTTAAATCCAAATTTTTTCTAGATGGCTTGCCATCAAATCTAAGTTTGTTTATCTCTTTTTCAAGTTGTATCTCACATTTTGGTTGTAGGATCTACATTCATCTTTTTTAACTTTATCTCTATTTAATCTGTAGGATATCTCTATCTTTTATTTTGATTAATTTTCATCTTGGATCTTACTCATCTTATCTAGAGATTTTGACTCTCTGCTAACATCTAATTTTTTTTTTGTTCATATCTCTGGTTTATCTACATATCTCTATTTTTTATCAGAGCTATTTTGATTTCTAACTCCTTTCTCTTGCAGGTTTCATAGTAATTTTTTTTTAATAAGTTCCTGTCTGTGTTTTCACCAGAAATTGTATTCAGTTAGTGAAATCTACCAAGCTTCATTGGTAGAAAGAATTAATGGTCATATTCAGTCATTCTTAATACGTCTTTCTCAGCCTTAAATCATTTTTCTGTGTCTTTCACTCATTTTTATCAGCCTTTCATTATAGATAAATTATTATTTTAAAATAATTTTTATATCAGCAAATTCTCTCTTTACATTTTTTAAACACCAGCATTGCATTAAAACTTTTTTCATACCACAATTTATCTCTTTAAAATGTATTAAAATGTATTAAGATCAGTATTTTCTCTCTAAACAATAATTTTTTAAAACATCTTTTTTTAGAAACAACAAATTAAATGAATTATTTAAACAACATAATTTTCAAAAACAACAAAACATTTCATTGCTAGATATATGAACAGCAAATTCATTGCTGGATAAATTAATTCAATAACTAAATTAAATTTTATAAAACAACAATCTTGTCAACAAAAAACAAATTATAGCAAACGTTTTTAAAAAATCAGTAAATTAAAACATTTTTTAAAATCTATATTATAGCAAAACGTTACCATTTTTTTAGTACATATTAATTTCTGTATTCAAAGTTCAAAGTTTTGTATTACCCATTTTTAGTACAGATTTTAATCCTTGTTAAATGTATTAAAATTTGTATTCAAAGTTCAATATCTGTATTAAGTTTATAGAAAAATGTTTTCTCTACAAAATTTGTACTATTATTTTTTAGTTGTATTTCTCTACAAAATCTGTAGTATTATTTTTTTAGTTCTATTTTTTTGCAGAATTTACCAATAGATTCTTATTATCATTACTTCACTTTTTTTGTAGGCATATCTTTAGCTTTTCTTCAGTCTGAAATTATTTTCAGCTCTGTAGCTTTGCTAACTTTAGTCTTAGTTTGTATCTTTGTCTCATTTGTTTATTTATATAATTTTTGTTTAAATCTGTATTAAAAGTTCAAACATTAATTTTCTTTATCTTTGGTTAAAATTTAATTCACCTTTTAAATTTTTAATTTCAATCTTCTTCTTAATTAAAATTAGTCAAGTTCAATCTTCTTATTCTAGTTAAATCTTCTTTTACAATCAAAACTATATAAACAAATATCTTTAAACTTAAGTTTTTGATTTAAATTTTTTTTTGTTTCTAACTAATTGTTTAAACAAATCAAAGTTATCTATTAAACATTGTTCCTTATATCTACTTATTCTCTAATTCTCTCCTAATTTATTTTTTTATCAAATCTAGCTCATTTCTTTCAAGCATTTAATAAAATTTTAATATATCTCATTCTACTCAATATTCATAATTGTAATTTTGTTATTTTTTCATCTCACTACTTTCATCATGTATACTCTAATTCCAAAAATTAAACTAAATAGTTCTAACTATCATCAATGGAAAACTCATGTTTCCTTTCTATTCTGTTTTAAACATTCTCTTGAAGTTTCCACATATGCGACTACTGAACCAGTCGCCTCTGTTGCTCAAACTGCCAAAGATGCCTGGCAAGTTAAGAATGATGAAGCACTAGGTCTAATTTGACTCTCCATCAGTCATGATCGTTATGTCTTAATTGGACACTGTACTAAAGCTCATCAAGCATGGGACATCTTGAAGCAAACCTATGACAACTCCTCTGAATTACGTAAGATTCAACTCTAAGACAACTTGGAAGACCTAAGGTATACAAATTTTAAATTTATGGATGAATTTTTACTCAAGTTTGATGCTATTAGAACTCGGTTAAATAATTTAAATGTTACCTTTATAGATATTAGATTGATTCCTATAGTTCTTAATAAATGTCTCCCTAAAGAGTTTCAGCAATTTATAACTAATATCCACTCTCATCTTGCTATTTCTACTTTAGCTCCTCTTTTAACTTATCATATTTTTCAAAAATTATTGTGTCAAGAGGAGGCAAAATTATTGCAATTTGGTACTATTAAATATTTTGAACATGATTTTGTATCTAAAACTCAAAATCACAATAATAAGTCTCATACTAATCATCACAATAATAATCATGATAACAATAACCATTCTAATAACAACTATAATTATCATAACAATAACAATAATCATAATTATGGTTCATCAAATAATAATTATAATCATTCAAACAATAGGTCTAATTCTAGACCATTATACAATAACAATAATTTAACTAATCAACAAAATCCAAAACCACATTGTACTTATTGTGGTAAAGATGGTCACCTAACTAATGATTGTTTTAAAAAGCAAAATGATAAGAAGCCAATGAATAACAATAATAAAAATAAATTTCAAGGTAATCAATCTTGTCATTCTTTTACTACTTGTTATAAAACTTTTCATGCATTAGAATGGATTATTGATAGTGGCACTTCTCATTATGTTACATCTCATAGAGAAGTTTTTGATTCTTTGCAACCTGATATTACTAATATTCCTATTCAATTAGGTGATGATAGTAGTTGCAAAGTTGATGGAGTTGGTGATGTTAGTGTTCCAAATGGAAAATTGCACAATGTTCTTTATTTTCCTAAATTGAAATCTAATTTTCTTTCAGTTGCTCAATTATGTCAAGATTACAAAGTTGAATATCATAAGGATATGTGCTCTATTATTGATCCTAACACTGATCTTGTTGTTTCTAATGCTAAGATGGATCTTGATAACTTGTTTAAAATCTATGAGTTTGCCTCTTCTAGGTACTCTTTGAAAGTGAATATTGATTTCAATAGATGGCATGAAAGGCTTGGCCATTTGAATTTTGATTATATTTCTAGATTGCTAATATCTAACATGGTTTAAGGATTACCTCCTCTTGTTCCATCTAAAATTACATGCATAGGGTGCATGAGTGGAAAAACTAAAAGAATGAAAATAAAGTCATAGAGCATGACTTCAACCTAAGAAGAGTGGATATGGGGATTTCTACCATTGAAGGGGATAATCACCATGTGAAGTTATCTTTGGGTGCATCAATAAAAAAAATCAAGCTAAAGAAACAAAAGAATATAGTGATACATAATTAGGTATACACGTTGACTTCCTTTATCCAAACCAGAATTGGACCCCAATAAATTGAATCAAATTAAAATATCTCAATCTATCTCTTTGGTAGTTGATAAATGGGTAAGTAAAACCATGATTAATGGTACACTATGAATTGAAGAATCTATGAGAATTTATAGCCAGATATTAGAAAAGATGAAGGTTTCAAGTATGGATTCACAAAACATAACGGAATAAAATAGTAATTTTACAACATTTTAATTGAAATGTAATAAGTTTAAAAAATGTACCCAATTATTTTGATTGGTGAAGGAATAGTCAATGATCTAAAAGAGAGTAAATCTATAGTGTGGGTAGACATGTTGGAATGGAAACTCTCCACACTTGAAGAATTGAATACTACAACAAGATCAACCTTAGTACATGCATGCTTAAAGACCTCAAGAATTTGAAGCCTTTCAATCTTTTAAGTTAACATATTGGAAGAAGATGGGTATAAATTGTGAAATAGTTCTGATGTAGCTCAAATGTTCAAGATAATATTGAAAGATTTTTTTCATAGACATTACAAAATTTGGAAAATATAGTAACCTATCATGTATCTTTCAAGAATGATGTTGATGAAATGCACCCAAAGATTATAGAGGCATATTAGAATCACAATGTATATAAGAAAAGGGTTAACATCATAGGTAGCCCTAATGTTGAACCAGTGACACCAATTATCTTCAAATATTGGGTATATAGAGAAAAAGTATAGATGTGGGAAACACAAAAATTACTAACAAATGATACAACAAAAGAGGCACAATGTGGAAAGAAAGGAGAAAAAGAAGAAAGGGTTGTTATTGTTATTTGAATCTTATTTTCTCATGTTATAATGTTTCTTATAACGATTGAAAGTAAAAAAATATTGGCAGAGTAACCTTACAATAGAAGCAAGAAGACTCTATAGGAGGTCAGCAAATGTAACGGTGTAAGAAAAAAAAAACCTTTCACATTCGCTTGACAACTTATAATTTACTATCCACGTCATTACCATTGCATGTAAAATAAGATGCAATAGTTGGAAGAGTAAATGCATCCTCAGGAATACAAAACTCAATAGATGCATGTGGTGAAATGTTCAGTATTATCCATATTATCATGCGTATGAGAAGTTACAAAATGCTTACATTTTGGCTCGTACTACCTTTGTCATTTCATTGTGTTTTTTTCTAAAGCGAGGAGATATATTTTCATGCACTCCGTCTAGAGATTCATTCGTTAGAAGCTGTGTATACGGTAGTGCTAGAGATAGTGTTGCGTTCCATGGTGAAGGGGCTCTGCAAATATAGGGATTATGCCTCTGTAACTCGAGTGGTAAAATGGCTTGGAAAGCACAGGCTATTGAACACTAGGGAGGAACCGGAAGTGATTTATTCCATAATAATTCATGGCCTCAGTAAAGAAGATCGATTGGATGAAGCGTTGGATGTGACAGAGAGCAGTGAGGCACTGGGATATGTGACATACAATGCCCTAATTGAGGCCTATGCTCGTAATGATTATTCTGAAAAGGCCCTCTCTTTGCTTGCTAGAATGAGGAAACAGGGTCTGCACTCTGCTACCATGAATTATGGTGTCCTAATTTAGGCCGTAATCAGAGAAAAGGCAGATTCTTGTGTTATTGATAAGTTGTACCCGGATATCAAGAGTGACGGAATTGAGTTGGATGCTAAATTATTCAGTGATTCAATCTATGCTTTTACTAAGGCCAGGGATAATTTGTTATTCGTACATAAGAAAATCCGAAAATTATGGAACCATCAAAATTGCCACTTAGAAAATTATAGTAACTAGATATGTCATTCCAAAAGAGAATATTATGGCCGGTGTACGTTATTACATTTTATTTCATCGGTTATTCCATTTATTATATTTTATACTATAAAGAGCGTGGAAAATGGAAGTGTTGGCATTCTGTAATGTGGTAACGGTAGTTAATATGAATGCTAAAGCCAAGCTTATGCGAAGCATTTCGATCATTATGCCTCCATTCATTTCAGAAATAGACCTTTTAGATAGAATCATTTTCTCATGACCCTCTATAATGTAATACACTTGTGACAATCCAAAAATGTCATATGCCTTTAAGCTCTTTAATGTTTAAATTCTCAATGATTTGGCGTAAAAAGTAATTATGGAACGGTCGTATAAGAGGAGGACGTCAGCCTCATGTGAAATGACTGCAAGCCAACTTGTGAGTGAATGTGAAATAATAACATTGTCTAAGAAATTTTAGATGTTGTTCATGTTCAAGGATTTGGTGTGGATCTCATTGTTAAATTGAAGATGAACATTTCAAATTACAAAAATTATAACAAGATCTGATATTCTATATTTTTGAATTCTGTTTCTAAAATTTAAAAGTGTTGATTATGTGAAAAGTAGTTTTTCATATTTATAATAGTTATAAAATTATTATCTTTAAATATTTATTTTTATGAATAAAATTATTATTTAAAAAATTTATCAATGATTTCTTACTTTCTATGATTAATAATCTTTGATGAGTTCTTTGAAAGTAAACCAATATGCTTAGAATAGAAAGATGAAAATATATCTATATTTTTGCATCAAAAATACTAAATCTTGGTGTATGATGAAAAAGGATGAAATTTCTTTACTATTCTTTAAATATACATTTAATATAACATCATTAAAAAAGGGATCACCAAATGTTTAAAATTATTAACCCATAATTTGTTATATAAATATTTAAAATTCTTTCAAATGTAATAATGTGATAATTTTTTGAATTAATATTTTAAATTGTAAAATACCTTAAATCAAATTGAACCCAACTAAATCAGCACTTAACTCAAGCATTAAACCAAATAAAATTGCAACCTTAAAATAAACTTAGTCATAACTCTAATAAATTGAACTCTAACACTAAAGAAAAATAGAACCATAACCCTAATCTACATTCTACCCTTAATCAAATTCAAACTTAACATATACCAAGCTGAGACCAAACTCTAAATCAAACTACACCTAAATATTTAGGTCATGGATAAACCCTAAATTTAATCTTTCTCTTAGAAATAGAAACAACCCACATTCTTAACCAAATTAAACAAAATTTAACATTGACCCTAACCCTAATCAAATTAAATTAAACACTAGCACACAACCACTTTGAACCTTAACTCAATGCAAACTTGAACCCTAATCATACCACTTAAATAAATTTAACTCTAACTAGTTTAATATATATACATATATCTTAATTTAATATTTTTTAATTAAATTGAATGATGAAAAAGTTTAAATGCCTTATACATCTCAGTGTATTTTATATATAGATTATATATATTTCTTGGTGCAAGGATTTGAATTATCATTAAGGTTAGTGTTAAGGTTACAAGTTTGATTAGGATACATATTAGGGTTTGGTTAGGGTTCAAAGTTAAGGTTATGGTTTGAATTATTCTTAGGGGTAGGTTTCTAGATTTTGGATTACTAATTAAACTATAATGAAAATCCTAAACCAAACCCTAATTCTAAATATCATATAAACCCTAACACTTAATATAAACCCTAATTCTAGATGCCAAATGTTAATTCTGACCCAAATTATAACCATGATATTACCCATATGTAAACCCATACCATAATCATGATCCTAATTGTATCCCTAAATCTAAAATGCTAAACCTCGATCATAAATGCTAAACCCTAATCATAACACTAACCTTATATCCTAACCCTAACCATAATACTATAACCCTAACACTAACCCTATAACTTAATACAAACTTGAACCCTAATCCTAAATTATATTATTAAATTTAAGATATACATATACATGAATCCTACCCATGACCCTTACCTAACCCAAATTAATACCTAATCCTCAACTTAATCCTAACCTTAATATAACTAAATCATAACCCTCATTCTAGCCCTAATTAAACTCTAATCCAAACCATAAGTATAATAAAGCCCTAATACTAATCAAATGATAATTATAATTAACCCCTAACTATAATTAACATTAACCCTAATCATGATCATAATTCATACCAAAATCCTATTGCTAACAATAATTTTAAGCCTATATATCCCTATCCATACCCTAAACCCCAATTCTAATTATTATGTATATAATAAAATCTAATCATCTCTTAATAAAAAATAACCCTAATCCTAAGCATAATTCTAACCATGACAGTAACCAAACCCTGATATTTAAACCATAATTATATATCTAACCTCAACCCCAACCATAATGGTAATTCTAAGCCTTGTACTAACCATGACCCAAACCCTAACTCCAACCATGACATATACCGTAGAACCCTAATCTTAGTCCCAAACCTAACCCTAAATCCGAATCTTATGTCTAACTTAAATACTCTTTCTATCCCTAACCATAATATAAACCTTGATTTTAATCATAATCTTTACCTTAAACCCTAACCCTAAATATAACCCTACAATTTAGGGTTATAGTATTCTGGTTAGGGTTAGGATATAGGGTTGGTGTTATGATTAATATTTAGCATTTATGATTGAGGTTTAGTATTTTGGATTTAGGGTTATAGTTAGAATCATGATTATGGTATGGGTTTACATATGGGTAATAATATGGTTATAGTTTGGGTTAGAATTAGCATTTACCATCTAGGATTAGGGTTTATATTAAGTGTTAGGGTTTATATGATATTTGGAATTAGGGTTTGGTTTAGGATTTTCATTATAGTTTAATTAGTAATTCAAAATCTAGAACCCTACCTCTAAGAATAATTCAAACCATAACCTTAACCTTGAACCCTAACCAAACCCTAATGTTATCCTAATCAAAATTATAACCTTAACACTAACCTTAATTATAATTCAAATCCTTGCACCAATAAATATATATAATTTATATATAAAATATGTAGAGATGTATCAAGGTATTTAAATTTTTTCATCATTCAATTTAATAAAAATATTAAATTAAAAAATCCAACACCTTGATATGTCTCAATATATTTTATAATCCAAAGCCTAACCATTCCCTCACCATAATCATAATCCCTACCCTAACCCTGACTTTTATGTAAACCCTAACCATAACATAAAATTAGAACCCTAACCATAAACCTAACCCTAACATTAAACCTTAATACTATTCCTAACTGTAACAATAACCCTAACCATAAGCCTAAACCTTATCCCTAACCATAATCATACTCATCAAATGCTAAACCCTAATCATAAATACAAAAACCTAATTGTAAATGGTAAACCATAAACCTCATGCTATAGCTAACCATGATATAATGCTAGCCCTAATCCTAATTATATTAATTTGTTTAACATATAATATTAAACCTTAACACTAAACCCTAACCCTAATATTAACCCTAACCATAAGTCTAAACCCTAACCCTAACCATAATCCTAAACCTAAACAAATCCTTACCATAATGATAATCTTAGTCTTAATTGTAACCATGACGCTAACCCAAACCATATCCCTCACCAAGCCTAAATCTTTACCCTTAAGCTAATTATCATTCTAATTCTAACAAAATAAATGCTAATGTAAATGAATTAATAAATTTAAATGAAACTCTAAACCTAATGCTAACCCTAATGATGATACAAAATGTACCCCTAATGGTAACCTTAACCATTATATAAACTATAACCCTAAATGCCAACCCTAATCATATACTTAAAATATGCCGAGAGAGGTGTTGAATTTTTTCATCATTCACCTTTAAATATAGAGTATATATTAGATAGTTTTATTTATGTTATGTGATGATTTTATAGTTTCCTTTTAAAAATAGTTGTCTAGAAGAGATCATTATTTACAAGAGATAGTTTCTTAAATAGTATCCATATTTGTTAGATAGATAGATATGAACAAGGATTTTCTTCTGGGATGCTACACTATTTTGAATAGATATTAATGAAAGACATTTGAATGCAGTTTCATGAACCCTAAATTGTGTTATGGTTGATAGATTCTTTGGTCTTCCTATGTTGAATATGCTACTATATATATACATATATATATACATACATACATATATACATACATACATATATATATATACATATATATACATACATACATATATACATACATACATATATATATATACATACATACATACATACATACATACATACATACATACATATATCTATGTATGTATGTATGTATGTATGTATGTATGTATGTATGTATGTATATATATATATATATATATATATATATATATATATATATATATATATATATATATATATATATGTATGTATGTATGTATGTATGTATGTATGTATGTATCTATGTATGTATGTATGTATGTATGTATGTATGTATGTATGTATGTATATATATATATATCTATATATATATATATATATATATATATATATATATATATATATATATATATATATATATATATATATATATCACCTGCACACTGTATAAGCACTAGAATAAAATTTAATCTAATAGTTATTAAACATGAGCATCTGTGAGGATAATTGTTTGAAAGAATTGATATTCACTACCCTAAGCAATTGCTTTATGCAGACTTGTTTTCCCTTGGGCGTTTGTGATTGAATGAGCTCATGTTTTCCCATGGGCACACAAATCTTTGAATATGGTGTTAGGAATAGTCCTAAGGAGATAACTGAGAGGGGGGGAGGGGTGGATCAGTTATCTACAAATTTCAATTCTTTATCCAATTAAGTATACTTAAATATTAAGCATAAACACAATGAAAGAACACTTGAACACAACACCAATATTTTGGTTATGGGGAAACCCAAATAGGTAAAAACCTCAGTGTGAATTTACAACCACTAATAATTTGCACTAGTGTTTTATGATCCTTGTTAGAAGATCCTTAACCCTATTATGAGTTATATTTACAATGCATTTAGTATAGTGACATGGTCAAGGGTCACACCTTGTTAGGAATCTTTTACAATTAACCCTATTAGGGGTGAGGACGCACTGTCTGAGGGCACACTACTCAAAAGGGTGAAGGCTACAACCTTTTGAATAGTATATACAAACTATATCTAGATCTTGGTGAATTGTGCTTTGACCTACTGTCTAGATTAGTTCCAATATATAGCATAAAATCTTTACTTGGTCTCATAGACCTTCTATTGATGGCTCAACACTTCACACACTATGCTTTTCTCTTCACAATCAACTATGAAACATCTCTTAGTAATCACAAATGACTACCTATAAGTATCTTTCCTCCAAATTATATAATCAATTCAGCCTATTAGAACTACCTTGAAATCATATTAGAGAAACCATAACACACTTCAATAACAATTCTATTGGCTCTACTAATCACACGTCATAAACTGGGACCTGCCCAATTCTATAAGTGTAGACACATAGTACACACTGTCAGCTCTACCAAATTAACTAATACTTTCTCCTCAAGATGAATTACATTGTGTGCTCTTAACCAAACATTATTAACTCTCCTCCAATCACTAATCCAAGGGCACATACCGAAATGATAGGTTCAACTCCTATACCAATATAATCTCTGTCGGCTCTTCTGAATAAAGAAAGGGAAATGCAATTGGTGAATATCAACTACATAACTTCACGTCTACTAATCATCAGACTATGTGTCCATGAATGTAACATCACTAACATATCTCCATCACATATCCAAAGGCATAAGGCTCCATGATGATTGTACGCACAAGAACTCATAGAACACTACATGTAACTCTGTTAGGAAGACTGCTGACACAGGCTGCTGTATAATTATATGTACTAAAAATTAACCTCTGCATCCATGATATCATGCTGATAACATTCCCATGCCAATCATAATCAAATGTTACTCCATAAGTCTTCCACACATGCTACTTACCATATGTTGTCTTCAATGACAAACATACAGTCAGTACTCGCTTGCTGACAAATCTCCAACAATATCCCCCTTTGGCATTGATGGCAACATATGGAATGAAAAATACCACCAATTGAAATGAAAAATTCTTTTATAGCATTATCCATTTCCTCATCAAAACTCCCCCAAGGATAGATCCTCCATCAACTATTGCAACTCCTCCTTTCTTCATATTCAATACTGAATATGCTCCCCCTTACTGTGTATTGCCTCTTTCTATTTTTTATTCTTTTCTTATTTTTCATGATTTTATACTACTCCCCCTTTGACATCAATGGAAAAGGGCACCAAATCATTTCAGCTCTGGTACTATGCTTGAGGTAAAGTAGTCAACCATCCTTCAGTCCCTGAGGACTGATGCTCTTTCCACTATCTCTAAGCAGAATCAGGGAAGGGAATTACTCCCAGCTTCTCCCTGAGATACTCAAAAGTATCCTTTGGTAAAGGCTTTGTGAATATATCTTCTATTTTTTCTTTTGTGCTTACATAATCCAATTTTACTTCTCTCTCTCTAAAGAAGTTATACGTAATCTCTATGTGCTTTTTCTTTGCATGCATCACTAGATTCTTTGACATGTTGACTAGTGTTAGTGTTATTACAATGAATAGATAGAGGATAATCAATCTGAATTATAAAATCCTTTATCATCTACTTGATCCAAATAATTGTGGAACAATTCAATATTTCTACAACATACTCTGCTTCTTCTATTGACTAAGAGATACAATTTTTCTTCTTGCTTGTCCAAGTCACAAGTCTATCACCAAGAAACACTACTCATCCTGATGTACTCTTTCTATCATCAATGCATCATGCCCAATCTGCATCTGTATATACATGAACCTCAACATTCTCTAAGTTAGGATACCATAGATCATAATCTATAGTGCCCTGCAAATATCTAAATATTCTTTGTATTGCCATGAGGTGATTTTTTTTAGGCTCTACTGCAAATCTTCGAACTATGCCGATTGCATTAGAAATATTAGGTCTAGTTTGGGTAAGATATATGAGTTTACCAATCATAGACTTGTACAATGTTGTATCTACTACTACAGAATCATCTTCTTTTCTAAGCTTGCATCTTTTTATCATAGGTTTACCCACTGGCTTGCAATCATGCATCTTGAATGTCTTCAAGATCTCTTTCACATATTTAATCCGATTATGAATATACCTTTGTCTTTTTTCTGCACATTAAATCCAAAAAAGTATTTGATAGGTCCAATCATTCTCATTTCAAACTCACTCTGCATCTCCTTAGCAAATTCTATACTAATTTTGTCATTACCTCCAAAGATAATGTCATCAACAAATATAGTTATAAGTAGTAAACCTTCAGATGTCTCTCTTATGAATAGATTACAATATGTTTCTCCTTTCTTAAATTCATTTTTTGTTAGATATCCATCAAGTCTCTCATACAATTCCCTAGGGGCTTGCTTAAGTCCATAGAGGGCTTTCTTCAATCCACATGTCATATCAGGTTTGTCTAATAAGGTGAATCCTTCTAGCTGCTCAATGTATAGTTCTTCTTTTAGCTCTCCATTCAAGAATACTAACTTAACATCCATCTGATAAACTTTGCAGTTTTTGAATGTTGCATAAGCTAAAAACAACTTAATGGCTTCTAATCTACTCACTAGTGCAAATGTGTCTGAATAATAAATACCTTCTCTTTGTGCATATCCAATACATACTAACCTTTCTTTTCTCCTTACTACTATACCATATTCATTCATCTTGTTTCTGAATACCCACTTTGTTCCATTCACATTCTTATCACTAGGTCTTGTGACCATTTCCCAAGTATCATTCTTGATAATATGATCTAGTTCTTCTTTCATAGCATCATGCCAATTTGAATCATTGCATGCATCTTCAACATGTAAAGGTTCAATCTGAGATAGTAAACATACTACCTCATTGGTTGCAGAACTCTTTTCTTTTGATCTTGTTGTGACTTTTCCGCTCTGATCTCCAATGATGTCATCCTTAGAGTGATATATAGATGTAAACTTTGGAACTTTAGGTGATATTGTCTCATCTGCCTTTGGATTTTCTTCTTCACTTCTTTTAGGATCATTGAATAATAGATCAATGCTATCAAACATCTCTTCAACAACTGTCTCACTAGTAGAAGGTCTAGGTTCTTATTCAATCATAGGTGAATAATCATGATATCTTTCTTGAACCATAAATTTTTCATCAATGTTAACATGAGAACTTTCAATGATATTCTCCAATCTCAAATTAAAACATCTATAAGCTTTTCTTTTAGTAGAGTAACCAATAAAAATACCTTCATCACTTGTTGCATCAAAATTGCCTATTGCTTCATCCCTCTTGATGTAGCATTTACTTCCAAAGATTCAAAAGTATTTCACTATGGGAACATTACCAAACCATAGCTCATAAGGTATCATATCTGCACTAGGCCTTAATTATATTCTAGTGATGGTATAGATTGTTGTATTGACTACATTTCTCTAATAGGTGTGTGCAACTTTTCCTTCAATCATGATGGTGTGTGTTGTATCAAGGATTATCCTATTCCTGCTCTCTATAATCCCATTTTGCTAAGGGGTTCTAGGTGCACTTAACTATCCATTTATGCCATGTTCTTTGTAGTACTCATAGAATCTGTTAGAGGTGAATTCTCCTCCTCTATTTGATCTTAGACATTTTATCTTTATTCCAGATTCATTTTCAACCTTAGATTTGAATATTTTAAACTTCTTAAATGCTTCTAACTTATCTTTAAATAATGCAACCTACATCATTCTAGTATAATCATCAATAAATGAAATGAAATGGCGTTCACCGTAGTATGATCTTGTTTGAGTTGGTCCACATAGGTCCATATGAATCAAATCCAACTTGTTCTCTACTGAATTGTGCTTGCTTCTGAATTAATTCCTCGCATGTTTTCCCATCACACATTCCTTGCAAATAGTATCAACTAGTTTTTCCATGCTAGGTAGATCTCTTACTACCTTCACATTGCTTATCTTTACTATGTTATGAAAATTCATATGACATAGTCTTTTATGCCATAACCAATTGTCATCAACTTTAGTAATAAAATAGGTTGCTTCTGAATTAAGTTGAAACACATTACCTTTAGTCTTTGAACCTGATGCAATCATAACACCATCCTTATTTTTAATGATGCACTTATTGTCTTTGAATTCCAATTGATAACCTTTTTCAAGTAACTACCCAACACTAACAAGGTTATGCTTCAAAAGATCTACATAGAGAACATTATCAGTGTTGATCTTTACATCCAATGTGATAGCTCCTCTATGAATGATAGGTGTAGGAATGTTATCTCAAAATCTAACCATGCCACCATTGTATTTGTCTAGATGAAAAAATCTATCTTTATCACCTATCGTGTGATGTGAGCAACCACTATCTATGATCCAATATGTCCTTATGTTTTCTTGTGAAATCAATGCTAGCTTTTGTTCCTATTTCTCACCTTCATGATCCATCTCATCATTCATTTTCTCTATAATGGTAATGAATCCAATTTCATCTTTAGCTGAATCATCATGTAATACTCCATCTCCAACATAGTAACATTCCTTTGTATACTTAGGCTTGTAGTTATTCTTGAACTTCTTAAGACTTGTGGGACACTTAGATGAAAAGTGACCAATCTTATTACATGAAAAGAATTTGAATGGAAATTGACCTTCATATTTTCCTTTTCCTTTCTTTTCTCTTTTAGAAATCATAGAAATGAAATCATCTAGTCCTTTCTCTTCATCATCATCCTCAAAATTACTAGAGGTGTTTGAAAGGATTTCTTGCCATAGACTGAGGCTTTGAAGGTTGTCTCACTTTTTAGCTCTATCTTCAAACTTGATAACTCAAATGCAACAATCTTGCTAGTTAAGGTTTCTCTTTTGAAGTTTTCTGAAAATTGCATGGTCTCATCAAGGACTTTTATTTTGTTCTCATATTCTGGTGTCAATGTAGTCATCAGTTTATCCATGATGTCTTCTTCTGAGATTTCTCCACCATTATTTATGATTCTAGCAACTGCTTCATTAATCCTTTGATTGTAGGCTCTTATGTTCTCTTTAGGTAGCATCTCCTTGATGTTTTGTACTTTTTCTTCCATGTTTTTTTATGCGCATTATTTTTTTTTTATCTCCTTCAAACATGTGTCTTCGAGGTGCTTCCATATCCTGTAGGCTATGTCTACTTTCTTTATCTCTAAAAACACACTCTCAATTAGGACACTAATAAGGGCTTCTTTGGCTATTGCATTTTGATGGAACAATTCATTATGCTTGTCAATAGCATCATCCTTTGCAAGATCTTCTAAAGAAGGGATCTTCACTTCTTTGATAGCCACTTCAAAAAATTCAAAAGTTATGCACTACAACTGAGTCATCATCTTGTTCTTCCGATCAAGATAATTCTCTTTGTCAAACTAAGGAATCTATTTCCTGAAGTATGCCATCTGATCAACCTCAAGCTATTAAACTTTCTCTCTGAGGCACTTGGCTCTGATACCAATTGTTAGGAATAGTCCCAAAGAGATAACTGGGAGGGGGGGATGAATCAATTATCTACAAGTTTCAATTCTTTATCCAATTAAGTATACTTAAACATTAAGCATAAACATAATGAAATAACACTTGAACATAACATCAATATTTTGGCTATGAGGAAACCCAAATAGATAAAAACCCCAGTAGAAATTGAAACCCACTAATAATCTCCACTAGTGTTTTATGATCTTTGTTAGAAGATCCTTAACCCTATTACAAGTTGTCTTTACAATGTATTTAGTATAGTGACCTAGTCAAGGGTCAGACCCTATTAGGGGTCTTTTACAATTAACCCTATTAGGGGTGATGATGCACTATCCGAGAGAACACTGTTCAAAGGGGTGAAGGCTACAAACTTCTAAATAATAGATACACACTATATCTAAATCTTGGTGAACTATGCTTTGACCTTCTATCTGGATCAATTCCAATGTATAGCATAAATTATTTACTTGGTCACATAGACCTTTTACTGATGGCTCAACACTTCACACACTCTGCTCTTCTCTTCACAACCAACTATGAACCATCTCTTAGCAATCACAAATGACTACCTATGAATATCTTTCCTCCAAATAATATAATCAAGTCAGCCTAGTAGAACCAACTTGAAAATATATTATAGAAACCATAAGACACTCCAATAACAATTTTTTTAGCTCTACTAAGCACGCATCATAAATTGGGACCTGTCCAAATCTATAAGTATAGATGCACACTACACACTGTTGGCTCTACCAAATTAACTAATACTTTCTCCTCATTGAATTACATTGTGTTCTCTTAACCAAATATTATTAACTCTTCTCCAATCACTAATCCAAGGGTGCATCTTGAAATGATAGGCACAACTCTTGTAGCAATATAATCTCTGTTAGATCTTCTGAATAAACATAGGAAACTGCAACTAGTGAATAGCGACTGCATATCTTCATTTCTACTAATCATTAGACTCTGCATCCATGAATGTAACATCACTAACATATCTCCATCACATATCCAAAGGTGCAAGGCTCCATGATGACTGTACAGACAAGCACTCACAGAACACGGCATGTAACTCTGTCAGGAACACTGCTAACACAAGCTGCTATATAACTGTTTGTACTAACAATTAACCTTTGTGTCCATGATATCATGTTGATAACATGTCCATGCTAATAATACTCAAAGCTTACTCCATAAGTCTTCCACACATGCTACTTACCATATGTTGTCATCAATGACAAACATAAAGTTAGTACTGGCTTATTGGAAAATCTCCAACATGTGGTTCTTCTGTTGCCTTATGCTACAAAGTGCAATAGATATTCACTATTTCGGTCCTTTTCATCTACTTTCATCTCACAATCCTAGATCAAAAATATGCAAAAGCTAGTATTACCATGGAAATCTGCAATATGAGGAGCTCAAATAAGCAGACAATGCCAGCCTCCAAGACTATCATTCATAGAGCTTCTACATTAGCTTCACAATGGAGGAAATTTCATCTATCAAACATAGCTGGAAGCTTTAACACATCAGATCATAATTTTAATATAGATCTACATTTGATTATAAAAATATAAATGATTCTGTGCATTTAGGACACTCTCTTGAATATTATAAAGTTTAATGGTTAATAAATAATACTCAAACCATTATATTAAAATGATAAATAAAAATAATATCTTTATTAATTTTAAATGTCACATTTATTATTCGATGACACAAGAATAAAATTGCTAAAAGTGAAATTAATCAAAATTTATATTTAATAATTGGAAGCAAATTTCTAAGTAGTGAAAAAATGAATTACACTATAATCTTGTAGCCCACATTATATTTAAATTTAAATATATTTCTATTGATTATTTAGCAACTTAGATTAAATGAATTTATTGAGTGTTACCTTCAATCACTAGGACAATTCAAAATGAATAAATTAATTGAGATATGATAATACAACCAATTCATTTTTAATCTAATTTTCAAATGAAATTATATTAAATTATATATAATTAATGTAAGTGTAATTATTTAATTAATTTCACTTAGGCTTTTAATCCTAATTAATCATCCATACACGTATGACACTTGTTCAAGCAAGTAGTGATCATTTAGGAGTTGTTTAGTAGATGTGTCAATTTCATTTTAACATCTTACCCTAGGTTTGTGGGAGGAAACTTACTACCACTCATTGAGTATTATATTCAACTTCTGATTCAATCCAATTAGTCTTCCTATATGTATCTTGCTTCTCCAACGAATGGTATGTGGACTTTCGATTCATTTTTTTGTTGTGCTTCTTATTTTCTCTTTAGATCTTGTAAATCTACATAGTATCAAAGCAAAGGTCATCAGTTCGAGTCCTTCAATCCCTAGACCCTCTATCCATGTAAGTTTATCTTATCGACATTGTAAGTAAGGGGTGTGAATCCCACATGGTATGTGGTTGTATCCACTTCTATCATGTAGGGTGTGTTGGCACAGTGACTATATCCATGATGAGATCCCTCTCCATGACTATTAGGTTTTTTTGGTGTGACAACAAACTCTACATCATATGAAAGAAGATTGAGATATCTTAAATCCAGTTTCATACACAAATTGAGATCTTTAGAACGTTGTGTTTATTGCAGTAATTGCAGTCGGAGGTCTTAGCCATTAATGGCATGTGTTGTTTGTATGAGGTGGGTGGATCTGATTCTAGTCTATGAATTAATGCATTTGGCTTCATAGGTTTAATGTAGTCAATAAGAAAACCCCTTGTCTATGCACTTGAGTCAGGCCCCGTTGACCTCTGTTCATCAAAGAAATTCATAGAAATCTCTATACAAGTTTAGCCTTAATCTACTTTATTCCACTTTCATTCTAGGTTGGGCAATAAGTTGGCCCTCATTCTGATGGTCTTATGCTTAGATGAGTCCTATTGTAGCTACAAATCAAGCCCTCATCACTGGAGACACCAGTAAATTTTAAGGCCAACAGTTGGAACTTTGAAAAGATTTTTGAAAGCAAAAGCTCCAAAATCCTATGATAAGCATCAATTTTTTTTAAAAATTTTTTTGTGTTAGTATTGCACTTTTTTGAAATTTTACCCTTGGTCACATCATTTTTTAAGCCACTTCTTTTTTCCTACCTTAGGGGGCTTAACTTTGGCATTCTATTTTTTAGTTGGGGCAAATTATTTTTGGTGGACATAAAAAGTAATTCACTGTCAATTTTTTTTACAAAGGTGGATAATTTTGTAAAGAGGAAAATATTCATTTTCTCATAGCTTTTGCTCCTTAACTCAAAATTGGGTTTTATTTTTTTTAAAGTGCATTTTTTTGTCACGAATCTAATGGACACACTCACACACTACCCTTATAAAGTGATTTTGATTATTTTTGTGGGTTTGGTTACAAATCGCTCCTTATATAAAGTTCCCAAAATAAGGAGGGAAAGATAATCAAGGGGGTGTTATGTCTTTTCTATTTTTCTCACTTCCTCACAAAGTTATCTTCTTTTTTGCATTCTACAAGAAAAAATCTAACTCTAGCAGTATGGATCCTAAAGTGACTTTAGAATCTCTAACACCTTCAATTATCATGATTGAAAGTTATAAGTTGTTCTTTTGCTAAAGAATAATAGCTTATATAGGGTAACAATGGGAGCAGAAAAAGAACCTAATGCAACTAAGAATTAAGAAAATATTTTCAATAAGTGTAACCAAGCATTTGGATATCTATGTTTAAATGTATCTCCTGAATTAGTATTTCATGTTGAAAACTTGAAAACAATGAACCAAGATTGTGAAGGTCTCAAAACACAATTTGGGATAATTGATTAGCTTCGAAGTCGTGAGTAGGAAAATCAACTCCTAGGTCTTAGTCCTTCTAGTTTTTCAACTTTAGAGGACTTATTCACTAAATTTAAATCTTTGAAGTTGTAGTTAAAATATTGTATAATTGACAAGAAAGAGGATCGATTAATCCTTTTTGTACTTTCCAAACTAGATTCTGAATTTTTTGTGTTTGTTTCAACCTTTTATTCTACTAAAAGAGCCCTTGGTACCTAATGGTATATACCCTCACTTGAGAACTTTATTTATGATCTTACAAGGGAGCAAGAAAATATAATTCAAATGGATACTTTAAAATCTACTAAGGTGCAAGATCTAATTGGAGAAAATTAAAAACAAAAAAAATTAAAGAAGAGAAACAGAACACTAAAAAAGACAAAGAAGAGAATTGACAACTTCAAAAAGGTTAACTCATTTGAAAAGAGTAAATCAATTACTGAGAGAGATACATGTTCCTTTTGTAACAAAATTAATCATAAAGAGAATCAATCCATGAAAAAAAAAAATTGAGCACCTCACTTTTCTAAAAAAAAAGAATAATATTGAGGTAATTGATACTATCAAAGAATATTCTTCAAATCAAAAAATTACTAAGGACTATGGAAAAAGAAAAATTATTGTTTTAGAGAAAAACTATGAAATTCAATAACAAACACTAGTCCTCTTCTATCTTTTCTAGCTTCCTGTCATCCCTACCCAATTCCATCACTTTTCCCATATAAAGCCGGTCAATTTGTTGAAACCTACATGCAAAAACTAGTGAAAATAAAAAGGTTCTTGACAAATAAAATGAACTCATTCAGTCCCCTTCTTTTATCTGCAACCTTGGATGGGTATGTTTTTTTTTACTTCTGCTAATTAAACTCTTGTATGAAGCACTATGTGGGCAGGAGTTACACCCAAGAAGACATTAATATCCTTTTCAAGCTTGAGAATATTTGAAGCATACCTAAAATTGAAGGGCAGGGTAAACGTGCTAATATTTTTGCATTTTTCCTACCCAGGAAGCCTTTGATGTCCTTTTTAAGCTTGAAAAATATTGCAGCATACCTATAATTGAGAATTAGGTTGAAAGTGCTAATAGTTTTGGAAATTTCACCAGTTCGGTGCCTCTTACAAGTGTATTGTAAAACTGGTAAAATATAGGATTTTTCAAATCCTTGGACAATTTTAGATCAGATTAAAAATAATAGTTTGTATGAAAAAAATAGATAGAATTTGCACGAAAAATATCACAATCCTTACAAAAGAATTGTTTTATTTAAAATGAGATGAAACAATATTGATTTCCTTGCAGCTATTATTGTAGCAAGTGGCAAATATGTTGGTCAATTCTAGAAGTTCGGACAAGAATTTTGAGCCTTTTTAAAAACCATTATTGGTTTCCAATTAGATATTTGAATTGCTCACGAACTGAAAATTAGATTTCATTCAAAGATTATTTCACTTTTCTATGGACATCCATTTGATTTGAATATGCATTCTATGGGATGAAACCACAAGTTCTCATGCAGAAGTTAGGGATTGCTCGTTAAAAGCCTCGCCCAGTCTTTTGATACATTTAAGAACATGAGGTAAATAATTCTTTTGACACTTTCAGATGGAGTCTAGTAGAAGAGTTGGGTAATCCTCATCCTTTACATTATCTCCGCTCACCCATTTCTTCTTAATAAGATTGGACTCTGTAGGGATTTTGTCTACAAGAGGGGCACATAACACAAAATAAAGACCCTAATAATAATCAAATAAATTGTGAACCCGATCATTGAAAATGATAGGTTACCCATCATAGCTCCCAGTGGAGCTTACAATAAGCCTCTGAAGTAGATGGAGGGTACATGATCTCTAAATATTTGAGGAGTAGATGGACAACATTAATCAGGCTAAGAGCACTAAGATAGAACTTGTCCCCAAATAAATCATGCAAATGATCAAAAGAACATTGTTATCAGATCTCCCTCTCTGTTCCTTACAACATGTTAAACTCCATGAAAGCTTTATGGGCTCCCCAATATCTACCAAACTTCTATTCCCTCTTTTCCATCAGCAAAAGAACAAACGGAGAGGGGGGCCTAGATAGATTCCATTCCCCGTGGGTCAATTTTTCCGAGTGAGATGTGAGTAGTTTTATTTGCAGGCGACTGTTTCATGCCATGAGACTAATGGAGAATCTGGTGGGAGTTTCTGACATAAATAGCCTATCAACTAATAATGCACATAGTGTTTTATGTCAAATCAAATGAAAATGCTCCTTCATAACCCCAATCCAGTAGAAAGGATAGAGAAGATAAATAAGTGGGAATGAAATGGATTTGAATGAAAATATATAAGTTCATTATAAATTAAAAACATAAAATGATGGATACATTAGAAATAGTAGATAGGAGTTTCGAACAAGGATAATATAAAAAGATTATAATAGTGAAACTTGAAAGCGAAATACATTTCAAGGGATACAAGGAAACTATAAGTATTTTCAATATATAGGATAATAAAAAACTATAGCTAAATTATTTCTCATGGTCCAGGTATCCTATCACAAGGATTATAATGTTAAGAATTCTAAGGTTCTATAAAATTGTCACAGCTGAAGAAGAAGAGAATATAGTAGAATGGTGCAAAGAGATGGCTGTAGTGGGTCATGGGATGGAAATTGTCAAGTTGAGGGAAGTTTTGGATAAGATATGTCAACGATGGAATTCCTGGTAACTCATAGTGGTTAGGGTTTAAGGCCAACCATCCGGAGCTAACTCTATGGATAGTGTAAGGCCTTGACAAAGACAAAAAAGTAAATCTGAGAGCATATGTTGTGGTAGCTTTGTATGATACATTTTCAAAACTATATGATGCAAATCCTTATGAACCTAGATGCATATAAAATTATGATGAAACTGGTGTGTAGGTGTGCAAAAATGGGGCTATGAGGGAACTTACTATAAAAGGAAGTCACAACATCTCCTCGGTAAAAGTGCAAAGTTGTGTCACGTTTTAGGATAACTTATCAATATAGCTGAATTTGAGTATTTCTCACTAAAATTAATTAAAATTATTTTTTGTCAAATATATGGTCTAACTAAATTCACTTAGCTTTATTAGATAAGTGCCTCAACTTTTCCAATTGGAATTATCTATTAAATGCATGTTTTATACCAATTACTAAAGAAATAAAATTATTTTAGAAAAGTGATGTTTCAATAACTCCTACTCTTTTTAATGATATTTTTTTACAAATATAAAAATACCCTTTTTAAGACCACGGAGTCAAGATTATCATCATATAGTTTTTATAGTATTTTAATTAGATCTAATATATTATAATTTCAAAATACTGCAAGTAGGTATTTCAACATTCGAGAACAAACTGCTTCAAAAATAGAAAAAAATAGTAAAGCTTATCTAAAAAAATAAAATTTTATATTTAACACTAAAGGAGAGAGTTCTCTTCAAGAATGTACAATTTATTTTTCTGAATGGTGTATATTTGATAGGGGAATCTTTCACAAATCTCATTTAAAAGTTCATAAGAAATTGATTTCAAATTATCACGTTAACAGATTTAACAATCCTATCAAAATCTACCTTTTTAACTAGAAGTAGTCTGCCTCGCTTGTCTATCTTACATTGGTGCATTGGTATTTGATATCCTTACACACAAATCACTTTTTTCATTAAATTGTAAAAAAATCTCACCATGACTCAAATCTATAATTATTTGCAACTTGAAAAGATTTGAGCTTTGAAGTTTTCTCATATCTAAATATAGAGCATCCAGGGAAAGGCATGACATTCTACATAAACTTCTCTACTCATGGATATACATAGTTTTGTCTTGGGATTTCTTAACAAGTTTTTTCATTAAATCTAGTATGGGGAGAAGATTGGATAATGTTAACGGAGTCTCTATATCACTTATCTTACAAATCATGAGCTTTATGTATTGTGAGGCATTGCTCATATATTATTCTAATCAAGGATTGATAATATGTTAGAACTCATTCTACTTGTCCATGCAAAGAGATCCATCTGGTCTCAACATTCTTGAGAATCTTGTTTCTCGGTGTTACTCCTAAAAAATCTTAAATTCTTCAAAACGTTTAGGACTTCTGCAGAAGTAAGAGTATAGCTCGCATACTAGATATTCAAATTTTGACATGTAGGAAAATCACTTATAATTTTATATGCTAAATTCATTTGATAGGTCATGCAATGTATGCCAAGCATCTAAGGTGCAATACTAGTTTTTAATCTTGCATAAAGACCATTCATTTGGCCTTGCATTACTACAACTCCATCAGGTCCAACACACGCTAACTTCTTGCCAATTGTCAAATCATCCATACCATAAAATTCATTCAAATCTTTCTTGACTTCAAAATATAGGTTTTATGCTATTGAATTATCCCTCATTTTATGAATACAGAGTAGATGAGCTTGGCGAACATGTTCTTTTATTGTATACACATGCATACAGACCCAAGAAATGTTATGTACTACAGTAACTTCATCTATGGATATTCAAATGAATCAGGACTATTTTACTTTCTCCTATAAATTTTTCTTTTCCACTTGAGAAAGATAGTTTTTCGTTTCCTATATAGTGTTTGTTGACCTTGATGTGACATAGGATAGTGAGTAACTCTCAAAAAATATAATAAATTATGATATCCTAAGAAGTCTCTCATAGGACACCCTCTGGAATAAATATGAAAAATAACATTCATTTGAATAGTCTTTTCTAGGTTTTCTTTATTGGATGCATGTTTAAACTTAGCCTTGATGGGATTTCCACTATACTAGCAATTTCTTCCATTGTCTTGTTATGCTCTTCATATTCTAGGGAATACTTAACATGAAGAAATTCTTCCTTTTATTTCCTTCTCACTACTAATATTTCTTGTCCATGTAAGCCTGTTTCTCACAAACCTTAACAATATGTTTTTCTATAGTGTCAATCTTTAGCTACAACTTCTTCTCTTTTTTAGTTTTCCACGTACAAATCTTACACCTACATTCTATTGGTCGTTCATCATTTTTTTGGAATGGTTCAATGAACCAGTACTTTTCTACCCAATCAACCTTTAAATTTCTTGTCATTTCCCTCTCTCGCCCCATTTTTACTTTCATTTTTATTTTCTTCCTACCATCATCAATATTATCTTCATTGCTAGCATTTTCATCCAAATAGTTCTACGTAGCCCTTATAAAATATTATTTTGTGCCACTATTATTATCCTCATTTTATGCATTTTGATTTAACACAATGAAAACCCTAGATTTTGGTTGTGGTACTAGTGAGCAACTGTGATTGGCTTTTGCACTTGTGGTTGCAAAAGTTGATAGAGTAGAAATGTTGCCAATTCCAAAGAAATCCGTTATGGTAGTATCTATAAGTTTTGGGCTTTTGATGGTCTCCCATTCCTTCACTATCCTAAGGAGTCTTACCCTTTTCTAGCTTTCTAATCCCTTCACTTCCTTGAGGAGTCTTACCCTTGTCTAGCTTTCCAATCCCTTTAATGCGTTGTGGAGTCTTAGCCTTGTCAACTTCAAGGATTGGCCTTTTATTTTCAATCCCTCTACTTCCCTAAGGAGTACTAGTCTTGCTCATGTCTAACATGAAAATACCTTCAATGTTATCACCACCGTGAGAAGTTTGAGTGTCAATCTCTCCTTCCATCTCAATTCCTTAACCAACTTGAGGATACTTAGGATAGTCACCCTTGTCCAACATCCTTACCTCTCACTACTCACTAGTCATTTGGATTCTAGGAATTAAAATTAATAGAAATACTATGAAGTATGAATAAATAATTGCTTACCTTGGTCCTTTACGCTTTCTCTGAAATGTCAAATAATTTGTTTACTATTGCAAGCTTATAATTTATAAATGTAGCCCTTGAGAATTTTGTAATGGGACACGAAAAGACTATAATAAATCTAAATTTGTGTTCAAGATTTCAAACTTTTGATTAACTGATTTGAATTTATATCAACCATGATTCCAATTTCCATTTTTTCTAAATTCACGGGCTTTTTAAAATACATTAACATATTGATTGAAGTGTTGCAAAAAATGTGATGACCTATTCACTGTACATTGTATGAATTAACAAATGGTTGGTGAAAGAGGTCCTGGTCAATATATAAATCCTGACGAATATAAAAGTCATTCACCAAGAAATGTAATTTTTTTGGAGCAAACTAGGTTGACTCATTAAATTTAGAATTAATAACTATTGGTGAATTAAGAGGCCATTACAAAAACTGTTGTATTGGATAAAGGTGAATGTACCGATAAACCACGTCAAATAGAAAAATCTTAATGGCAATTTGAAAGATTATTGACATGTTGTCATATTAAAATTGGGTGATTTGGGTCACTACATATCAAGCATGATTCACCAATTTCAACAATATTAATTCTCAGAATTTTCCAAAAGGTGAATATTCGCCACTAAAAAACACTCTACTTCCATATCTTCAATTGTGTTAATGTGAACTTAATTTGAAGTAAATTTGTTGACATCCTAATTGTAGGGCGATTTCAATGTCTTATATGAAAATGAGGAAATATAAATAGAAAAAATACCTTAATATCTTAACCATTACATAAAATCTACTACAAGTGGACAATAGCCATTGAGTAAAAAGTGCTTCACAGTCCAAAACAACAATGATCATTGTTATACACTAAGTTTTCACCCTTGTTTCAAGCTCTCTTGGTCTTGATAACTTAGTATAACATGGGAATCATCTCTAGGTTGTGGGACCTATGCTAATCGAGATGAAACCTCTAGGTTCTAGGCCAGTTCCTCTTGGATTATCACCTCAGTTTTCTCTTAGATAGGAAAGTAAATCTTTGAGGGGAAAGGTTTAGAAGGAATGCATGAAAGGAAAAAAAAAATTGAAAGCAAACTATCCTACTGGGTGATGCACCGAAATTAGGGGTTTGGATATTAGTATAGAGGGATGAAATCAATGAAGGACTTAGGTCTAATAGGTCACAACTTATTGAATAGGCTTGCATAAGTATTTAATAGGAGGACCTAAACATTAGACACAACCGATGACCTGCAAGCAGACATTCTCTTTAGCAAAAGGGCACGAGAATGAGATAGAATGACAAGGGCCTAAAGAATACCTAAAAACTCATTCAAATTAGATCATACACAGTAGTACACATATAACCTAAAAGTAAGGGGGATCATGAACCCTAAGTTTCCATTGAAAACATTCATAAACTTCAATCTAATGAGAGATAATCCAAACAAGGAAGCACGGGGACATGAAGGATTGTCACAAACTACCTCTACAATATTTGTATTATCAATGGGAGATTTCATAAGTAGGAGACCAAAGGGTAGAAAAGATACCATGGATAGCCTTTTAAGAAAGAACTCTTTCTTTTTACAAATGTCAACTCTGATCTCAAAATCTCTCAAAAAAACATTATATACATCACTCAACTGCACGCATGTAGGAGTCAAAAAATCTAACTAGGGTTACCAATTTTACAATAGAATATCAAACCCTAGGGTACAAACCCATCAAAATCTTCTAAGAAAAGTTGACAAATAGGTCCAAAATCTCATGATTGCATATCTTTTTGTATTGAATCTGCCTGTAGACACACCATCTTCACCAACAATCTCACATGCAACTCCAATCAGCCATGAATTCTCTCAAAATCAATCATACCACTATGGAGAAAGGACTATAGAAATTATGGTGCCAAGCCCTTATTCATCAACCTACAGCATCAACACATGGTACAAGACTCTACAATGCTGGCAAAGATCACCTCAGAGTCCCTCACAACCACCTTCATCCTTAGAAATTAAATCCTTGAGCTACCAAGTGCCATGCACGTAGAGAAAGCTTGAAAAATCTTCAAAACCCTTAGACAAATATTTAAATTTGAATTCCAATGGCTAGCCAAGCTCAAAATTAAAACACGATTGTTGATGAAGACTTCTCTCGGTAGATGAACGGTCCAAATGCATCTGAAAATGGCTTAAAGACCCAACTCTGACAAGTCAAAGCCACCGTGGAGGTCAACAGCCAATGAGAAACAAGAAAATCAGCATGTTCGCATATTTGGACCCACCTCAAGCCCTACTACAAGCTTAACTCTAAGTTTACCCTAGGTTCACCTTCCTCTTAGTCTCCAGGTCGCTTGATCATTTCCTTAACTCCGGTCTGGTTAAGCAATTCAGCGAACACTGCAGTCGCTGAATCCCTGAGTCTTTTTACTAACCCTAGTTACATTAAGTGAATGCGATAAATCCTTATCTACGCAACCGCACAAAGTTTTACCAACCTTGGGCCCACCTTGACTTTTCCTTCCTTTAGTTACTCAACACCGCTTTGACTACAAACCCTAACTTGGCATTCACCTTAGGTTCCCCTTTTTTCCTTTAGTCATTGAATCTCACAACCCTTTCACTAACTCCAGCTTTATCTAAAGATCACACGACAACTTATCTGCACATTCATGCAAAGCTTTACTAACCCCGGGCCCATTGACAACTGCATTATCACCACTAGCTCGGTGAATAAGCAATGAACACATCAGCATGGCATGGTACATCAGACACACTGCACAAATTAGCTCAAATTAGATAGTGGTTGCATGATCACAAAGGGGAGGAAAATCACTTACAACCATGCGACAATCGTAGATTATGCCACACTAAAACTTCGAGCCCACCTGTCAGATCTTTGACAATAAAGTAAGATCAATGGCTGTCACATGATCAAATGGGCTTGAAAGAATCCATGAGATCATACGACAACTGTTAGCTCTCCACTACACTAATCACTTGGAAATGAGACCGCCAGTCATAACATTAACTGCTCGCCCAATTGTGCAAACACGTGACTATTAGAGAACTAATCACCCCCCAGATCTAGGAAAGTTAAGGAACTAACCACCAAGATTGGGAGATTAAGCGACTGGACCTTGTGAAGAAATGGACCCCACCCATCATAGTAGCACACATAGACACCATCCAACATGAAAGAATTTGGCAAGCCTTAGAACTTGAATATCTCTCTATTTTTGACACTTTAGGGTATGCGATCAAAACTGGAGCAAGGTGACACATTGAAGAACATAAGGTTCAGATCGTAAGCCATGAAACTTTGACGATCCTTTTCACAAGCTAAAACAAGTTACAATAGGGAAAGACAAATGCAAAGGCCAATGAACATATCATATGGCCATGAAAATTTCAGGAGTGCCTGGCAAGATAGAAACAGAGACCTGGGAATGAGTCTATCCAAATTGTATAGAATAGGCAATTTTGGGCAACATTTTTGGTGATTTCTACTAGATGTTAGCCTACTAGACATGCAAAACCAGTGGCCTTGACATATTCATTGGGCATGGGGTCATTCTGAACATAAAACTCTGATAGAGACAAAACTGAACCAGCAAGACAAACTGTGCACATGCACTTTTGGAAAGCAGGAAACTAACCTAGAAAGCAGGGAAAGAA
This sequence comes from Chamaecyparis obtusa, assembly GCA_027943335.1. Lineage (NCBI taxonomy): Eukaryota > Viridiplantae > Streptophyta > Pinopsida > Cupressales > Cupressaceae > Chamaecyparis > Chamaecyparis obtusa. Next base: position 102,158 of record BSBK01000328.1, on the reverse strand, counting down.
AGCAAGAAACACATATTTACAAAAAATTACAAAGAGGGATTAACCTCAAAATAAGGCTTCAGATGGAAACCATTTACTGATATCGGTAGGGGAACACCCTCCGGAGTTGAAAGCTAAAAAGCATTAGATCCTTTGCACTCTGTTATAACAAATGGCCCACCCAAAAAGAATCAAATTTTGTATGTCTGCCAGGTCTTGACTTGAACTCATCCCATTTGAGGACAACATCTCCTATCTTGAAATTCATTACCCTAGCTCTTTTATCAAAGCTTTTCTTTGTTTGACTCTGATGAAACTCCATATCTTGCATTGATTTATTTCTGATCTCCTCTAGCTCCATAAATTGGGCATACTTGATTTTGAAGGGATCACTTTCTTCGAATAGGGCATACTGAGTGGCTAAGTCTAGAGCTGGTAACTCAGTTGAAATAGATAACTTATCCTCCTTTCCATACACCAACATGTATGGGGAATTACCAATGATTTTCTTTGGGGTAATTCTGTCTAGCCACAAGGTAGACTTGAGCTTTGTATGCCAATCTCTCTAATTGTCTTGCAGAGTCTTCTTAATTATTCTGATCAAGTTCTTATTGGTAGATTCTATAAGACCATTTCCTTGGGGGTAATAATTTGAACTTGTATTCATAAAAACACCATTCTTGACTACCCACTCTAAGACTCTAAGGCCTATGGATGCCAATGCATTATCCAAGATGATGGAATCAGGAGTGCCAAACCTATGAATTAAATCTTCATAAAAAATTAATATTGCACTCTCATTAGTTTCTTTTAAAGCAACTACCTTTTTCCATCTAGTGAAATAATTAGTTATAGTGATTATCCACTTGTGTCCTACACTAGATGGAGGATTAATCATTCCTATAAAATCAATGCCCCGCTTCATGACGGGCTGCTCTATTTTGACTGGCTATAGGGGAAAAGCTTCAAGCCTTTCTTTGCCTACAAACATAGCACATTTGATGCATTTTCTAACATAATCATGACTATCCTTGAAGATAGATGGCCAATAGTACCCAGCCCTCATGATTTTAAAAGTAGTAGTCCTAGGAGAAAAGTGGCCTCCAGAAGGTCCATCATGAAACTCAAATAGGACACTACTTATCTTTTCTAAATCTATGCACCTCAGGAGGACACCATTGTGATCCTTCCTAAAAAGAACATCATTTATCAGCACAAAAGGAATAGATTGCAATCTATAATACCTCCTTTTTTTTTAATCTAGGCCTGCAGGACATTGTCCTGTCTTCAAGTAATTGATCATATTAGGCAACCAACTTTTTTCCTTGGCTTGTTCTTCAATAGAATGCACAACCAAAGATGCATCCATTTTCTCTGATTTCCTTGAACTTTCATCTTCTTCCAAGTGTTCACACAGACCTCTTCCTCTAACCAGCTTGGTAGTCTAAAGATCAACATCATATTCCATCACCTTGGTGATCCAACCAGCTCTCCTCTCATTTAGGTCTTTGGAAAGAAAAAATTATTTGGCACTTGGATGGGTAACTTTCAAATGTACCTTGCTATGGGTCAATAGATATCTGAACTTCTTAAGAATTTTCACCATAGCAAGTACATGTTTTTATACAAAAGAGTATATATGTTCACACTTCTAAACCTTTGCTAAAGAAAGCAACGGGCTACTCCAATCCATCAACATTTTCTTAGGTCAACATTGCAGATATGCCATCATGGCCTCCATAAGCATAAAGGATAAAATCCTTACTGAAATTTGGGTTTATGAGGGCAGGGGCTTCTGTTAAGGCCTCTTTGATAGCTTGGAAATTGTCTCTTCCTTCTTTAGTCCAACTAAAAGCTGAACTCTTCTTTAACATGGTTGTTAAAGGCTTGAGTAAATCTTCAATGTTAGGTAAGAATCTCCTAACAAAATTAATCTTTCCTATGAAAGATTGAAGACTTTTCTTATGATGTGGCAATGGTATCTCTAAGATGGCTGCAATTCTCTCAAGATCCACTGTGATCCCTTTCTTGGATACTATATATCCTAATAGCTTTCCCTCATGAACTACACATACAGATTTCTTGGGATTAAGAGATATCCCATACTCTCTACACCTTTCAAAAATCTGCCTCAAATGTTTGATGTGATCTACTACATGCTTTGAATAGATAGTTATATCATCTAAGTAGACTAGTACAAACTTGTACATGAGGCTTTTAAAGGCCATATCCATTTCCTTTTGAAATGTAGCACCTGCATTTGACAAGCCAAAGGGCATCTTTTGATAAGCCATTGTTCCCCACTTGGTTGTGAATTCAGTCTTGTATTGATCCTCTTCTTTAACCAGGATTTGATTGTATCTTGAATAGCCATCTAACAATGAGAATCTCTTGGATCTAGAGACACATTGCAAAAAATTTTCCATTGAGGGTAATGGATGGTGGTCTTTTAATGAAGCTCTATTCAAATCCCTGAAGTCAACACACAACCTCAGCTCCCCTTTCTTCTTCCTGACAGGAGCAAGGTTGGAAACCCAACTAGTATGCTTGATGGGGTAGATGATGCCACTTTCTATTAGTTTGAGCACCTCTTTATGCATAAGTGGTTCAAGCTTAGGATTAATAGGCCTCTACTTTTGCCTTACTGGTTTGGCATTTGGTTCTAACTCAATAGTGTGTTGAGAAAGGGCAGGATCAAAACCTTTAAGGTCTTCATATTGCCATGCAAAAACATCACTAAATTCTTTGAATAATTATGTGTAATCTTTCTTTTCTAATTCAGTGTTTACTTTTCCAAACTGTAAGCTCTTACATAGCTCCAACTCTAATTCAACACAATGCTCTTGTTGAACTACCAGGCCAGCTTTGTTTTTCTTGACTTCATCATCCTTGTTGAAGAGAGTCTCCAATGTAACAAGACCTCTAGGCATCTTATTAGATTTCAATTGTATCACTTGATCACCATAGTTTTGTGATAGCCTATCTTGATTATGCTCTAAAAAAACATCTTCTTCAAACAAGAACTGCAAAATTTGTTCATCATTGTCAAACACCTGCCAATTGAAATCATTATTAGGGATAGAAGGTATGGCAATAATCTTTATGTGTTGTTGATCCATCTCTTTTGAAATGATATTGGGGATGTCAAACTGAGATCCAATAGTAGCTAACCTATGTGCATTTTGATTTAATTTTCTAGGGATAGCAACAATATTGAAAGCATGGAAATCTTCAATTGCATCCCAAACTCTATGTTTGTATGCTTTCAAGGTATCATTCTTGGTTGCACTTATCACTCTTACTTGTTTGACAACAAGTTCACTGTCACCATAAACTTTCAAGGCCTTAATCCCTCTCTTTCTAGCCCATTCTATTCCATTGACTAGACTTTCATATTCTACAGTATTACTAGTGCAGGAGAAACTGAATCTAAAGGTAGTATAATACCTCTCTCCTTTTGGGGACACCAGCACAACACCACCACAAGAACCATGTCTACTTCTGGCTACATCAAAAAATAGTTCCCAAACCTGATTTCTCTGATCCTCTGAATCAGTGTCCTTTTTGAAAAGGCCTAGCTCTTTGACATCATTCTCTTGTATCAAATAGTTTCCCAAACCAAAATCCCAAACAAGATGTTCTGATTCTCTTTCATCTAGGAAAATATCAGTGATATTTTTTATATTGGTGCTTGCTTCTCTAATGGTTTGGAAGTCGCTATTATCAAATATGGGGCAATTTACATTGATGGTATTGGACACATAAGGTTCTATATGGTGTGCTACCAATTTCTCTGATTTAATGGTAACCTTGGTACCATATCTTGTATGAAATAACATATGAGACCAGTCAGAGGATAGATAACCTCCTATCTTAGCTGTAAACTCCCTTGAAAGACACATTGCAAATGATGCAGGGAGGTCTATGATATATATGTCAAGGAGGATGGAGAAATTAGGACTAGCATGAAGGATTAGACTGGTATCCTTGGCCACACCTATAGTACTAACTGAGGACCCATCAAGTTGTGTGACCTTCTTTTGGAAGGGGTCATATTTTAGTCCTAATTAGTAGGCCACTTTCTTGGGCATTACAGTACTAGTAGCTCCACTATCTACCATGCAATTGTGTACCAAAGAATCTCCAATAATTAAAGATACATAAAAGGGAGGCGACTTTGAATTCCTACATTGCATGGCATTGGATTTGAAGTTTCTACTTGGAGTCTCCTTTTCTTGATTAGTGTTAACCAACACTGGCTTTGTAGTTTCTTTTACAAGTTGAGGACTTACTGCTTCTGACATAGCCTTCTTCAAAATCTTAGGTTGTCTTGGAATAGACAAAGAGTCCCACATGGACATGGTGAAATTCACCTTCTTCATATTGTCTACAATATTATAAGGCGCTCTATTGTGTACCCTTTGTTGTGTCCTTGGCATGATAGGCTCCACCTCTTTGAGAGTCTGGTCTTCCTTGCTTGTGATGATAGGAACTTTCTTAGGTGTGGTTGGAATAGCTTGCTGTAGTGGTTCTACAGATGTAGTGGCCTTAGTACCAGAATCTGCTCTCTCCATGTCTTGAGCTCTTCTTTTTTCTCTTGTATAGGCAACAAAAGTAGCTTCATCATTGACTCCATTGAAGTCTGGTTGCTCCCAATTGAAAAGAGTGGTCTCATGCTCTTGTGACTCTTGTTGTTCTTGGTGAGGAACTGACCCACTAGAAGAAGCCTCTAATTGAGCTTGTGAGGTATTTTGAACCATTAGAGCTTGGTTCATCCATCCATTTGAACATGTAGCCTAGTTGTGAGGCTGATTACAAGGAAAACACTATTCATTATCCATAACCATATTATTTTGACTAGGAACCATATCCCTCACTGGATTTGCAGAATTAAGAGATGCAGGGTTATATGGTTGGAATGGTCTTTGATTGAAACTTTGTCTTTTTCCTTGATAGCCTCCTTGGTATGATGGCCTATTTTGCTAATAAGGTTGTCCCTGATTTTGGTATTGCTGACTAGGACCTTGGCCTTGTGGTTGAAATGGTGGTCTGATTCCTTGACCTTGCTTCTTCAAATTTGTGACATCCTTAGTCAAGGTTTGCAATAAGTTTGTTATTTTTTGCATACTAGTTTTCTGACTATTCTTTATCTCCTGCAACTCTTGAGAGAAACTTGCCTTAGCATGTTCTTGGCCACTAGTACTAGCTTGAGGTGCTGATATTATGGGAATAGGGGTGAATGGAGGTACTTGTGCAGGTACAATGGGCTGAAGACTAGGGAAGATAGGCATGGGAGGTCTTCTTTGTATCATGCCTGCCTGAATTAAATAGTTTTCAGCCCTGACAGCAATGTCAAAAGGTTGGGGTAAAGAGGTACCACCCATAGATTGAATCATGACTGAAATTTGACCATTCAGACTTTGTAAATAATAAAGGAAAGCATGGTCAGCTGATGGTCTTATAGAAACTGGGATTCTATTCCATGTTTTAAGGAATCTACTATTGTAATCTATCATTTGTTCTTGAGGATCCCTCTTTATAGTTGTTAACTATTCAACTAGAGACAAATTATCTGATTTATCCTCAAAATGTTTTCTTAATGCATCCCTTAATTCATCCCATGAAGTAATAGAACCAATACTTAAAGTTCTAAACCACTCTAGAGCCTTACCTTTTAGAGAGGCTGCTAATAATTTTATAGCCACATCTTCCTGGGTTATGTTATGTATGCTGCAGATGGTGGTCACATCTCCTATGTGCTCAAAAGTTGTTGTTTGCCCTTCACCAGTGAAATTAGGTAAGCTTTTTAATGCCACCAAGGGCACATCATGATGCACAGCAAAATTTAATGGACTCCCTTGATTGAAAGGTGCAAAGGCAAAATTTCTAGCCATTATAGGGGCTACAATCTACAGATTGACAACTATATGAGCTGTATTTTCTAGATTTGAATCCTCTTCTAGATCTCCAGTTAGATATCTACCTCTTCTTTTGGAATGAAAGGAAAAAGGTCTCCTTTCTGAAGTATCAGGAGGTGTTGATTGGACTCTCCTTGTAGGGGATCTTCTTTGAGTTGACCTACCTTTGTGACTTCTTCTTGAGGGAAACTCTAAAAAATTGGTGGGTTTTGAGCTTCTAGTCTCAATCTTTCTCATAAACCTTAAACAAGGTTGGTCTAAATCTTTGAAACCAATGGAGTTGCCAGCTATACTTGGCAAAACAACCTCTAAAGGTCTGTATTATGCAATCTGCATATCAGAGATGACATAACCTTTAGCAATGAACTTCTTTTATGGTCCCACCAGGTGTGCCAAAATTGTTATACACTAAGTTTGCACCCTTGTTTCAAGATCTTTTGGTCTTGATAACTTATTATAACATGGGAATCATCTCTAGGTTGTGGGACCTATGCTAACCAAGATGAAACCTCTAGGTTCTAGGCTGGTTGCTCTTGGATTATCACCTTAGTTTTCTCTTCGATAGGAAAGTAAATCTTTGAGGGGAAAGGGTTAGAAGGAATGCATGAAAGGAAAAAAAAAAATTGAAAGAAAACTATCCTACTAGGTGATGCACCAAAATTAGGGGTTTGGATCTTAGTATAGAGGGATGAAATCAATGAAGGACTTAGGTCTAATAGGTCACAACTTACTAAATAGGCTTGCATAAGTATTTCATAGGAGGGCTTGAACATTAGACACAACCTATGACCTACAAGCAGACATTCTCTTCAGTAAAAGGGCATAGGAATGAGACAGAATGATAGGGGGCTGAAGAATACCCACAAACTCATTCAAATCAAATCATACATAGTAGTACACATATAAGCTGAAAGTAAGAGGGATCAAGAACCCTAACTTTCCATTGAAAATAATCATAAACTTCAATCCAATGAGAGATCATCCAAACAAGGAAGCACAAGAACATGAAGGATTGTCACAAACTACCTCTACAATATTTGTATTATCAATGGGAGATTTCATAAGTAGGAGACCAGAGGGTAGAAAAGATACCACAGATAGCCTTCTGAGAAAGAACTTCTTTATTTTTACAAATTTCAACTCTGAGCTCAAACACTCTCAAAAAAACCTTATATACATCACTCAACTGCACGCAAGTAGGAGTCAAAAAATCTAACTAGGGTTACCAATTTTACAATAGAATATCAAACCCTAGGTACAAACCCATCAAAATATTCTGAGAAAAGTTGACAAATAGGTCCAAAATCTCATGATAGCATATCTTTCTATACTGAATCCACCTGTAGACACACCATCTTCACCAACAATTTCACCTGCAACTCCAATCAACCATGAATTCTCTCAAAATCAATCATACCACTATGGAGAAAGGACTACAGAAATTATGGTGCCAAGCCCTTATTCATTAACCCATGGCATCAACACATAGTATAGGACTCTACAACACTGACAAAGATCACCTCAGAGTCCCTCACAACCACCTTTGTCCTTAGAAATTAAATCCCTGAGCTACCGAGTGCCGTGCATGCAGAGAAAGCTTGAAAAACCTTCAAAACCTTGAGACAAAAATTTAAATTTGAATTCCAATGGCTAGCCAAGCTCAAAATTAAAACATGACCGTCGATGAAGACTTCTCCTGGTAGATGAATGGCCCAAATGCATCTGAAAACGGCTTGAAAACCTAACTCTGACAAGTCAAAGCCATCATGGAGGTCAACGGCCAATGAGAAATGATAAAATTGGCATGTCAGCATATTTGGACCCACCTCGATCCTTACTACAAACTTAACTCTAAGTTTACCCTAGGTTCACCTTCCCCTTAGTTGCTAGGTCGCTTGATCTTTCCTTAACTCTGGTCTGGTTAAGCGATTTAGCGAACATTGCAGTCACTGAATCACTGAGTCTTTTTACTAATCCTGGTTACATTAAGAGAATACGATAAATCCTTATTCGCGTAACCGTGCAAAGTTTTACCAACCCTGAGCCCACCTTGACTTTTCCTTCCTTCAGTTACTCGACATCGCTTTGACTGCAAACCCTAACTCAGCATTCACCTCAGGTTCCCCTTTTTTTCCTTTAGTCGCTGAATCTCATGACCCTTCACTAACTCTAGCTTTATCTAGCAATCACGTGACACCTTATCCACGCATTCGCGCAAAGCTTTACTAACCCTAGGCCCATTGAAAATTGCATTATCACCACCAGCTCGGTGAATAAGAAATGAACACATCAGCATGGTATGGCACATTGGATGCACTACACAAATCAGCTCAAATCTGACGGTGGTCGCATGATCGCAAAGGGGAGGAAAATCCCTTACGACCATGCGACAACCGTAGATTATGCTACACTGAAACTTTGGGCCCACTTATCAGATCTTTGACAATAAAGCGAGATCAACGGCTAACGCATGATCTCATCAGCTTGGAAGAATCCATGAGATCATATGACAACCATTAGATCTCCACTGGACTAATCACTTGGAAATCAGACTGCCAATCATAACATTAACTGCTCGCCCGATTGCGTGAACACGCAACTGTGAGAGAACTAACTGCCTACCAGATCTTGGAAAGTTAAGGAACTACCTGCCAAGATTGGGAGATTAAGCAATTGGACCTTGTGAAGAACTGGACCCCACCCATCGTAGTAGTGCACATAGACACCATCCGATGTGAAAGAATTTGGCAAGCCTTAGAACTTGAATATCTCTCTATTTTCAACACTTTAGGGTATGCGATCAAAACTAGAACAAGGTGACACATTAAAGAACATAAGGTTCAGATTGCAAGCCATGAAACTTTGAGGATCTTGTTTGCAAGCTAAAACAAGTTGCAGTAGGGCAGGACAAATACAGAGGCCAGAGAACATATCATATGGGCATGAAAATTTTAGGAGTGCCTGGCAAGACAAAAACATAGACCTAGGAATGAGTCTGGCCAAATTGTATAGAATAGGCAATTTTGGGCAACAATCATACAAATGGTGATGGAATATATGGATATATTCTCATCCCTTTAATTTAGTGAAGACGTAAAGAAATACAATTCAAAGTGGATTAAAGATGTAAAAATGTTAACAACTTTAAAAAGTGTTTTTCAATCATAAATCAAATGTGCATTGCAATCTTACAAAAGTATTGAAAGCCAACCTCTAATTAAGGATGTTGTAAAATTTCTATAAAATATAAAGAATTGTAAGTTGCTAGTTCCATATCTTCAATTTTGTTCATGTCAACAAAACTTGTATTGATTGCTCTAAATTAAAATCAGCTAAGGAGCTCAAGGATTGAAACAATAATTTATAATCATGTTTGTTTAGAAAGTAGTGGCTTACAAGTCTTTCTACTCTCAAGAGATTTTATGAAATCACAAAGTAAAGGGCGCTTTCAATGCCTTAAATAGGATTTCTTGAACATAAATGAAATAGTAAGGATAGTGAAACCCTCAATGGAAAATTAATTCCAAATGGGCTCAACTTTTGATTTTGGGTTTCTAACTAGGCCAACTGAGGTGGTGAATTAAAAAAACATTGGGTGTGGAACACATGTAAGTAGTCATTAATAATCACATTGAAACCATCAAGAATACAAGTAATTAAACCCTTGATCCCCAAAGGTGGAAGTCAAATTATAATTTAAAACTCTTAACATTGAATTTGTAACCCTATAACCAATCAAATAAAATAAATTCTATATACCTTATGACTAAAGTTGAAATTAAAAATCAAATAACCTATGAAACCGTTAACTCCCTATATTAGAATTGAAATTGAAAACATTTGTATAATATAATAATTAAGAATGTAAAATGAATAAATTAAAATGAAATTGGAAAGAATTGACAACCACATTGAAACCATCAAGCAAATAAGTTAGTAATCCCTTGATGTTGGAAGTGAAATTATAATTCAAAAATATTAACACTAAATCTACTTGCACTACAAATAGTAAAATGAAATGAATTCTATATCTCTTAGGACTGAAGTTTAAATTAAAAAATAAATAACTTATGAGAACCTTAATTCACTAGATTGGAATTGAAATTGAAAACAATTCGGAATAGAAAAAGTGAGAACCTAAAACTAATAAATTGGAATGAATTCAGAAGCATTGACAATCACATTGAAACCCCAGGCTACAAAAAAGGAAAAACTCCTACGTACACCCTGGTCACACCAAAATGAAAAGTTTTGCTTACCCTTGGCCAAAAGTTATCCACACAACTTCTTACACCCTTAATCCCCGACAATGAAATATAAATTGAAAATCCTTAATACTAAATTTGAAAGCCTACAACAAATAAAATAAAATTAATTGTATATCCTTTAGGAGAGAAATTTATACACAAAAAAAGAAAACTTATCAAAGCCCTATCTACCGAATAGTGGAAATGAAATTGCAAACCCTTGACAATAAAAATAAGAAACTAAAATTGATTAAATTAAATGAAGTCAAAAAATTTTAACAACCATATTGTGACCATTAACCAGATAACTCATTAAACCCTTAATCCCTAATATTGGAAGTTAAATTATAAACCCTTAATAGTAAATTAGAAATAGCACAAGTGATAGATTGAAATGAACTATATATCATCGCACATGTTTCAACTCAGAACTGGGGAAAGAGTCCAACATGAGTGAGAATGGAAGGAATGTTAGATGTCTAGATCCATGTAGAAGAAGGCATATTGAATGGCTTTGCGATGAGTAATATAGTCCCATTAAGGGGCATTAAGGTGACTTGACGTGTAGTAAATGAGGTTGCATGTTATAGAGTAATGTGGCCCATGAAGTATTAGTGGTCAGGGTGGTGGCTAGGGTAACCACTAACACGTTGATCTTTAATAGTGGAAACAAAATTAAAAATAGCTAACACTAAATTAGATAACATATTAAACCTTTCATGCTCAATATTGGAATTGAAATTGCCTACATCTACAACATTGAAATGAACAATGCAAAACTGACAAATTAAAATAAATTTATAAAATAATAAAAAACACAATGAACCCTTAATTTCCAAGATTGGAATTGAAACCATCTATTTGTCCTAAAGTAAAAGGCAAATAGAAATGAATTCAAAAATCCTTAACAATAATATTGAAACCAACAAGTAGATAACTTATTAAACCTTCGATCTTTAACATTGGCAATAAAAAAAAATTCCTTAACACTAAATCCAAAACCATCCAACCAATAAATTCCAATGAAATGTATATCCTCTAACTGTGAAATTTGCAAATTCTCAGGAGTATGTCAACTCAAGTCTTGTATGAATAGTCATGGATTCCAAAGGCCCTGTTTGGTTGGAGAATTAGAATTTGAGTCAAAACCTCATTATCTCAAATTCAGGTTTTGAAATTCTAGTTTTGTGTATTTGGAAGATAGTTTGGACCATTTGGTTGACCCGGAATATGGCTGAGACAATCCATCTTCTGTGTTTGGTTGCCATTTTTTAAATTTGAATTAGAACTGAGAAATTCCTTTTTATGTGTTTGATTTGCAATTTCAAACTAGAATTGTAATTACATTATCCATTTTCTATGCTTTCTTCTACATTTTGAATTAGAATTAGAATTTGACAAGAAAATATTTAAGTTTTTTTAATTATTATATAATGTTTTAATTTAATATTTTATTTATTTTGTCCATTTTTTATTTATTTATTTTAATTAATTTATATTTTTATATAGTAAATCATAAACAAATTTTTTTTTTTTTTTCAATATTGTGAATAGCAAACTTAACTTTTTAAAATAATTTTATACATTATCATAAAAAATATTATAACAAGAAAATAATTATAGCATTGCTCGATATCACATCAAAATATAAATAAGTCATATAGTCCACACACACACACACACACACACACACACACACATTTATATATATTTGCATTTAATGACCCAACAAAGTACTATGATTGTTACACAAAGTAAACATCATAAAAACATGACATCGACTTTATAGGTAGCCTCCACTTTTGCAATAGCTTTCTCGAGCAGTTTGCAAGACTTGCATTCATCATCCACAATAGGTATATGTGTAGAAGGTGCAGACGATGTGGACAGCAATGGGGTGTCATCGAGCCACTGAAAGTAGTCACATCCACTGCCATCCTATAATATAAATCTAAGTTATTCCTTCTATAATGAATAATATTTATTCTTTGTAAACATTTAAATATTGTGCAATTAACAACCTTTTTCTTATTTATGTAAGTCCAAAATTTACACTTTGGATTAGTGTCTATGTGTGACATCCTCAACAGGCAACATGCTCCATCACCATAGTAACACATAGGGACATTTATCATAGCCATCACCATTGTATCAAACAAATTTTTGTTCATTCATACTATTTTTGTTCATTCATATAACATGACTATATTCTATCAGTACAAATTGAAAAGGTTTCATTTATGTTGATACTATGAATTTATACAAAAAATATAATGAAACAACTATATCATCACATAGAAGATGGGGAAGAAAAATATCCATGAACTAAATGATGGTGTGAAAACACACCGTTAAATAAGAAAACCCAAGATCCATGCTCTATGCCCTTATGCCCCACATTCGATGAGAAAACATCTCATATCCCGCTCATTCTTCCCATTACTTCCCATATTGTTAGATGGTCAATCTTGCATCTACAAAGTAAACATCATAGAAAAACTAAAACTTGTTTATTTTTAAATGGAATACACCAAGGAGTACCATTAGAAATATTGACCATTTACAAACATAAACAGTAAACAATGGATATTTTTTGCATCAATGTTTGAAATAGCTTTTGGATTTGATTGTGTAGATAGTTTTGGATCACACTCTGTGATCCATCATCGGGATGAAAGAGAGAAAAATGTTTTCAATAGACCAAAATGATGGACTTTTCTTTCAATCATTTTTCTGTCTTCGATCCCGATGAAGGATCACAGAGTGTGATAAAAAATGTTAATGCCAAAAATATCTATAAAATTGAATCCAGAAGCTATTTCAAACATTTTTAATGTCATCATATGTGTAGACTCACTTTATCATCATATGTGTAGTCTCGGAACTATCTATTTCTATTTTTGTAGCTATCACGTAGTTTTTAAAAATGAATAAAAAATGAACAGAAATTCAGGATGAAATAGAGCATTGAACAAAGTAGAATTATTCCACTTAATTTCATAATGCAATAGTAATAACAAGATGGTTAGGGTATATACATACAAAATCATGAACAATACAGTCATCTACCAAAACACATTTATAAAACCATGTTTGAAGAACTAGAAATGGATAGTTATGAGAGTACACCTTAACAATGCATTAAATTAAGCATTCATCATGTGGTACTCCTTCGTGTATTCAACTTAAATATGTGAAAAGCAACAAGACTAGAAAATTTAAGAATGGGTCTATAAACTTTCACACTCATACCGAATCACAAGAGATGAAAGAGAGAATAAATAAATTTTTCTAAATTTCTCAAATAAATAATTAATGTATTTAACAAAATTTAATTTAATGTAACATCATACTACAGTACAAGAAGATTTTAATGCAGTATGATATTCATCAAGATTGACCTCAAATTGATCATTATTCCATAAATGGCTACTATTGTAATTTGTAATCTTGATGAACATCATACTCCATTACAAGTAGATCGTAATGTAGTATGATGTTCATCAAGATTGACCTCAGATTGATCATTATTCCATACATGGTTATTGTTATTCCCACAGTAGCCATGTATGAAATAATTATTATAAATTGCAACAATAGTTCATATCAAAAGTTTGGAGGTCTCTCACTATGACACAAAATTTGATGTTCTACCCATAATCAAGCTCATAAACATAATGATCTAAGATGTGAGTGGTGACAAAGGCTATTAATGGAGTGGCCATCAAAACTCAAGCAACCTCATTCTGCATATCAAATTTCAAAGAATCATAATAATTAATTAAAATATCATTAATGCCATTGCCAACAAGTAGTCAAGCTTGTATTAATATTTATTCTTTGTGCACCACAATTTCCTACCACAACTCTACATGTGTCAAGACAATGTAACTATATAGAAAATGAAGGTCAACACCATTATTTAATGTCTCCCATGACTTTTTTTTCATTAGACAAAACCTCTTATAAATATGGCACCATAAGACAAGATTAATTTCATGCTTTTCTAAGTTCTCAATCTTATATATATATATATATATATATATATATATATATATATATATATATATATATATATATATATATATATATATATATATATATATATATATATATATATATATATATATATATATATATATATATATATATATATATGCATATACATATATATATACATATATATATACATATAGATATATATATACATATGTATGTATATATATATATATATATATATATATATATATATATATATATATGTGTGTGTGTAGGTATATATATATATATGTATGTATATATATATATGTATATATATACATATACATATATATACATACATATATATATACATACACACACACACACACATAGGGGTGCACCTTTAAGTTCACAGCCGCTAGCATACATAAGAAAATGACCTCTAACAACTATATCATAGCACTTACATCCTTTTAATGGATACTCCACCAAATGTATATCAAGTGAACAATGTTCTATGCAATATGAATATCAAATATCAATCAACATACCCACACAACAGGGGAAAATCATGAATCTCAAGAAGCATTGTCATCATAGCAGGTACATTTGAGGTATAGTGGATTCATATAGTCCAATCAGTGGATAAACTTAACAACATCTTGAAGATTAGCTTAAAGCACAACTAACATTGAGTATAACATCATTTCACTCACAATGCATAAAATATCATAACACAAAATGCATCAAGTCCTCTCAAGGAGTTAAGCATGATAGAATACACACATACACTACAATGCAGTCACAACAACAAGCAATAGTCCAAGCACATCATAAGTCACAAAGAGTAGCAATGCATGCTGAAGTAGAACGTAGTTCAGGCACTTGAGAGAAAAGCGTAAACATAACTCAGCATTTGTAGAAAGAACACTTAGAATCATATTCATCATCATGGTCTATGATATTTCCCATCTCAGAATTTAGGTATACAATCAAGTTACCTAGTCTAATAAGAGAAAATAGCTCATCTTTATAAAATTTTACCTATAGACCCCTTTATAGTTTCATATGTTTGGGAATCAAGTCAGAAAATACTCTGACTATACCCTTGCGAGTACTGATAGGGTCTTTAGGAAACCAATTTACATTTCATTATCTCAGAATATATTTGATAAATAAAAACTATGTTTGATAAACAATCATCAACCATAAAAAATTATAAAAAATCATCAACCAAAACACAGTTGTATCAGTGTATATGAACAAATTATTATAAAGTTTCAACTCATGATAAAGTTTGATAAAGTATGTAGAAAAAAACTATAATCCACCATATGTAGTTACAATCCAGTCCACTCTCTCATCCTCAGTCATCAACAAGAACCCTTTGGCTCTTTCATGTTCAACCATGAAGGTGTCGTATACCCTCATGAATACACCTCGACTCAATTCAAGGATGGATTTGAGAGCATTATATGTGCCCTTCAAAGCATTGTCATCATTAGATTTATCAATTTTGTGAAGTTGAACATTGTTGATTCCATCTTTTATTTTCTTCATTGTTTCATTCATGGCATCCAAGGAAGCGGCCATACTTTCCTTCCTCATCTTTCCCACCCTAGAGTTTGATGATGTAGGAGTTCCTCTATCACTTCTAGTTGCAGTGGACTGATTGGAAGGAATATAAGGGTCTCCGTCCAAATCAACAACACTATCAAGATGTATACTAAAACCAATGTCCTCTTCATCATGCACATTGAATGGGTCTTCCATAGGGTTCCCTTCTTTAGTTTCATGGGTTGTTGTAGCTGCATTACCTTCATAAATGTTATTACCCACAATTGCACCCAATTCATTGAAGTATTGGAAGGGCTACCTCTTATACACTTTGGCATTTTTAATTCTCTTCTCTGCATGTTGGTATAAATAAATGGATTAGGTTCTTTTTCTTTCATTATTAACTTTATAAGAAGACAATATTATTTCCATCAAAATAGTAGAGAGATCACCATATCTTCAGAAGCTCATCCCACATGCTATCCTCAGCATCCATTCACTAAGTTGCCTCATTCCAAGTGAAACCACTTGTATTTCCTAGCTCTCTCATCACTCTATATGCAAGCTTCCATGTTTTAAACTTATTTTTGAAGTTGTCCTTTGATAGATTGAGGTTCATATCTGCGTTGAACTTCCTCTCAATGGTGGTCCATGCTTCTTTTTTGAATCCTTCATCACCTTTTCTTCCTAGTTGTATGTTCTCAAGGACCAAGTCAAGAAACTTGTGTTCCATTTCTTTTGTCCACATTATCTTCTCTAAGGAAGAAGATATTTGGCCCATGTTACCGATTTCATCCATGCTCAGCATTAGTTCTGTGTATTCCATGTTGTAGATTAGTTGATCACAATGTACATATTGTTGTTAATGGTATAAATATATTTTTGTTAATGGTATAAACATTGACCCATAAAAGTCCAATACTTCTAGATAGAAACATAAGAAAAAGGAAACCATCATGTATATCAAAGTATCTTCATACATTAGTTTACTCAAAAAAAACACATTGACCCATAAAAGTCCAATACTTCTAGATACAAACAGAAGAAAAAGGAAACAATCATGTATATCAAAGTATCGTCATACATCACTTTACTCAAATAAGACACATTGACCCATAAAAGTCCAATACTTCCATATACAAATAGAAGAAAAAGGAAACCATCGTGTATATCAAAGTATCTTCATACATCAATTTACTCAAATAAAACACATTGACCCATAAAATTCCAATACTTCCAGATACAAACAAAAAAAAAGGAAACCATCATGTATGTCAAAGTATCTTCATACATCAGTTTACTCAAATAAGACACATTGACCCATACAAGTCTAATACTTGCAAATAAAAACATAAGAAAAAGGAAACCATCATGTAGTCTTGACCCATAAAAGAATAACTATTCTCGGGATCTATGCTCTTCCCACATTCTAGTTTCTATATCATCTCATAATTATGCCCACTAGTCTCTATCATGCTAAGACAACCCATATGTCTCCAACATTGGTACATCTATCCCATCACAATCATCTTCCTCTTTGGTGCCAATTTCTGATGGAATGTTGTCCTCTAACGTAATGTAGTTATGTAGTATGCAACATGCTAATACAATATGGGCTTGTGTCATGATAGAATAAGATGTGGCATGCCTCAAGATTACAAAATTCTTCTTGAGAATACCAAATGTATGCTCTACTAAGTTTCTAAGAGGAGTGTCGGTGGTTGAACAACTCTTGTCAAGAGTTTATTGGATTCTCTCTTGAAAACTCCTTCAGGTGGTAGCATGTACACTGATAAGGAGCAAGAAATCCAGGTGCATTGGGATATCCAACATCCACTAGAAAATATTTTCCTACATAAATAAAGTATATTATTAAAACTTGAAACATTGATTTCACCCTTCAGTATATTAAACTATGATTTGGCTTATAGAGGGGAATAATAAGAGGATCTTCTCTTGACAAAGTTGAAGCAAGAACATGACTATCTCTAGCAGACCCTTCCCAACTAGCAAGGCAATACTGAAACTTATAATCGAAGGAACACACACCCATAACATTTTGTGACGGGTTGCCTTTTCTATCATGATATTTACCTTGCATGTTGACATCGATGGTGACAGGTATATGGGCTCCATTGATAGCTCCAACACAATCCTATACAATATGATACAATCACCAATTCTATGGTCAACCAATAATATGATAAGGATTAAAATCCATACAAGAAATTTGTAACAACACAAGAATTACCTTGAAGAATGGATCTAAACATTTGTTCCCATAAATTTTAGGAGGAGTGTTTGGACTAGGTGGTGCAAAGAAATCATGGTGGAGTGCTAAGATAGCCCTCAACACCTTGTGGAAGTATCCGCTGATTGTCTATCCTGAGTGCCCAAAGTTGTGGCAATCTTGTGGTTCCTCAGATTGTGGCAAGGGTGTGGAGGAACATCAAAAGTTATTCTTCTAACATCAAGTGTATCGTATTTGTCAAGCTTCCTTTCAGCCTTAGGATAGTAGCTAGATGAAAGAAGGCTCCCCTACTCATGCGAATCTGATCATGACAATCCACATTATTGGAATGAATAACCATTCTATAAAAATAATTTCCTTTTATTATTTGTTTACCCATTTGTGCACTACCTTCTTGGACTACCACTACTTTGACTATGGTAAGACAATCAAGAAGAGCTGTGAGAAGATCAAAATATATGGTCTCCATAGCTACCTGTCCTAAAATGTCAATATTCTCAATAGGATCCATCAATGGTCTAAAGTGTGGACAAACACAATGATTTGAGCAAGGAGATATCCAGTATGAAGCACGAAGATAAAGTTTATAGTAGTACACAATCACAAATATATGCATCCATCCATCACATAAAGCACAAAAATGTACTTATAGACATGATCCCTACCAATCAACATAGTGTTACACATAATCAGTATATCGAGTTTCAAATCCTAATCTACAACTTGTACAAGGTAGAAGGTAGACATAAGATACAGGAATTCTATACTTTGTTATTTTTTGTATTCCAAAGAGAAATATTGTTGGAGATCTATTTATCTATTCTTTAAGAATGATTTATTACTCCTCTTTATGAATAAAAAATAACATAGTGTTACATACAATTGCATCTATTTTATTTACTAGAATCTAAATATATAAGTATCCAAATTCTATGATAGAAAACTATATAAGATAAGATAATCTGAGCTTTGAATGTCTCAAACATTAGCAACATGTGCTTCTAAACATGCAATATTTTATTAGTTGAGCATAAAATGTGCTAATAGAGCTTTAGTTAAGGGGTGTGTATGCTCTGTAAAATATCCTACTACTTGTTAAAGTATTTATTAGTATCCCATATGCAAGGGACTGTAGTAGTTGCCTATATGGAAAAACCCTATATTTTGCATTGCTTCTCATTAGGAGAGACATCTTAGAATATTTGTAATTAGATTCTATGCTCTATTTGGAGATTTCCCCTTGAAGTAATGTTGCAGAGATAACTGTGCCATGGATCTCTCTAGATTTTTTGAGATAAGCCCTTGCTAATGCTCAGTCAAATCATAATGGTTGTATACCATCCATGAGAATAATGTGCCCAAGTGTGATCTAGAGATCATTTGGGTTAAATTGAACCTCAACATTACTATCTACACAAGCAATACAACCCCAATCTGGGTCCCTACCATAAATGGTAGCCTTTGTCAATGATGAAGATGCCACTGATTGAGGAGACATTGCTGCTTCTAATTCATTATTGGAACCCATCATTGTCACCTCAATCAAACATGTTGCATCCTCACCATCTAATGCTATTGAATTTTTTAAACCTTGCAACACAACATCAAGAGCTTCTTGTAGCTAACTAGCTTTTGAATTCTCAACAAAAGTTATTTCCTTGGCTCTAGACGTGCCACTAGCCAATGCAATAATTGAGTCATTTGTACTCGAGTCTATGTCAACAGTAATTTGATTGAAGCTTCTATTTACTACTATCAAGACCATTTTCCTACATACACCTATATAAAGCATCGCACCCAAAGTCATAACACTAAGCATTGTAGCTAGGTTTGGATGAATCATTCATGAGCCTTTTTCAATGCCATTGATTCCCATAGTTGCCAAACCTATCTAAGTCTCAAGAGATACACTTTTTCTCACAAGATCAATTTTTGTGATAGTTATAGTTGCAGAATCAAATCCTTCAATGGATGACGATAACAAACCAACAAATTTTGGTAGTGATTTTAGTAGAGATTCCTTTTTCTATCTGATCAAAATGGCTTCCAGACTAACTTCAAGAAGCTTGGAAATAGCTCTAGCACAATCTAGAGTATCTTGATAGCCTACATCACCTGTTAGGATTAGAATTTTTTCCTACTACTCTAAGTCCACCATACATTCTAAGTACAATTATGGATACTCTAACCCCACTCAAGTTCTAAACCCTTAGTTTTTTTATAAAATAAAAATGGATCAAAATCCTATACATCTTTTTTCTTTCTCCCATAACTATTGGAGTGAACATTAGAGGCTGATAGATACCCTCACCATTCTAAGCAATTGGATCTATCTTAGAGACAAAAATATCTAGATTAGACCTATATTTTAATTCATATTCTTGATGAATATTAAAATTTTAATACAAAACATTAGCATCCTCCCTTAGAATCTTCTCAATTAGACATTGATGGGTTTTTTATCAATAATCTTTTCTAGGAATAAGCTGATTTCAATATAATAGTTTGTAACTGGGTGTCCCTGAATGGAAGGACCTTCTAGTTTAAACCAAAAATTAACAATGATATTGTCTCCATTTATAAGTGAGTACTCTTTAAACCACTTTCAAACTAAATTGATCATGTATTATTTATGACTGGGGTTGTTACATTGGTATTCTAAAAAACTTGACTATTGTTTGGATGGTAGCCATACACCTTTAGTTTCTTTTTTGATCCATGGTAGTATATGTCATTGGCATGTGGCTTTTACCTTTAAGATCATTGTTCCTTTGATTTTATGATATGTTGTTTCTCTTCCTTTTTTTCTTACTATTGTAACTGCTTATGACCTTGAAAATTAATAACATCATAGTATGCCTTGTTTTAAATGAATCATTCTCCATAATTGTTCATACCACAAGCCCCTATCATTTATATGATGTTCCTTTCTTATACCTCACATTGTGATTACATCACTTAGTTCTATGATTTCCCTCTTAACTTTTTTTGGAACATCAAGTAGTAGCATGATTACTTTGTTGGTATTATTGTATTTACACATAGGAAGAGTGTTTTTACTCTAATTTCTAATAGACTATTATCTTTATGTTCCTTGCAATCTTCTATATTATTTCCATTTGAATCTATGTTATCGGCAGAGATTAAAATATATGTAAATATAAAAAAGATTTGCAAATTGTTGTTGGAGTATTTTTGCATCTATTTACTGGTGGATTTCCTAAAAAGGGTCTTCACAGCAGGGTAAAAGCACAAAGTTGTGTCACGTTTCAGGACAACTTATCAGCATAGCTGAATTTGAGTATTTCTAACTAAAATTATTTTTTGTCAAACATATGGTCTAGCTAGATTCATTATAGCTAAGTTAGATAAGTTCTTCACCTTTTCCAATTGTAAATATCTATTAAATGAATGTTTTATAACAATTACTAAAGAAATCAAATTATTTTAGAAAAGCGATGTTTCAATAACTCTTACTTTTTTTAATGATATATTTTTACAAATATAAAAATACCCTTTTTTAGAGCACGGATTCAAGATTATCATCATTTAATTCTTATAATATTTTAATTAGATTTAATATATTATA
Organism: Chamaecyparis obtusa; assembly: GCA_027943335.1. Classification (NCBI taxonomy): domain Eukaryota; kingdom Viridiplantae; phylum Streptophyta; class Pinopsida; order Cupressales; family Cupressaceae; genus Chamaecyparis; species Chamaecyparis obtusa. The sequence goes on along the minus strand of BSBK01000328.1, from coordinate 80,636 downwards.
ATGTCAAAATACTGCAAGTAGGTATTTTAACATTTGAGAACGAGATGCTTCAAAAATAGAAAAAAATAGTAAATCTTATCAAAAAAATTGAAAATCTATATTTAACACTAGAGGAGATAGTTATCTTCAAGAGTGTGTAATTTATTTTTTGAATGGTGTAGATTTGATAGAGGAAATTTGGCACAAGATGAAAACTGTCAATTTCAGGTATGTTCGACTTTGAGTAGTTATATTAGAGAAAATATACATTGAAAACTAATTTTTCTTCTTTTATGCACTAGCTATACATTTTATCTATGACATATTTTGAAATCAAAGGAAAAAAAGATTATTTGCATATATTTTTTTGTTGCGAACAAGACCCTCGTTTTTCAGCATTTTTCAGCAAGTAAAAAATGAAATTTAAAAATTTAAAAACTATGTGAATTCTTGTTCAAATAAAATTAAAAAAATTATAGGCATAAACTTCATCCATTTTTACACATTTGATTAGTTTACATCATCTCCAAATTTTAAACATAAATGCCATTTTTATGTCATTAAAGTTAAAAAATTTGTGTGTTGTTAACCTTTTCCTTTATAAAAGTGTGACACAGCTTTGTACTTTTACCCAGCAGCATCTAAAATTGTCATGTATGTTATTTAAGCATTTTTTAGGTCATTAAGTGGCATCAAAGAAAAAATCTTGCCTGCCTATGGAAATGAATGGGAGGGGGAAAAACCTGTGACCAACAAAGAAAGATCATGTTTACGTCACAATCAAAATAATTTGCAACTATATTTTAGAAGGGAAACTCTCAAAGGTGGATCATGCTTAGTCCATAAAAGATTATATGGTAGTCGTTTGCAATGAGAATGGATGAAAACACTGGAAATGAACTCTAGAGAGAGAAGTGTTTCATTAACAAAGGGCCACGAGAGCCTAACCATAGATATGCCTCAGTAAGGGCTTAAGTCTATTACATAGAAGGCATCTCATGAGGAGAATGAGCCTAAAGAATCAGAGCCCTAGCAAACCATGGAAGATGGTGACAATATATTGAAAGGAAAATATACATTGAAAAGAAAATATTTTTCAAAAAAATCAAACCCTCAAGCCATATACAGGATCCACAACTTGAACCAGATAAAAGCTACAATACACAAAAGAAGCAAATGAAAATGTGAAGATGGAATCATTTGCCATCGAAAAACCTGATTTGTAGAAAATGGTGGAAGATTTGTAGAGAGCGCAAGAACAGTGGAAATGATGGAAACTCTTTTAGCATAACACAAGCTGGGGAAAAGGAGGCCAAAACCCCCTTTGAAAACCCCAAAATGAATGTAGGAAGTTAGCAGACCCAACAGAAAATTCCAATTTGCTTTAATATTTTCCAAAACCAGATCTGGTTTTTGAATTCCACCTTTTTGGTGGGAAGATGTTGCCGCCCATTTTAGGAGAAAAACTAGATTTTGAAGCCCTAACCCTAAATTGCAATATTGTGTCCCAAACGGCGGATTTGGTTAAAAAGCGGAAGTCCCGCACCCAATTCCGGTCAAATTTCGGCAACCAAACAGGCCCTAATGGATAATAATGGATGTCAAAATGAGAGGCCTTGATGTCCTTTTACACTCATTTTAAGACTAAAGTTTGTCGTGCCAACCATAACTAAGATCCATAAATAAAACACCCCTTAATGCCCAAGGACAAGACATGGTAGGGTTAATTTTAAAGTAGTTCTGGAGCAGTGTGCAAAGTCTTGGGAAAAGAAAATGACAGATGTGAGAACTCGAGCATAAATGCAGTTGGATCTAGAAATCACTGAAATGGGTCCAACAGGTTGTAAAGCCACCAATTAATAGGTGCTAACTTTTTAGGACGGTACATTTATAGAACTTTTTTATTATAAAAAATACATAGAAAATGATCACAACTTAAAATCTGATGTTTCTTCTTTGTCTAATATCATTTGCTGGTCTATTATATTCATTTTGTAGTTTATGAAAATTTTTAATTTAGTGTATTACTTTCTGTAAGTATTATTCTTTTAATCTTGTTTTGATTCAATAAATAAGAACCAACTTAAAAAATCCACTTCATACAAATTTCATTTACCCAGCATTTTGTTGAGGCTGATTCTGCTGTTAGTAGACTCTGTTTGACAATGAGACGTCATGATTTTTTTGTCACCATCTCTACCGTTAATCTCATAGAAGTGTTTTTTATTTGATGATTTTTTCTTACATTTCATTGAGTTTTTATTCTTTAGATTTATTTTAGCTTTTATTCTTTGAACTTGTAAGAATGTGTCGTTTAATTCTATAAAACTATTTCTAATTATTGATCATTGTCCTAAGATCATACTTTTTTAGTTTATGAGCATCTTTCATATCACCGTAAGACTTAATTTCTTTGTGCTCGTCTTTAATTTTATTTTATGTTATGTCTCAGAGTTTTCTCACTTTTTATTTCAAAGCTACAGGCTTTATTCGATTTACATGTTAAATGCACCGCCCGGCGATTAGAATATGTGAAGCACAAGGAAAGTCTACTTTTCAATTTAAGTCTTAGTGGAAAAGAAAAATAATATACCGGCACTAAAACCTCCGTATTTTCATATCTACATATTTTTTATTGTCAATACACTGAAGCGGCAGCTGTAGGGAGATTGTTTTTGGTTAGATTATTTTCCTTAAAAATTTCTGCTTTCTAGGGCTTTGTAATATTGTTTCTGCAAACTCTATCCATTTAAGTCACTTGCAATGGAATATGTTTTTCTGAGGAATTCGTACGGTGCAGGATCAATTTCCTCGTGGTTTAGTTCATTCGAAAACAATGGTCTGGTTACCAGTTAAGTAAATGGCATTGGCTGTGTAGTTTTATATATGGCAATATATTTAGATCTAATTTTCGTTTATTGTGAATAGATTGAAGCGGGAGAGATTGGTTTTGGTTGGAGTAATGATCCTTCTCGAAACTCTGCCCATTTTTTCTCAGCGCCATCGTTGACAACACAACACAATTTGTGCAGAATCTTGAGGTAAGTTATCCTATTGTTTCAGTGATTTTTTCTGTACGCGGTCGAATCATTTTCATTGGGTTTTATTTTTATTCGAAGTCAATTCTCTTATTATCTGTTATTGAAATGACATTGGATTGGTGGTTTTATATATCGCAATATGTTTAGATCTACCTCTGGGTCAGCAGCTATACAAATTCTGTTTTGTTAGGGTTTTATAATGTAAATTTATATAACCATTAAATGTACAAATTATTAATACAAATAATTGTTGATAAATATATTAAGTTTTAATGTATAACATCTTTTTTCATTTTACCTGTGTATTGTTCTGTTTCATTTGTCTACACTCAACTACCATTTTTTTAAATTATAGAATAAATTTTACATTTATTTGATGATTTTTAGTTCTCCACATAATAGCAGAATTTTCGTCAACAAATGTAAGGTATCTCTAAAAGTAAATTATTTGCTTACGTAGAAAGTATGCTTATGTTTCTGCACAGAATTGTTGGTGACTATAGATAGTAATAGTAGGCAAAAACTATACATGACATAAAACCGAGTCTTTGATGGGCAACGACAATGCTTGAAGTGGCACAATAATTGCTACGATCCCTCAAGCTTCTCCAACTGCAAGACCTCATTATTAATGCTTCTTCTAATTCATATTTTATTGATTTTAATTTTAATCATTGTATATTTTTTATTGTAATTATATAAAATTATATACAACGGTTTTTTAATCAAAATTTTAAAAATAAATACAATTTAATTAAATAACAGTTCAAATAACAGTGTTAAAAAAATAGGACAAATGAAATACATGTTACTTCCTTTTTAATGTATGTGCTAATTTAATATAAAAGCAAAGAAAATAAGTTAAAGTTCAAAAATATGATTTTAGTTGTAATTTTAAACATTGGAGATCTCCTATCATAATTGTATAAAATTATATACCCATTTTTGTATGATCAAAATATTAAAAATAAATATAATATAATTAAATAGCAGTCCAGACAGGACAACAGAAAAGAGCAGCAAGATAAACCAGCTCCACCATACCTCATTCTCAATGCAAGTGCTAATTTAATATGAAAGCAAGAAAAATGAATAGAGAGCATAATTTTACTCGTAATTTTTACCATTGTATATCTCTTATCATAATTATAGAAAATTATATATAATTTTATTGTGTTACTAAAACTTTTAAAATAAATACAATATATTGAAATTGCCGAAATGAGCTCCATAATACATCCTTTTCGATGCGAGTGTTAATTTAATATAAAAGTAGAAAAAGAGTTATAACTCAAGAGCATAATTTTACTGGTAATTTTAATCATTCTATATTTCTTATCATAATTGTATAAAATTATTTATAAGTTTTTTTTGTTATCAAAACTTTAGAAATAAATACAATATAATTAAATAGCGTTTCCAATCTGGATTAAAAAAAGAACAGCCAGACAAATTAGCTTCACACCACGTTATTTTCAATGGAAGTACTAATTTAATATAAAAGAAAAAAAAGAGTTAAAAATCAAAAGCATAATCTTTTGATACAATTTTATGAATTAAAAGGTGAAGGCCAAAATAAGTGATATTTATTCGAATATTTGATTGAAACGCATCCATTGGTTTGGGTAACTAAATATACACGGTTTGTTTGGATTCTCGCCGTACAAAGCACGACGAGTTGGAACCTTTCGAGATAAGGTGAAAAATAATAATAAGAAGATAATCAAAGCATACGCACTCCCTATTTTCTACTTATGCGTATGTAATTGTATAACGAATTTCCTTGTTCTTGTATGTTTTCTATAATATCCCAGTTAGATACAAAGCTTCGACATTAATTTTCTAATTTAAAATGTGCCGACAAAGATGGGCCCTTGACTAAAACAAAACCGGCTGACCGTTTGTAGCAAAAGTTAAATTAATCCATTTACGTTAATGGTCTTTCCAATTGTTAAAAAAAAGCTTTCTGGGTTTCACCATTGCATACTAAGGATTGAAGAAAGAGATGGCTCAACCAGACATATAATTGAGCATATAAACTAGCAGTCATTTCTCATGTGTGCAGGTAAAGACTAGAAGAAAAAGATGGCTCAACCAGATATCCGTCACAGTCAAGGTGCGAAAGGATTTGGAGACTTCCAACGAGAAGGCAATGATGGAGCTGAAACATGGCTTACTCGGGTGCAAAGAAGATTTAAATCTTGTGAATATAAAATGTTACAAACATCTTCAAATGTTTCTATTTATAAGGTACCTGAATCCATGATGGCTTCGAAACCAGAAGCTTATGTTCCTCTAGTTGTGTCCTTTGGATTTTATCATCATAAGAAGGCGATAAATCTCTCGGTAATGGACGACCACAAGCTAGAAGCAGTAGAACGAACTTTGAAAAGGCTCAATGATATGGACGTCTATAAGTTGACAGCTGCAACTGGAACTTTAGACAAAAGAATCAGAGATTGCTACCAAGATTCAACTGCTGAATACGATGGAGAGACACTGGCCTGGATGTTTACCATGGATGCATGCTTTATTCTCGAGTTCTTTAGGGCCCTCAGCAAAGACATATTTATTGAAGAAGAGTCTTTCAGTGTTATTTTCCAGTGTGGGGATGGGAACGCTATATCATGGGCCATAAAGAGGGATATAATAAAGTTGGAAAACCAAATTCCACTATTTGTTCTCATATATTTGCTTCAATTGGAGCTACAAACCCATGAAAAATCAGTGTCCAAGTTAGCTCACATACTAAGTCACTTCCAAGAATTTAAAGGGTTCCCATTTAGTTTGGAAGTCTGGAAACACCAAATTCCATTCAAATTAGAAGAACACATCAGAAAAGGTGCATTTCATTTGTTGGATTTGTGCAGAATGTTAATTACAGATTTCTTAACACATCCACGTCCCCATTCTCCTTCTTTTACACTTTCAGTCACTAAGGAGCAGAGTAATAACGAAAGACTATCTACCCCTGCAGCGGAACTATTAAGAAATGTTGGTATCTCATTCAAACCAAGTGTAGATGGGAAACTGCTATTTTAAAACAGAAGTTTTAGAGGCAGTTACTATGTCCTCCCCAAAATCATAGTGGGGGATGACACTGAAACTATCCTACGGAATTTGATTGCTTATGATGAGTGTCAAAGATGCCGACCGTCCCCAGAAGCCACAATAATTTCCCAATATATAGGTATAATAGATGACTTAATCGAGTCTGAGAAAGATGTTGCATTGCTTAGGGATCAAGATATCATTGTAAGTCTGATGGGGAGGGATAATGAAATAGGGGACATGTTCCATAATCTAGACAAGGAAGTCAGTATACAGGCAATTGAACAATTTGAGGAGGTTGTTACACAAATAACAGATCATTACCACAGGGTACTGAATTTTTGGATTAGACAGTTCAAAGAAGAGTATTGCTCCAGACCTTGGTACTTTGTGTCTCTTCTGGTGGCGTTACTGGTTTTGGGTATAACTGCTGCACAAACTTATTATGGATCAAAAAGTAAGTGAAGTTATATTGTTTTTGATATGAATGACAGTATTTGCTTTTCAGAACTCTACTGGATACCTAGCATAAAACTATGTGCTGTCTTATACATATGTCATTGTTTAATTTTGCACATTTATGTTTAAATAACATTATTAATATCAGAGTAAGAATGTTCAAGTTATGTTTTCAGCATATAGATGTCCATATTGTCGGGTATCAAATTATTATGAAATGGTTTAAGATCTTGAATTCGTTGATAAACTCGTACACCTCAAGAGTGTTGTAAAACAAAGTGAGTAAAGAGGAAAAACACACCATGATGCTAGAGACATTGAGTGGTGTGCTTCTATGTTTTTGCACTGTGCTCCCAACTGGGTCTGGGCTCATTCCTTGACTCGTTTTGAGCAACCTCGGTTGTTGACTGCGGGCTCAGGATCTGATATCTTGAATACCGATTATAGTGATGGATGGGAGTCTTCATTTCCTACCCTTGTGGAGACTTTGGCTTCTATTGTGAGTCTTTGCAGTGGCAGGGGAGGGACTGATACTGCTTCTCTGCCTCTTTTTGGTACGGCGAATGGTACTTTTGCTGTTGTCTTAGCTTTTCTTAGTGCCCATTATAGTTCCTCTACTATGGACACTCTGTGGAGAGCGTTTTCAGTTTGGACTGCTGGAAGGGGTTTGTAGGTTTCTCTGTCGCTGAGGCGGTTTTCAACCCTCTGATTTTTAGCGAAATGGCTACCAAAGGACAGCCTGATGTCACTATAGTTCCCTCTGTTGTGGCTTCTCTTACAAGTGATGTGAGCTTGGTTTCTTTCTGGAGGATCCTGAAAATTTCCGCTAATGGTGGTACTAATACAGATAGTTTCTCTACCATGATTTTCTTGGGAAGAAAGATGGAAGAAAGCAGGTGGACTAGTGGTTTGTAGTTCTTACTTGGCTGGAGGTGGTTGTTGCCTGGGGATTCTTCTCCTTCGTATTATGGTGTTGTGTGTTTTACTAAGCCAATGTATGGGTGGTATGGTTTCTTGCTTGGCTCTCACTTGGCTAATACCTTTGCTGATCAGGGTTTGAAGAATGCTAATGGTGAGGAGTTTTGGGAGATTTCCCTGTCTCTACTCTTTCTGTGGTATAGTGAGGATAAGATGAGTTCTGTTCTTGAAGCTTCTTGTGATGAGTTTTATGGTACGGGGAGGCTATATGTTCCCCTGGCTGAGACTCAGGAGAAGTTAAGGAGGCAGCCTAGCCCTTTGGTTTGGTATCAGGATATGATGATAAAGCAAAACGCTCTTGGAAGAAAGAGGCATTTAATTTTTCTTTGTAAATCGGTTGATTGTGCCTGCGATGTGGATGGTAGAGTTGGGTTTGGGATATGGTCCTCTCTCTACGCTTTCATTTCTGTTGTGAATTTTCTTGATGATCCTACTTTCAGGGTTAGTTTTGCTGTTGGGACTCCCAGCTGGATTGTTTGGCTGTTGGATTCTCATTTTCCTTCCGCCAAATTTTTTGGGGCTTTGATGTGAATAGTAATTATGTTCCTAATGTTTCTCTTTATAAAGGCCAAACGGATGCTATCATTTTTAAAGTGCTCAGTTTGGTTTATGATTGTTTTTGGGTGGGCAAGTAGGGTGTTATTGGTGCTTGGAGAGTCCTTTTCTTTTACAGTTGGTCTGCTGCTGCTATTAGTTCCATAATCTTGACAAGGAAGTCAGTATACAGTCAATTGAACAATTTGAGGAGGTTGTTACACAAATAACAGATCATTACCACAGTGTACTGAATTTTTGGATTAGACACTTCAAAGAAGAGTATTGCTCCAGACCTCCAGACCTTGGTACTTTGTGTCTCTTCTGGTGGCGTTTCTTGTTTTGGGTATGACTGCTGCACAAACTTACTATGGATCAAAAAATAAATGAAGTTATATTGTTTTTGATATGAATGACGGTATTTACTTTTTAGATATCTAATGGATGCCTAGCATAAAACTATGTACCGTCTTATACATATGTCATTGTTTAATTTTCCACATTTATGTTTAAATAACAATATTAATATCCTAGTAAGAATGTTCAAATTATGTTTTCAGCATATATATGTCCATATTGTCGGGTATAAAATTATTATGAAATGATTTAAATTCTTGAATTCGTTGATAAACTCGTACACCTCAAGGGTGTTGTAAAACAAAGTGAGAAAAGAGAAAAAACACACCGTGATGCCTTTTACCAATCTATAACATTTACCACCAAAAATATCATGTATCATAGATTCGATCATTCCTTGATTCGTTTTGAGCAACCTGGGTTGTTGACTGCAGGTTTAGGATCTTATATCTTGACTAACGATTATAGTGATGGATGGGAGTCTTCGTTTCCTACCCTTGTAGAGACTCTGGCTTCTATTGTGAGCCTTTACAGTGGCAGGGGAGGGAGTAATACTGCTTCTCTGCATCTTTTTGGTACGGTGAATGGTACTTTTGCTGTTGTCTTAGCTTTTCTTAGTGCCCATTATAGTTCCTCTACTATGGACATTCTGTGGCGAGTGTTTTTCAGTTTGGAGTCTTGGACTGCTGGAAGGGGTTTGTGGGTTTCTCTGTCTCTGAGGCAGTTTTCAACCCTGTGATTTTTATCGAAATGGCTACCAGAGGACAGCCTGATGTCGCTATAGTTCCCTATGTTGTGGCTTCTGTTACAAGTGATGTGAGCTTGGTTTCTTTCTAGAGGGTCCTGGGCGTTTCCGCTGATGGTGGTACTGTGACAGATAGTTTATCTACCAGGATTTTCTTGGGAAGAAAGATGGAAGAAAGCAAGTGGACTAGTTGTTTTCCGTTCTTAGTTGGCTGGAGGTGGTCGTTGCCTGGGGATTCTTTTCCTTTGGATTATGGTATTGTGTTCTACTGAGCCAATGTATGGGTGGTATGGTTTCTTGCTTGGCTCGCCCTTGGCTAATACCGTTGCTGAGTGGGGTCTTCAGCGTTTGAAGAATGCTAATGGTGAGGAGTTTTGGGAGATTTCCCTGTCTCTTCTCTTTCTGTGGTATAATGAGGATAAGATGAGTTCTGTTCTTGAAGCTTCTTGTGATGAGTTTTCTGATACGGGGAGGCTATGTGTTCCCCTGGCTGAGACTCAGGAGAAGTTAAGGAGGCAGCCTAGCCCCTTGGTTATTTATCAGGATATTATGATAAAGCAGAATGCTCTGGGAAGAAAGAGGCGTTTAATTTTTCTTTGTAAATCGGTTGATTGTGCCTGCGATTTGGATTGTAGAGTTGGGTTTGGGATATGTTCCTCTCTCTACTCTTTCATTTCTGTTGTGAATTTTCTTGATGATCCTACTTTCTGGGTTAGTTTTGCTGTTGGGAGTCCCAGCTGGATTTTTCGGCTGCTGGATTCTCTTTTTCCTTCCCCCACTTTTGGGGGGGGCTTTGATTCGAATAGTAATAGTGCTCCTAATGTTTCTCTTTACGAGGGCCAGACGGATACTATCATTTGTAAAGGACCCAGTCTGGTTTATGATTGTTTTTAGTTGGGCAAGTAGGGTGTTATTGGTGCTTGGAGAGTCCCTTTCTTCCACAGTTGGTCTGCTGCTGCTATTGGTTGGACTTCTTTTGGTATGGCTTCAATGGAGGTGAAATCAAACTCCTTTGGAGGTGGGGTTCTTTATGGTGGCTTGGCTTTGGGATTAGCGTATTAGGTTTCTGTCATTCTCTTTCTAATTCCTTTTTGAGGGAGGGACTTCTCTTATAGAGGTGGGAATCTGTTATCGGATGGAGAAAAGGGGTTTCTATATGTTGTATTCTCTGGCTTGTTGGCATCTAGATGCTAGAATGATGTCTATTGCTTTTTCCCTTGAGTGTGTCTTTCTCTCTACTACTCCTAAGCAGGTGATCTCCTTTTCTTTGGAAGTGGAGAGCAGTATTGTGGTTGAGGTTATACTGAACTATTGGGAGATCCTTTCGAATAGCAGTTGGCTGCTTTTGGTTGTCAAGTCTAAGTTCTTATGGCAAGGTTTGGAATCCTTGAAAAAAAAATTTCTATTAGTACTTATGATTTACAAGATATGTATTGGTTGGATGGTTTAATTATTGTTGCTAGTCAAATAAATTTTATCTTATTCATGTGCAGCAGTTTTGAAATTTTGTCAAAGTTTAAGTTGCAAATTGAACCTTGAACCTTGAACTTGAATCTGTCGGTTCAAGGTTCAAAGTTCAATATGCATTTCTCCAAAAGCGTCATGTATAGGTAGCATCATAGTACTAAAGGCTTTTCCTCTCACGGTCACGTGTTTGTTTGTAAATGTTAAAATGAACTTTGAACTTTGAACCCCAAACTTTATGGATCAAGGTTCACATTTAAATCTGCACTTCAACAGCTTTGCATTAAAAGTCTCCCAAGTCAAGATTTTAGTCTCATGGTTCATAAATCTCTGAGCTTGATTATATATGTCCCAGGGGTCCACCAGAGTTGTCAAGTATGCATATTAATTAAAACATCACGAATCGTGTATATTGAACCCAACTTTATGGTTCAAAGATCGAATTTTGAGATGTAATAATACCCAGATATAAGCCGCGAGCCAAATATTTACCTACTGACAATGAAATGATTGATGTGACCAAAGGAGTGGTGCCACCTCAGCTCATGGGATTTCGTTACTAAGGAGAAGCGTGTATAACAGGGTATTAACATTTATTGCGGTGTAAAACTTGATTGAATGGAAGTTCTCTTGAATTGATGGGAATCAAAGTAAGTGTGTGGGCATTTATTTTCCCTCTATTTTCATTTATTTATTCAGCTCTGCTTATCTTCTAGAGGTGTTTTGGTGTGGTGAGGTAACATTTTCAAGAAGCAAGAAAATGGTGAGTTCTACAACAACCTTGGCCCTATAATTCCTTTAAGCTTCTTCATTTTAAAAGCAGAGAGCTAGCTTCATAGAAATCTTGCAAGATTTTGTTTCAATATGTCTATTTCAAAAGTAAAATTGATAAAGGAAAATAAATTTGCTCCAATCAGTAGTTGTTTGCCTGAGATGAGGGATACAGTGATAATGGATGATGATATTGGAGAAATTGTGCAAAGATTAAGGAGGACAGTTGACGACGCCATATCTGTCAAGATTGTAGAGAGTGCTTTGTTAGAAGCAGTCGGGTTCCCTGAAGTAAATTCATGCCCAGAGATAGTGATAGAGTGTCATAACATATTGTATCATCTTAAAATGGAAGCACTTCCATGTTAAGAGCATTTATCCCTCTGAGTAAGTGGTTTAGGGTCATATTATATGCCTTGAATTGATATTTGCTTTGATCTAGTTTTCTCCCCGCTTTCCACTTCTTTTCTGCTTCATTTTAGGTAAAATTAGGGTTAGGATCTTAAGGATTCTCCTGAATTTCCCTCTTTCATAGATCTATTTCTAGGTAGGATTTAGAAATGGATCCTCCTAGCCTTCATCACAATAATCATAGGATTTTATGTCTATCACTTACATTCTATCCTATTCGGGAATCAGTTCTAGGTTTCTAGGCATCCTCGGGACCTCTTGACTTGGTTCTGAGTCAATTTGGGATCAGGGTCAAGTTCAAGTTAGAACTTGACTAGGTCAGGGTCAAGTTAAGACCCTAACTAGGTCAAGCCCAACCTCAACTTTGACCCCTTCTTTCAAAATTCCAATTTCCAGAATTTTTGGGCTTCGGGCTTTCGGGAGATTTATTTTCCCACCTCTGGGTCAGCCATTTCAGGTTTTGGGATGGTAAATCTTTTAATTGCATTTAATCTAGGTATATTTTATAAAGGTGAGGACCCAATTGGGATTTAATTCTCCAAGGTGTCCAATCTAGAGGAGTGTGCCCTAGTTCACTATAAACGGAGGCCTTCCTCTCTCATTTTCACATCTTATCTCAAGCAATTTCATGATCAAGGAGCTCTCAAGCAAGATCAAGCATTCCATTCAGGCATTCAAGTCCTCTTCTCCATCAAATTTCTCCATTGAAGATCAAGGATTCAAGCGTTCAAGCCATTGAAGGGATTTGTTTCAAGGATTCAAGCGTTCAAGCCATTGAAGGGATTTGTTTCAAGCATTCAAGATTCATCATTCAAACCCTAGATCTAGCCATCATGATGGTGTGATCTTCCTTCAAGATCCTTTTTTTCATCTTCAAGATCTATTCATCCTTCCCTCAAAGTGGATTCCAAGCATACAACCATGGAGGTTTGATTTACATTTCTTGATGTTATGTTCAAGCTTTCATATCAACATACTTGATTACATTTCAAATACAATTGCATTATCTATTGAATTGCATAGCTTCCTTGTTAGATCTACTTCTACTACTTGCTAGCATTCTCCATTTCAATTTCAATATTAAGGTTGATTCCAAACCGGGGTTTGACCAAGGCAAACCCCCCCAAACAAACAAACAAACAAACAAACAAAACCATTTTTCTTGCAGGTATAGGTGTGGAATTTCGGATCAAAGAGTAGATTTGGATACCCTTTTCGCCAAACTTCCAGGATTTGTGAACAGAATCAAAATCAGACTTCAAATAAAGAATGTAGTATTTGACCTTTAATGAGGGTCAAATCCAATCTTGAACTTGACTTGGTCAGGTACAACCTTGGTCCTGACCTAGTTAAGTACAACCTTGACTTTGACCCAATCTAATCTCGGGAAAAGATTTCTTGGCTTTGTAGATCTTGCAGTTTCGATTCAGAATCGCAGAAATCAACAATTTTTGAGATCGTTTGACAGGGTTTTCAGCTGATTCATTTTCGGTGGTAAGTACCTTTATTTCTTAATTTCAATATTAATCACCTACATTTACTTTCTATATCAATACAATTTCATGTAAGTGTAAAATATTGGCTTTGGGGTCTCTTTCATGTGCAAACCATTGTTCTAGGACCCCATCCATATGTTATCCTCTACACAGATATAATAAAGCCGACATGTGCATCAACATAGAAAGCGATGAAGTCCTGGTGAATATTAATTGGGAGGTAATAATGGCTGCTTTTAAAATCCCATTAGCTGAGGTCTATGGGGATTGGAGTATTGATAAAGCCATAGTAGAATCTAAACATATAAAAAAGAGAATATAGAAATAACATAGCTAGAGACTGGTTGTTAAACCCAGAAAAAGCAGGTTCTCATCTACCTCAACCTCTCAAAAAAGATCACCTATTTAGTGAAGTAAGGGATATAACAGTAATGTTAAATAGGGTTAAAGGTAATCCCAAAGACATGAATTGGGAGGACTAGATGTACATTTTTGTGCAAGCCATCATAGATGATGGTAATGTTGTTGATTGGGCTGAGATTATAGCTGAACAATTGCATGAGAGTTTGTCCTAGCCAGCCCTCATTTCAAGTTTCTATATGTCCTCGTACCTCTTTTATATCCTTGCCTTCTATAGATTTTGGGATGGTCTACCACATGAGGAGTGGAATAGTAGTATGACCATTTATGAATACCGTCCCCTATTGCAAAAAGGAAGAAATCTCACAGGTTTCAAGAAAGTGCAGGATACCTTTATGTCCAAGTTGGTCTTTGAGCTAAGAGGAAAACCTAACTATAGGATATGAAAAGAAGCTATGGAATTTGTGAAGATTTAATGCAATTTTTATATACAGTTCCCCGGCTTTAGCTATTTGAGGGTGGGAGGCTTCAATGATGCTCCCCTGAAAATTCCTAGGTATTGTCTAGACAAGTGTATTCTACTTGAGGTAGGAAGACAATTGCTGATGGTAGAAAAGAAATACAAAGTTAAGCGAGGTATTGGTGCTGTCTTCCCACTAGAGATGGGTCATTACAGATTTTGATTAATGCATGATTTTTCCATCTTGATAAATGAGCAGAAAGAAATGAATTTCGAACCATATCATGCAAGGAATTATTTTGATAGAAAAGGTTTTGTGGAGAGCCATTTAAGGGTAGATGCTATGTTTCTTCATTAGCCATAATTAGAAGACTTCTCAGATGATTGCATAGATGTAAATGAGGTTACAAAGAGAATACGCTTGAGATTTTCTCTTAAACAAATTGTGCTTTAAAACTTCCTTCTAGTATCAAAAACATAAAGGATGGAGATGAGAATGTATTAGAATCAGAAGATGTGACACCTAGCACTAAAGTGATGGTTAGAAGAGTTGATTGGTTGGAAAGGAAGGAAGAAGATATAAATTCTTTGACTAAGGAGGTTTTTCAGAGACAAGAAAAATGGATTAAATCTTAAAGAAAGAAAATTCAAATAACCCTGGCCATGAGAATTAGGAGGATTCTGAGCACTCTAAACACTGAATCTTCCCCTATCCTAACTAATAAGATTGAACCATTGCTTTCTACAAGTATCTGTGATTCACCAAAAATCCCTAACATTGAAGATTCGGAGTTGGTTCCCGATGATACCGTGAGGTTTACCAGGCAAAGAAGTAGAAGAGGTGAGAAGGTGGACCCTTCTTTCTATATTATTCTTGATTCTGATACTAAAGAGCCCAATGTAAGGTAGTTCAAAAGAATGAAAAGAGGCAAAGTATCAACTATGGCCTCAGTATCAGCAGGAGGGAGTGAAATTGTAGGACAGCAGGACCCAGTCACTCCAAGTAATCCAAGCACCACTATTTTCTTATAGAATACAACTCCTAAGACTCCAATTTGGATGGATTTTTCTATGAACAAGACGAGGAACATCTTTCCTACCTCAATTCTTGTTGGTGACTTGGTTAGAAAATATCTTGGAAAATACCCAAGGACAAAGAAGTCAAGATAGAGTCTATGGTAGATATAGACCCAAATACAGGTAATTGGGTTGCATAGATATTAAAGCCTAACTTTGACAAGACTAGTGTTGAGGTCACTGAACAAGATTTTAGTGTAGAGAAATTAGACTTAGGAGTGTCTTCCAGGGTGGCTGATTTGAAGATTATGAATTCTGCAAAGAAGAAAATCAACCACAAAGTATTGAAAGATGCAGAAGATAAAGCTAAATTGAAACAAGCTCTTTGTGAAATGGAAAAATACATTTAGTAGTTTCAGAATCCTATTCCTCAGCCTTTGACAATGGTGCCTATAAATCTGGATGCTAAGTCTCCAAACAATCAAAAATTTCTTGATTAGATACACAAAGAGAGATCTCTCTCTAAAGCATTTTATAATTGGATGGGAGAGGTTGGTGAAATGGTTAACCATTTTGCACAAGCCTATGAAAATTCAACCAGTAAGTCTTCTTCTCTGGTGTCTACTATCGAAGCTAATATGAAACTCTGGTAAGGAAAGAGGGATAGTTTAGAGATAGAGATAAACAACATGGATGAGGCTTTTGTCTATGGTATAGACAAGTTTTTATCTAAAAAGGTAGTACCTGATGTCAATACCAATCTCTTATTTGTAGCCAAGGTTAATGAAGAGTGGTGATGTACTCTATTTGATCAAGGTATCAAGGAATCAGGACAGATACTGAAGATAGTAGCTTGTGTTGAGGAGGTTCTTAGCAACCATATAGACTATCTCTACAATTTATCCAAGGGTGAAGTAAAGACTGGCATTGATGAAGCCAAGATGAAGGAATGCTTCGCTGAGAAGGCACAGGGGTTAAAAGATGCGAAAGAAATGGTAGCATGTGATTTCTTAATTGTAGCCCAGGTGCAGTCGCTGATAATGCTCAGCAAGGAACAAATAAAGACATTGGAGACCAATTTGGAGCACTTGCAAAATTGCAAATGTATCTAGGAATAGAGGCTTGATCTTGTTTCTTCACCAAACAAAGAGATGCTAGAGAGATTCACTGCAGCTTTTGAGGAGTGGTTAGCTACGCACAAAGCAGCTGATGCCACCATCAATGCTAAGGCCAAGAAAAGTTAATCGGTTGATTAGTCTTTGACAAAGCAGTTCCAAGTAGTTTAGAGTGTTAGTTTCATTTCTAAGAATAGACTTTTAGTTACAAAATTGATTATGTCCTACGTGGCTATAAATTAATTTTTAAAGGACCTTGCAAGGGTTGGGTCTCTAGTAGTAGAAACTTAAAAGTTTAATATTTATTGCAAGTACTTTCGATGAATGGTTTTGTTTTGAATTGAAACATATGATATAGTATCTGCTGATATATATAGCAGATAATAGTATCTTTCTCAGATCAGTTGGTCTGGTTTCTACATGTATGTTGGTTTCAGTTGGAATTAATTTCATGTTGTTGTAATCGGTGTGTATGTTTCAAGATCATCTCTCCATTCTTCATTTTTATTTCAGTATATGTTGAATTGATCTTGCTGAGAGTGTTTTCCTTTGCAATCTTATTCATTTGGCTTAGATGAATGTGGATGTTTCTTAGAACTTGAATCTTTATAGTCATTTTATATGAGGAATTGAAAAGCCTTTAGTAGTTTCAGGTCAAAAGTATACATTATTTTTACTATTTTTCATTCTTTTCAAATAAATGGATTGTCAAGATTAATTTTTATATAAGGTAGCTACTCCTTTGATCACAGAGAGTTTAGTCATGAGTGACTAACTCAACTATTGTATGAGTTTTTCCTTCATTTTGGGCAAGAGTGTTAGCATATTGATATAATTTTAGTAAGAAGGAAAATATGTATACCAACAAATTTTTGGTGACTTCACTAGGGAGCAAAACAAGTAGACCAAGGCATAAATCTTTTCCATTTAATCATTAGTTATGGTGCTAAGTGTTGAAGTAATTCCTAGTCAACAAGAACTTCCCCCAGTGTTACAACTTGATCCTCACTTCTCTGATACACAAGAGAACATTATCGTTGATCGTAATGCAACTACTTGGAACTTGAGAACAAGTGGTCAACAATATCAACAAGTGAGGTTAGTAATTGAAGAGGAGGAAGAAATTGGAGAGTGGTTGAGACATTTTCCTTTGGCTCGACCAGCTGCTGTAGAAAATAGAGCAGCCCAAAGACCTAGATGATAGTTTTCTCTTTATTAATATATCTTTGTTACAGTCTTAATCAGTAAGCTGGTAGAAAAGTGGTATACCAGAGGGGATAAAGAAAAGGGACTAGTTGATGAAGATTTTGAAGCCCTCAAGCTATTGAATTTCAACCCTAATATTTCTATGAGAAGAAAGACCCAAACAACTAGTAGAACATCCTCACCTGCCAAGTCTTCCACACCCATTTCCAGTTTCCAAGCTCTTACATTATCTAGCACATTAGTCCCATCTCTTTTTAATCCTAAACCTCTAAATTTTTCTCTACCAATCATGACCCAAAATCAACCATGGGGTGCTTAGGTTGGTCCTCTAGATTTAACAAATTTTAACCTACAAGCTTTACCCAAAGGGGCTAGAGAGGTTCTACCCAAATTTAGTGGTGATGGTAAAGTTTCCCCAAGTGATCATATTAATGCATTCAATACTCCATGTAGTGTTATAGGCGTGGGTATAGAAGATGTGGCAATCCATCTTTTCATTCAGACTTTGATTAAAACCGTCACACAATAGTTTCATCATTTGCCCAATGCTTCCATAACAACCTAGAATGGTATGAGAACAACTTTTCTGGCTCACTTCAAAGAAGTTGATGATGAACACTCCTTATTGTTGCATCTCTCTCAATTAAAGAAGGAGATGCATGAACCCATGCAGGAATTTTTCGCTAAACTTAATAAGCTCTTGCAACATATTCCTATTGTTCATCATCCCAGCAACGAGAACAGAAAGAGCTTCTTTGTAAATGCTATGCCTCCAGATATCAGCTTCCATCTTAAATGAGGAAGAGTGGCAGACTTGGCAGCCACTAAAGCATTAGTAGTAGAACTTGAAGATGACATGATTACTGTTGGTAAATGGAGAAGAGAGGTTCAGAATCCTAATAATTAGCCTTCTACATCTGGATCTTCTGATCCTGTTGTTCAGAGATTGGTAAATTATATGAATACCCTTAAAAGGTGATTTCCAAAGGCTACCCTTGCTCCCTATTAAGATATCCCTAGAAGGTATAGAGGACAATGAATAGGAAATTATGCAAAGTAGTCAAATACTTTGCCACATTAGCCTAAACTTCATATTGAAGCACCTCTCGTTAAAAGTAACATGTGTATCTTTCACTTAACTAATGAGCATGATGGTGATTCTTGTCCTAAGATGGTGTGGTACAAGAAAATGGAGGCCAACAAAGAAACCATTTGTGGAAATTCTTGGTAATGAGGAGAGCTCTAGAGGACCTGGTGGCTCTATAAGTTATTATCTTGAATATGAGTCTGACTCAGAACAAGGTGGTGACATTCTTACAACTTTGGAGCATCCTTCATGTTTTCTTACCTAAGCTCAGGAAGGTGGAAAAGTTCACTACCATGCTTCATCTCCTTTCCATGGCAAGAAAGATAAGGAACCTATGAGTCAAGCTGGTAGTAGCACAAAGACTCTAGGAAGTGAGTCAGCAGGGATCAAATTTCTTAAAAGGTCAGATTCTGAACCCACTTTTGATTTTGTAGAATTATGTAAGTCTTCTAAAATAAAAATATCGCCTGTTAAATATTTAATGTCAAATCCTAGTGAATTGGATAATTTGGTTTCTTATGTGAAGAGTTCTTCCCCTGTTGTGTAGTCCGAACAAACAAATACTGTATCAACTAGTGAAATCCCTAATGACCCAAACATTAAACAACCTGAAGTTAAAGAGCCCATCATTATTCTCGAATCCTCAAAATCTACTCCTGTAATAGGGAAACCTGAGCCTTTTTATGTATCATTGTTCATCCATGGTCATAAGCTTAGTAATTGTATTATAGATTCTAGAGCTTCTAACAACATCATGCCCTCTTTAGTAGCAAAAGCCCTTGATTTGCCTTTAACAAAAAAAATTTGGTAGGTGCTACTCCATGGATTCCAAGAAAGTTCATTTGATTAGCCAAATCAAAGATGCCCAAGTTGCATTAGCATCTTTCCCTGACAAAAGGCTTAAGTTAACCATCCTGGTTGCTGACATACTAGCTAGTTATATGCTTTTGGGAAGAATATTTTGTATGGATCTGGGTGGAGAGATCAAACTAGATTGGTCTCAGGCTATCATTCCCATTGGAGATAAGAAGGTTACTCTACAACCTAAGACTAAGTGCAAGAAAACTATTTTTCCCTCTGATGATCCTAAGTCTCACATCTTGTACCAGGAGACTGATTTCTCTAACTATTTGATCATGCCAGAAATTGATGTCATGAATGAAAAATATCCTGATAATGAAGAACTATGGAGCTTAGAATTTGATGGGAGCTATTAATCTACTAGTTTAGGTGCTGGGGTGGTATTGCTATCTCCAACTGAAGAAAAATTCCCTTTTCCCTACAAGCTTGAATTCAAGAACACTAATAATACTATTGAATATGAAGCTCTATTACTTAGGATTCAAGAAGCAAAAAGGAAAGGCATTAAAGTGCTTAAAGAAAAAGGAGATGCTGAATTAATTGTGAAACAAGTAAGAGGAAAATATGTAGGGAGAAATGATAGAATGAAGCACTACAGGAATAGATTCTAGGATGAGGTTGAAGAATTTTAGGCATTCTGAATTGATTCCATTCCAAGAGAACAAAATTCCAGAGTAGATGCCCTAGCTGGTTTTGTAGCACTGTTAATTCCTCATCCTGACTTTGACAACAATCAATATACCATTCAACTCATTCATCAACCTAATGTACCAGAAAATCCTAATTCTTGGCAAGTCTTCAATGATGATGCTCATGTGTTGTCTTTTCTTCAAGGTATAGAAAAGTTTTCCTCTACCTTTTTCATAGGGTCAAAATTTGAATGCCAAGAGTTTTGTACTGATGAGGATTTTGAAAAGGGAGAAGATGTTATTCAGCTAAAAGGGAATCATATTCCTAAAGGTCTTGTAACTATGGAAAATTTGTTTAATCATAAAGATTTCTTTGTGGGCCATGCTAATGGGACAACAGAAGAACCGTTTGGTAGCTATGAGAAAATCAATATTGGGAGTAATGAAAACCCTAAGTTTGTCAACTTAGGTACATGTTGCAGTGCTACTGAGAAAGAGGTATTCACAAGATTACTGTAGGAGTTTAGAGATGTGTTTGTGTGGTCATATGAAGATTTGAAGGATTTCAAAAAGGGGAAATTCCAACATCACATTCCTTTGAAACTGGGAGCCAAACCCTTCAAGAAAAAATTGAGAAATTATAACCCTAGAGTGGCTGATGCTATTTTCTAAGAGGTAGTTAAAATCCTTAAAGCTAAAATAATTTGCCCAATCCATCATTCAACCTGGGTAGAAAACATAGTACCTATTCACAAGAAGAATGGGGAAATTTGAATCTGTGTTGATTTCAGGAATCTTAATCAGTCAAGTCTGAAGGACAACTTTTCTCTTCCCAATATGGACCATATTCTTCAAATGGTAGCGAGTTCTGAAATGATATCAATGCTAGATAGATTCTTAGGGTATAACTAAATTAGTGTGGCTCCTAAGGATCGACACAAAATAAAATTCACTACCCCTTGGGGTATGTTTACGTATAATTGAATGTCATTCAGTTTGATCAATGTAGGAGCAATGTTTCAGCGGGCCATGAATTCTTCCTTTAGTCACCTAATGAACAAAGTGATCATGGTGTACCTTGATGATATGAATGTCTTCTCCCATAGAAGGAAGAAGCATCCTACAGATCTAAAGCTCATTCTCCAAGAATGCAGGAACCAAGGGATATCTTTAAATCCTAAGAAATTCATCTTCTTTGTGACTAAGGGAAAATTGTTAGGTCACATAGTGTTAGAAAAGGGAATTGCTATAGATCTAGAGAGGGTGCGAGTGATTCAACAACTATGTTTATCATCCCACAAAAGTGGAATAAGGTCTTTCTTCAGGAAAATCAACTTTTTGAGGAGATTTGTACCAGAATTTTCATAAACAACTAGACCCATGGTGAACCTGTTAAGCAAGAACCAGACTTTTAGATGGAATGATGAGGCTAAGAAATCTATTGATGAGGTTAAAGAAGCAATTACACAAGCCCCAATCCTTTCTCATTTGTATTTTCAAAAATACTTTGTGATACATTGTTATGCATCTGAGTACACTATGTCAGGTGTCCTGTTGCAAAAGAACGAGGCTGGCGAGGAGGTTCCCATTTCCTTTATGAGTGTTCCTCTAAAGAATCATGAATTAAAGTATTCACCCATAGAAAAATAGGCTTATATAGTGGTAAAGGCCATCAAGCAATTATGGTATTATATTATGCATTCTCATACCACTGTATATGTTCCAAATTCCATTGTTAAGAGTATCCTAACTCAACAGGAAGTGTCCATGAATAAAAGACCCAATTAGGTGGCTAAAGTTCAAGAGTTTGATTTAGAGATCAAACCTACCAAATTGGTTAGGGGTCAGGGCCTGTGAAAATTTAGGTGACATTCCTCTATCCATATTTACAAGATTGAAAGATACATGGTTCTCAAATGTAGCCTATTATCTTACCTATGGAGAGTGTCCAGCTCATCTAACAACAACGAAGTAAAGAAACTTGAAGATTAAAGCAGCCAAATATGTCATAGTGGATGATATTCTATATAAAAGAGGTTTGGATAAATTGTTTCTTAGGTGTGTAGATGAGGAACAACAGAAGAAGTTGCTTCAGTCATTCCATAGTAAAGCATGTGGTGGGAACTTCTCGTCAATGGTAACAGCTTTCAAAATTTTGAAGAACTGCTACTACTATCCTAGAATGTTTAAGGACACATATAAAGGGGTAGAACAATGCGAAAAATGCAAGCTATTTTTGGGTAAGCAACATTTAGCTGCTTTTCCCTTAAGGCTAGTGAGAATTTAAGATTCATTCAAGCAATGGGGTTTAGATTTTATAGGATCAATAAATCCCCCATCAAGTGCTGGACATACCCATATTTTAATAGCTACAAACTATTTTACTAAATGGGTAGAAGCTATTGCAGTGAGAAAAACTACTACTGAAGTGGTATGTTCTTTATTAAAAGAGAATATTTTTGTCAGATTTGGTGTTGCTACAAATATTGTTGTTCATAATGCACAAAACTACTCTTCTCAAGAGATACAATTTTTTTGTTATGACAATGGGATTCAATTAGCACACTCATCTGATTACTTTCCCCAAGGCAATGGGCAAGTAGAATCTAGCAATAAAAACTTGATCAGTATTATGAAAAATTTAGTGTGTGAAAATTCCAAAGAATGCCACAAAAGGTTGTTTGAAGCTCTTTGGGCTGATCATACTTCTCCTAAGAGAAGCTATAGTTATGACTCCGTTTGAACTGGTCTATGGAGTAGAAGCTCAACTCTCACTGCCTCTGGGACACATGCAAGTTTTGAAGGGCACTTGAAACCCTTTGCAAACAATAGAAGACCAAACTGAAGATTTTAAGGAAATTTTAGCACTTTTGTCACCTTTCGACCACCACTTACACGCTTGACCAATGATTGAGATGCATCAAAATATTTTGGAAAGACTCTAAAGTTAATTTTATTAATATTTTTAATTACAAAGTTTACCTCTATACTTTCAATTTTTATTTTTTTGAAAAAGAATCACTAGAAAAAAACCCTTGCTAATAAATCTCTTGAATAACTTATTATTATTATTATTATTATTATTATTCATTTATACATATTTTTTACCATTTTAATAGGTTTCATAGTATTTTTACCTCTTAAAGTGTCATATTACTTGTAACTTTCAATATGAAAGTCAAGAATTGGGAACACCCAATTTTGGGGCCTTCTCTTGATGTGGACATGAGTAGAGTCTTCATATAGGGAATTGGAGAATAGAGAAGGGCATTTAAACAATAGCTGGTGATGGTACTCTTCTTCCCCAAGTGCCTAGGGTATTATTTACATCATATGTACTAATGGTCTTTATTTTGAATGTGTTTGATTTGCGGCAAGATCAAGCACTTTTTGAAATATTTATCACACAATGTGTTAGGGAAGAATTTCTTGAAGGATTTCATTTGGTAGAAGCCATCCAAAAGCATGGCTTATTTGTAAGGGATGCCTTGGTTGGGCAATTATTTTCGTCAAAAATTTTGAGGAAGAAAAGGTTATATGAAAAGATCTATGATGTGATGTAGAATGTTATAATTATTGGTAACTCTCATATGATTGATAGAGAAACAAGTATATTTTAAGAACTTCTTCCTTCTCATCTAACAACTTTGGTCAAAGGGGTTTTTTATGCTATGCACTATCTCTTGGTGCATTGACCCCTTCTCAAGCCACAACTCTTGGTATGAGAAACAAACAACAATGTTGAAGATGTTAAAGGAAAAGGAAAGAAAGGCCATTTTTCTTTGTTAATGAACAAATTCAAGAAAATTATCCTCTTCCCTAAGAGTTTAAGTTAACTATTGTAATTCCCTACCAAGGAAACCTCGGCATGATGACAAAATACACATCAAACATGCAATTTTTTTAACACTAACGCACTACATCAAGTTTAGTAGAACAATATAATACCATTTTCTATATCCAAAATAGAAACCAAGAGGATTATGTTTATACTTATTTCTATGTTTAATTTTAACAAATACTCATCACTACATACCTAAGTTGTGATTTATTGTTTCTTCATCGTGTCTACATACATGTATCTACACACGTGTCTTCACAACTACATGCAAGGAATAAGAGTGAATGAACATTAAATTCATGATGATAAATGTATCATTTTTTATCAATTTATCTATAAGAATGATGAACATCAATAGAAAAATTCAAATAGACCACATCTAAGTCTTAAGGGCTCATTACTAATGGTATTTCCTATATTCATGCTTAGAGACTTCATAGTTTGACACTTGAATATTAGCCCACATCATAGTAAGGTGCATAGGAATACCATATAATCAAAAATTCTAGAAGATAAATTTATAGAAATTTACAGGTATACCTCAATCACACTAATTCACAAAATTAGGAAAATAAATTATTTTGTAACATAGCATGTTATAAAGATAACACGAAAACCTAATAACAACTACTACTAATATTATATTAAATCAAGTAAAGCTATCTATATAGTCTACTAACAATATAAACCTCAAGGGTAGGAGCTATTTAATATAAGTCTTGACAATCATTAGCATACTTGAACAACCATCTTCTCACCTTTCAAAATTATCTGTAATAATGTTTTTGAACACAATGATCTATATTTCCTGTAAACCAACATTTAACCAAGTGATTACTCATACTTGGTGAAGAAAAGGGGTATATAATCCTTAATTGACCAAATTTTCAAATTTGGCATATGTATATATAGGATTGAAATTTCAATAGCTACTAATATATAAGAGATAGCTAGATATGATAATCATGGATAAAATCTAATAGTAGTAAAATTATAATGTATGAGATAGATAGTACAAGGGTAGTGTGACTTATCCATGTATTTGAGAGATCGAATATAACAATCAAGATAGGGTGAATGCACAAAAGTGAGTCCCGCTTTTGGGGATGAACAATTTTTGGTCGAGCTCAAAAATTCAATTTTTAAGGTCTTTGTGCGAAGTAGGGGTCTTTGCATGAAGAAATACGACCTCTTCACATGAAGACCCTAATGTGGGGTACTTCACGTGAAGGGATGATGAGTTCCTCATGTAAAGACCCCCTTCACGAAGACCCCTTAGGCCAGATTTCCTATAAATTTCTAGTGGAGGGGTGTCATTTTCACAATTACTATTCGCGGAGAGTAGTGGACCCCAGTGTTGGACCAAACCCCCTTACAACCTGATGATGACCTCATTGACTTCTTCCTCCTTGCCTTCTATTCCACCTCTTTAGATCATCATATATTCCAAATACACACATTTTTCCTTTTCTATTTTAATTATTTTTCATTGTAAATTATATCTTTAAATAAATTATTTTAGCTTTTTTTTTTAATTTTCAAATAGTAATTTCATTTTTGGTAATTTTAAATTTAAAAAAATTAGGTTTAAGTTAAAAATTTATGTCAGTAAATGTTAGAAAATACTAGAAAATGTTAGAAAATTTTAGATTTTTATTAATCTTATTGCTTGTTTTTAAATTATTTTTAATTAGTAATGTTAAAATGATAGTTTTAAAGTATTTTTATTAGAAAATTTTATAACAAATTAAGAAAATTTAGAAAAATTTAAAACCTTAGGAAAATTTACAAAAACTTGAAACTTTAGGAAAATTTAGGAAAATTGGAAACCTTTAAAAAAAATTAGAAAATTATTAGAAAATGTTAGAAAATTTTAAAACTTTGTCTCTCCCCATGTGCCCATTACGACTCTCTCACCAAACTCCTTAATACTCTTTCCACACCCTCTTAAGACTCCCTCTCCATCTCCCTCTCCCTGTCCATTAAGACTTTATTTATTTCTTGTACTACTATTTGAAACTAATTAAGACTCCCTTACCAAACCCATAAAGATACTCCCCACCCCTTAAAAATCTCATCACAATTTTTAATACTATCTTTCTCCATACTTAAGACCTTCTCTCTCTCTCTCTCTCTCTCTCTCTCTCTCTCACAACAAGAGTTTTTTTTTCTTTTCCCCTTTTAAAATCTCTTGTATCTCCTCTGAAATCTTTGAGTGATTTCTCATAAACTTACTTGGATTTATTATTTTATCTCTTGCTCTTGTATTTCCTTTTAGTTTCCATTTTTCAAATTACTTTTAAGTTTGCTAGTTTTATAGAAAAGGGTTATTATTATTCTTGTTTCAATTTATAATATTATAATATTATATTTATGATATTATTTGTTTGTTATTTTTGTCTTCTTCCCCTTTTAATTTTTTTTTAAAGTTTATTGTTTCTTGTTTTATTTTTGTTCTTATTCATTGTTATCTTTCTGTCATTTTAATATATATTTTTAATATTATAGTGCACGATTGTTTGTGTAATTATTAGGTTCTTTGTTGAATTTTTCTAGCTATTGATTTTCTTGATTTTTTTGTCATCATTCTTATACTTTTAAGATCCTTCATTCTTATGTTTTTAGTGTCTTTTATTTTGTGTTATTCTTGTTACTATTTTTCATATCATTCTTTTTCATTATAAATGATTTGAAACATTCTATATTAATTTTTTATTTTTTTTTAAATAATAAATTTAAAAAATAAAATTATAACAAAAAGAATAATTTAAAATATAAAAAATAGAATTATATCTTGATAGTTATAATATTAATTATACTATATCATACCACATTTAACATTAATTACAATATAATAATATTTTTGAATGAAATAACTAATAAATATGATGTCTTATGTCCAAGTCATTTCATATTTGAAATGAATGACCTAGGTTGAACAATCAATGATTGATAACGGTTCTTAAGCATGCAAGATGATTGAAATCATCTTTCCAATGCATTTTTCTTTACTGTTCACTATTCACAATGTTAATTCATTGTATACATACGAAATAGACCCAGCGTGTACCATCCATGTCGTTTCATATGTTGTCACTTTAATTCATACAGAGTCGTCGTTCATAATGCCCTACACTGGGCCATATGTTGAATTGATGTAATAGAGAAGGGTACAACATTTTATATATTCAAGGCACGTAAGATCTCCTTCCAATTTAATCACCTTCTATAAACTCCAGCTCAGCTTGACAGCTGTTGGTTGGTAGCAGATATGAACATAATACATTTTTGGTAGGTGCTAGAACAATTGCTTCCACCCCTTTCCCTGAACTTCCTGAAATACTTCTACTGGGAGACAAGCTTGCCATTGTTTGTTCCCCAGCTAGCCCCTCTCTTCAGCAAACTAGTGGAATGAATCATTATGAATTCGCAATAAACTAAATTCTAGTTGTTTATATTATTTTATGCCAGTTAACTTTTTATTTATTGAGGATTTGCGTGCACATGTCAATTATTTAGATAGAGGTGCAAGGCAATTGAGTTGTTTAATGTTTTGTTTATGTAGTATAAAGTTTAGAGATATGGTGCCACTTAATCCTTGAGATAAATCAAGATTAATTGGTCCAAATTTTTTAATAAAAAAACAATGGATACAGGGATGATAAATATGTATCATACTTCTAAAATACAATATCTCTAATTGTGGTGTACTATATCAGAAATCGTCTATCATTTCTATCTTTATGCAAATTATAAATCTAACTGTTCACGTCCTGTCCGCTGGCATGTAGGTTGTGCACTAGAGAAAGAATATTGTGTTTCCACCTCTGCTTCTGTAGCAGCTTTTCTACTCCACCCAAGATCCTACAAATAATCTGAATCATTGCCACTTCTTAGCATTTTCTAAATTCTTTTATTATTACCAGACATAAGTGGTTGAATGAAGAGATCTTAAATAGCCCATGAGAGAGTGGAGGACCGGTTTCTTCTTGCAATTTTATATTTTATATTAGAAGCTATTAAAATGTATACATATTATATTTAATTAATATATTATAATAATAGTTATACTAAAATAAATAAATATAAATATAATAATTATATTAATTCATATTAAATACATTATATAATAATTACGTTTAGTATTCTATAATATTTAAATACAAAATTATTATAATTAATATTAACCTATGTAATATATCGTACAATCTAATTAACAAAGTAATCTAATATTATATAATTAATATATTATCATATATTAGATTTTATAGTAGTTGTTATTTGGGATCGCTAAAAACTATGAAATCAATTAAAACTAAGAGATACGTCCCTTGTTGTTATACAAAAACTTAGAGCCAATGTCAATTTATTTTAGAATTTAATTAGGAACACACAAAAGTCACTAGAAGGGTTCAAAGTTGTACAAACTTTAGGATTACTTGATGTCATAATATATGATCATAAGGTTGTATGTTAAACTAAACCAAACAAAGTACATGTATAAGGAAAATAATGACATAGTATAATTTAAGACTTCAAAGGTGAGAAACAATACAAATAAAAATAAAAGAAGTGAGAAAGAAGATACAACAGACCAATTGCAACAAAGTCAAACCAATAAATAATTTTGTGACATTTACATATAAAATGAAAAATGACACCTCTTATGTAATTTCTAAGTGGCTTCCTCCCTTTATAGTCTCACTACAAAATTTCTCATATGTATTATATCTTAGAAGTATTAAAGGATAAGGGAAGTGAGCTTATGCATGTCAACTAAAAGTCAAAATTTTAATAGAATTATTACCATTGGTTTAAGATTTACCAATAGTATAGCCATTATACCAGGTGTCAACCTCTCTCAACATCATGATATGTAAGTTACAAATTGGATCACATGTATCCTTCTCTTCATTTCTATCTCTCCTTGTCTTCCTATCTCCATCTTTATCATTTCCTCTCCATCTATATATTTCTCTTTATTTGTCTCCACCTCCCTCTCCCCCTCTATCTTCAACTCTACCTTTGTCTTTTCCCCTCTCTCTTTACCCACCCCTTCTCTCTCTCTCTCTCTCTCTCTCTCTCTCTCTCTCTCTCTCTCTCTCTCTCTCTCTCTCTCTCTCTCTCCTGTTGGTAAAGGAGTCAAATTGTTTTTTGCATTCAAAGGCTTTCTTGCGCTTGTTATTGGCTCCCTATGAATGAATGCACAATTGATTTAAAAATAATAATTCTTCATTGGGACCATTGTTGTATAAATATAGACATTAATAGTGACAAACATGAGTTTTCTAAATCACCCAAGCCACTATCACTCGCTAAATGATGCCACTTGGC
Source organism: Chamaecyparis obtusa (assembly GCA_027943335.1). Classification (NCBI taxonomy): domain Eukaryota; kingdom Viridiplantae; phylum Streptophyta; class Pinopsida; order Cupressales; family Cupressaceae; genus Chamaecyparis; species Chamaecyparis obtusa. Next base: position 51,440 of record BSBK01000328.1, on the reverse strand, counting down.
CCTGCAAATTACCCATGCATGTTTGCGTCGACCAAAAGAAATAAACAAGAGCATTTTATGGTAAAAGAGCTTCGAATACTGTTAAAAAATAGAGATATGATAAAGTTAAAGTTATACAATTAATTGAAAAATATGTGGATGTCATAAAGTCATTTTAATACAATTGATTGAGAACTTTTCCATCTTAAATAGAACTCCAATAAGTGTTGAAAACTTATTTAGAACATAGTTGTCTTGAGAATCAATATATAGAGAAATTATCATACCATCCAACAACCCTATTTTTGTCCACTATGCTTGGAAGATTATATACTCGACAATGTTGGATTAAAAAGATAAGTCATTTTGACAAGTTAAGTAATCACCTTAAAAAGATATTGTTGAATTTTCTCTACAAGGTTTGGCATAATATGAAATTATAGTTTTTAAACAGTTGTCTTTTGGTACAATTTTTTGTTGATGGTATTCATGATTTTGAATTTATAGTTATTTTGTGATATCACAACTCACCTATATAGTTTTTGAGTCAAATGTATGTAGGTGAAGTTCACATCGGTGAAGCATTAGGAAAGGTAGTTTCAGAGTTAAATTCTTTGCATTTAGGTCAAACCCACTTCTCTTGGCACCCCATTTACAAAACATTCAAGATGTGTTGTGCCTTATGAGCCATTCATTACAGTTATCTTTTTTCCCTTCTCCTAGAATTTATTGTGAGATGTTGCATTACATTTGATAATTACAATATGAGAAACAAATGCTTTGATTTGAATAACATTAGTATACAAAAAATTACTTTACTAAACTAATTTTAAAAACTTATGTCTAATTGTAATATTAATTTAATTATAATTGCTTTTATATTATATTAAATTAGTTTATACAATTAAACAATCAATATTTACTAAAAAGTCACATTCTACTTTCATAATGTTATTTTTGTAATGTAACTTGAATAGGTTTTTTGTAATAATTACAACTTTAACTTTATAAGGTCAAATATAACATGATCGTATTGGTAATAGAACCTTATTATCTTCCTCATTCAAAGGCTTTGTTACAACCATGTTTGGATCTCTATAAGTGGAAGCATAATTGATTTGAAGTTAGCATTCTTCATTGAGGCCTTTGTTCCACAAACATATCATTTACTAAATAACCTACCAATTGATCTTATGTACTTACTCTAGATGTATACAAAAAATATACCAATTTTTTTCTTAATTGACCTTCCACACCTCTTTGATGTACCCATTGCACACCAAAATGCAGTTACTAGTTTAAATTATTTAACCTAAATTTCTATACACTTAGTATATAATTAAGGACAAATGCATGCAATACCTCAGTAAAAAAAATCAATTGTGTGCCATTTTAATGCCAATATTCCTAAATACTAATGAATAGCCTATAATTTTCTTCTCCATCCCGGAACAACCCTACGTCTCTTCAATAAGAAAATTTCATAACGGGATATGCATTGCGTCGGAATAGATGGAGATTTTGATTATCTTATACTTATTTTTTCGATGTAACGTCAGAAACAATAAAATAAAACATTGATATAATGTGATCTAGAAAGCGTTGAAATCTAAAATAAATACAATTATGGAGAGTTGAGTTTGTCTTCCTCGAACGAAGGAAGAAGAAACCTTTCAGAGATTAAAGAATTGTTCGGTTTGTGGAATTTTGTATGCCAATTGCCATGCGATAGATGCTTGCGTGACCCGGCTATTTATTATATATTTCTCAACCTGGCTATTTATTTGTATACTTATCTCCAGTAATAAAAGTGCTCCAACAATTGGCTTTGGAAACCACGACAATGGAGTTATCACCTCGGAATGTGAGGTTGACATTAAATCGACTATTTCCAACTACGTGTGGTTGCTGTTTCACTTTCACTCATAGTTGTTCAGACATTTTTTGGAATTTTAAAATTTGCATTGGAATCTTTTATACAACGCGATGTAAAACCTGGTTCACGCAATACACGAGATATATTAATATAAATCGCTGCAGGTAGTGGAAAACGAACACGTCGGATGCCTTGAGCTGTACTGGTGTCTGCTTCAATATGTTTACATGCCACACATTTAAAATGTTCTTTCATTATAGTTATCCTTTGCAATGAAAAACAGAGCTAGGTTTCTCTGTTTCCGTCATAATTGTTAAAGACTTTTGTGGACAGCAATAGAATTTTAAAATATATATATTCGCTACAATGAAAATGAAAAATTATTATTGTCTTCATATACAAATCAAAAATTTAATGCGAAATCGTAATGGTTAAATAAAATTGAATTTTTTACATCTTTTCAATGAAATCTCTAATTTTTTTCTCCACAGCTGTAATGTAATTTGATTACTTTTATTTAATGGTATTTTAGACAGTTTATGATTATTAAACAATTACGTATATTAAGTTGGCATATCAAATTTGTTTATAAATTATGTTCAATTTTGTGTGGAAGAGTTATCATCAAGTAATATTTCGAGTAATAAATCAACCTTATTTCCAACAACTTCTTCTAAGTTTAATTTTCTAAATCATTTCTTCTAAGCTTGATTTCTTAAATCAGTTATGTTCAGAATTTTTCCTAAATTATTCTTAATGATATTTTGCAAAAACAATTGAAAATATGTTTAAAATTTGTTCTTTTAACTTGTAAAATGTGGAACTGATTGTCTTCTTTTCAATAAACTCTCTGAATCTGATATCAATGTGTTTACCTACCTTTATGAAAAACAAGATTCTTTTGATAGAATCATGACAAAAAAGCTGGTCCATTTTGTTTATAATTTAAGCTTATAAATACTCTTCTGATCCAAGATGCATTATAATAAACTTTTATTGGCATGTTGAAGTTAATGCATTATATTAGACTCTTGTTGTCACTAATAAGACAATCAATTGCTTCTTTGATGCTTAAGAAATAAGTCTAGACCTAAAATGAAAAATATATCAAAATTGCCTCTTTCTATCATCCAATATGCTCAATTAATATCTTGTATTTATCAAATACATTAAACTTCCAAAAAAAACAGAGAATGTTCAATTTACAGTGTCACTGCTATCTTGTATTTTTGAAATATATTAAATTTCCAAAAACATCAGAGAATGTTCAATTTACACTGTTGCTGCTATCTTCTTTGTTCATTTCTTTTTTGTCATATTGCAACTAGTGTATTGGTTTGCAATTTAACATTCCAAATCTCTCTAATATGTTATTTCTAACTTGCTTTGAGATATATAAAGATGTCATCATTCATTTTATTTACCTCTTTATCAAGAGCATTTGGTCAAACCTTAATTCAACATCTCGAATTACTTCTTCATCAATGGAGTTGAGATAGTGTTTGTTTCACCTCTAGTCCTTCATCTTATTATTGGTAAAGTTTGACATCTTATTGATAAAGATTTTGTGAGTCTAAAAGGGTTTTTTTTTAAGGCTTTGTCAAGGCATATAAAAACTGAAATCAACTTACCTCTTTGTCTTTTGTGTTCTTTATTAAGAGAATGTCTTTTCACTAAATCCAATCAACCATCCACCTAAAATATTCTCAATTTGACAATGAACTTTCAATTATCAATTACCTAATGACCTTAGTTGACATGATCCTGAAAGGTTAAATGCATTGGCTTTATATATGAACCATTTCCAAATTGACAATAAAATTTTAGATATCAATTATCCACTGATGGCCTTACTTGACATGACCCTGGAAAGTTAATGCATTTTGAACCTTTGGGATATGAGCTACAAAATTGTAGACATACTACAAAATTGAAAAACTATAACCTTTACAATTTAAATACATTGACTTTATATGAGCTACGCATATAAATAATAAATAATGAGCTTGGTTCTTTTCTTCCAATCACACAACAATAATAATTTATTATTCAAGAAAAGTATTACACCCCATTCTTACGATCATATCACAAATTTGAGTTGCAGGGAGTACAAAAAAACAAATTCGTAGTCTTTTAAACCTTTTACTTCTGCAACTTTTACGCTGATCATGATCTTTCGAGAAAGTATAAGTTATTTGGTGAATTTCTTATGTAATTGGAGCCCACCACTCTCCATTTTGAAATGATGAAACTCAGCTGGTCCACCTTATCTGCACTTTATTAATGCTTTAAATTTCACTGTAATTTTATGTCCGAACATATTTGAATCATATATTTAGTTGCTTGGCTTTCCTTGCACCTTTTAGCATTCTATCTTAGAATAGAGGATATCGTTACCAAACCGTTCAGAGTCACAGAGTTGACGGATCAGTATCAATAATTAGTATGAATATCCTTGAGTTTCTCTAAAAACATTTCAATTGGATTCTTAAATTTGAAATAATAGTATACCAATTAAAAAGTGTGATTTTTGGGCTTATTTGATTCAGTTGTCGATGTATTGATCATAAATGTGCGATTTGTGTAAAAGTCTGCAACTAATTTGATAACATTTTTAGACATCTAAAAAGATATAAAAATGATTCAAAACATTCAAATTTAAATTTAACTATCTGAAATAACTTCCGATTCGTAGCAGTTGTTTGTTCATTTGAACCTGAACTGTGTTTGCTTGTATTTGAAAGTGTTGCCAAATTAAAATCCTTATGTCACTTGAAACTTTCAAAGGTATTCATGAGCACTCTCTACTTTTCATGCAAACTACAAGGAAAATATATCCTCGGGAATTAGTAATATGGAGTTAATCTATTTTGACGTACCAAATTTATTGAATAGAATCATTTCGTTTGGTACAAATCGAACTAATAAAAGCAAGAAAAATATCTATTTAGTCATTAGAGCTTACCAATTTCATATTTGATTCTAATGCACTCTAATATATCACAAATTACAATCTATAAAAAAAAACTGCCTTAATTTTGTGCATTTGAAATAGAATCTTAAAAGGCTAATATTGTCTTACATGGATTATTTAGAAAATCTATAAATTTAACATTAACTTCTTAGTCATGAAGAGTTTATTTCTTTATCGAAGATTATTGAAAAGATTTTTTTTTTTCATTTCATTCAAGTGAATTATTTGAGCTAACCACATAATAGGTCTTACACTACAATTGTTTTTTTCAATTTCCAAATACAATTGCTAACTTTATAAGTGTTATATGCAAATTAATTGGAAACAAAATATTTTGATAAAATATATTCTATCATGTAAACTTGGCAATTGATATTGCAAAAATGGATGTAAGACTCCTTGACAATACTTGGTAAATGGTTGTTAAATTTGAAGCTATAGGCAATGAGAAAATTAGAGTGTGAACTATATTATAAGTCATATATTAATCAAAGTAAGAAGAAGAAACAATTATATTTAGCAATTGAAAATGATGAGCCGGAGTGGTGGGAATTTAAAATCCAGGGTTTTTTGTGGACACAAGGGAATGTCTGTGATAGTTCTAGATGAAGAAGAGGCATATGAAGTCCCAGAAGAAAATGACAAGAAAGAGATGGAGAATATGTTGGTTAGTGGTAAAGTTGTGAGGGTATTTTTGTTGGCCCTTGTATTTGTTGTAGAATTTTGTTTCCCTTTCTTTGTAGCTAATAGGTCTAAGGTAGTCTTTGGTCTTAGTTGTCCAGTGGTGTTGTGTGGTCTTCAGATGGATTTTGTAGGTCTTTTGTTGCCTTTTATTGAGGTGATTGATGGAGGCTATTTTTTTATTTGCACATAAGTGATTCGTCAATTCTGGGGTTTTGGAGTTTCTCCTAACTTCTCTATTTTGACTAGAGATGGGTTTAGTTGCTTGTTTCTAGGTTCCTTCCTTCACCCAATGGATTTTCTCATAGGGATTGTCTTTCTTGGATGGTGGAAGATGATGTGGGACACAAGTTGCATGATTATGGCTTTCTCCCTTTTGTTGGTTGCATACTTCCTCTGGGGATTCTTTTTTCACCTTTTTCTTAATGTAATTTTTTCTTTCTTTGCCTTTTATCTATTAGGGTTTGTGGTTTTTTAGAGCAAGTGACCGGATTCTTTGGTGCAAGGGAGTTTGGCTTGGCTATGATCCTATACCTTCAGGCCTAATCTTTGAACTTGTTTATGGTCCTTGCCCTAGATATGACAACTTTTTTGGTGGCAACATTTGGTGTTTCCATAAGAATGATGGTCAAATAAACTTTCTGGTTTATTTTCTATGGATTTGGTATTAAGGATGATTTTTTTCCTAACATGGTTATATTTTTTGGCAAGATTTTTTGCCTTGTAGTGGATCTTTCCTCTCTTTGACTTTTGACCTATTTTATTTTCCATTATGTTTGGGGTATCCCTAAATTGAGCTATGGCTCTCCTTACTCTATATGCTCCTTGTTGTGTGGGAGATACCTCAATGATCTCTTTGTTAGAAACATGTCTATGGAAAAGTTTTTGTTTTGATGATTCTTTTGGGAACTTCTTAATTTCTAACTTTTATGAGTTTTTATTATGTTTCACTAAGATGGTTTCTCTTTCATTCTCTTAGACTAGGAATTATTTCCTTGTTTATGATGGGTGGGGGTCTAATACAAGAGGATATTTCTCAGTTTCTTATCTTCTTTCTCCTTCTAAGGATAGGGTTGTTTTTGGTTCTCCTATTGTTTTTTGTCTAGGTGATTTGAAAGGGATCTCTCCTAGCTATGGTCTTGGAAGAGTCACTTCTCTTTATTCACAGTAGGAAGATTTCCCATTTGATGGAATCTTTATGCATCACTCTTCTTCCTCTTGTTGGAGGCCTTTTGAAATATACTCTTTCTTGTTTTCTCTCCTATTTGTCTTCTCCTTGGTGGGTTTGAACTATGTGTGGGTTTTTTTTTATGTTCTGTATTTTCCTCAATAGTTATTCTGGAAGAATGATTCTCTTTTATCAAGGTGAAGAGATTCATAATTAAGGAGGGGTATTTTTGGTGGGAATTTCTTGAATCACCATTTTGTATTTGAGTTTCTTTTTCAATCCCAAGATGGATTTTGGAGCAAAGTTGTTTCCCATACTATAGCTCCTAGGAAAGGGGTTTATTGTGGAAGCTCTTACTATATTGGTTGTTGGTACTCCTTTCCATAATTTTTTTGGAATTTTTCTAATCCTTTCCTTTCCTATGAATTTTCTCATTCCTAGTGCTTTCTCTTGTAAAAGGTTTTAGGGTGTCTATCAAAACCTGATAGTTTTTCATATCTTGGGACAGAGTTGGACTTCTTTCTCTACTTGTGCTTTTAAGTCATTTGGATCTACAGGGACCTCCATGTGTTATAGAAAATGGTGATAAATGGTATATCCCCAATTTATATATGCATTAGAATACCAAACCCCACCATTAGACCAAACTGGATTAGCAGAACCCAAAATGGATGAAGGAGTGCTAGGTGCACTATCTAGATAAAGGGGGAGTTTGATGGTAGTATTCCCTATACTGATAGAAATTGTGATTAAATATAATAAAGATGCTTTTGCTATGACTATGGAAATGATTACCAATAATATCTCATATCAAATTTGATCTATGAAAGTAAGAACAATATGTGAAGAGGAAGAATGAACTCACCTTGAAAGATAGAAGAGGACAAGTTAACCTAAGATATAGATTTGACAGTCAAATAACTATCATAATTGAGAACTATTCTAGATCTAGAACTTTAGACCTGAATCTCTTGACTATGAAATTATAGATCCCAAGGAACATTTCACAAATTTTGTTCTAGTACTTAAAATTTGGCCTAGTCCTAGAAGCATAAAAATTGATGAATTTCTATAGAGGATCAATTACTACTTTTTAAACCCTAAAAACCTATATCTACAACCATGCCACCTATTCCTTTACAGAAGATAAAATGGGGAAACTATTGTGATAAGGGGCTTTCCTTGGTCAAGCCCTTGTATAGGAATTTGGTAAGTGCAAGAAGTTGGGTCCTAATTTGGCACAAGTCTTGTGGCATTAGAAAATGCCCCTAGAAATAGGCACCCATTTTAAAAAGAACAGGCACCTGCTTTATGTTTAGACACCCAATCAAAAATTTAAAAATAGGCACTCATTTTTTTCAAAATAGATGTCCATTTTCCAATTTTATTTTTAAAATTATGACTAGAAACCTATTTTTATTCACTGATTTATTGTATTTAAGAAATAGACATTTGTTCTTTGAACTTTAAATAATGGGTGCCCATTTCATAAAACATGGAGCACGAAATGTACCTCCACCTCAGTTTTTGGTTTGAGATAGGCTTGGTGGAACCAAGCATATGCTTGGACCTCCTAAATAATAACCAAGGCACTTGAATAAACTTTTTTCCTTTCTATGATTTTTGAGTGTCTTTTTTATCATATTTTTTGATGAAATTAAAACCCATTAGAAATGTAAATTCATAGTGATGTGATTATTTTTACTATTTTTGCATTATTTATCTATCAAAAGTGGTACCTAAATGTAAAATAGTAACGTTCGCTATTTAACTTTAATAACATTTTTGTTTTTAGGTTTTTGGGAAAATAAATTATATGACATCAATCTACATACAATTCTCTTGAAGAAAAAAAAGAAAGAATTTTAGAAAAATGTGAAATTTTTATCATTTTATGCTGGTCATACATCAGAGGTTTTGAAAATGTACTTCATAGTCAATTAAAAATTAATTAAAAAAATATGCAATAAAAAATAAGAAAAAATGTGCTCATCATTCTATGGGTTCCTAGGTATCTTTCTCAAGAAGATTTTGCAAAAAATAATTTATTTAGGTCAAAATATGGTGGTCATACACGTGTGAGGTATCATCCTGAAAAAATTATATTAAAAAGTGGTTTTTCAAAAATGGCTACTAAAAACAAATTTATAGCATGTGGGTATTGAAATAAATTATATATTTGAAAATTGGACTTCAAGCACTACATTTTATAGTACTGATGTTTTTTAATATTCAATCTCTAAGTGTCTCACATTTTAACATAGATTAATAGAAAACTTGAAAAATAGTGAAAACACTTCCACTTTTTGCCCAAAAGTTGGACTCAACTTCTTCTAACCACGCAATTAACCCTTGAAATGTAATTAAAATTCCATAAGGAAATGTAATCTAGATTAGAGACATAAATTACCTTATACCTCAATAATGCAATGCCTCTTTAAAGATGATCACAAGTTTTGATGAAATAGATTGGACTCCACAACAACCCAATAGGAAATCATTAAACCAAACCATTGAATGATGAATTTTTTAGTTTGTTGCAATGTTGAATTGAGGAAGAAAGAGGAGAAGTAGACTTGAAATTCTTAATGTCTTCCTTGCACATGAATGCTTTCTTGTCTTGAATGCATAATAGATGAATGATAACTTGGATATGGATGTCTCTTGATCATGAATTATAGGTGTGAAAATAAGGGGAAGAGGTATCCTTTTATACATGTTTTTGGGGCTAAATTTCACAAGGCTGACCTAGGAAATGAATTAGGAGAAAACACCTCTGCATTAGGCCTAGAGACTATTAAAAATTAACCACATTGAGGAATAGGATGAATTCGATCTAGTCCCAAGGGAAATGCAAAATTTGGCCTAGTCCCAGAGATTTTAACTTTCAAAAATGGTCTTGGGCAAGGTGTGAAAAAAATTCTGGGAAAGAGTATGAAAAGTGTAGAAAATAAAGCATGGGTACCTTTGAATCTAGGAACCAATAAAATGGGATATATAACAGGTCATATATGGGAATTGAATTATGTGAATTGATGGATAATTGGGGAATCAAGGATAGAAGTTAGAACCATTCTCATGTGTTGAATAAATAATTTTTATTTGAAGGTTGCAAAAGGGATAGAAGGATGTGAAATCAATGTGAGAACCTAGAGACTCTAAAATTAGACAAAAAATAAGCACCTAACAAGGGGGCCTACATTTTAGGATGGTATATTTAGATCTCAATTTAGCGGGAGTATGAGATCACCTCATGTTCATGGTAAAGTAGAGAAAGATGAAGACCATGAGAAAACTAGAAGGAGATAAGAGACTGCTAAGTTTAAGGAAACAAGCCCCCAAACTAAGGATCTCAACTTGTACATTCATATACAAGGATACATAAAGTAATAACAAAGCCCTAGACATTAAAAAGATTCCAAGTAAACTAGTTGAAGAGACCTCGCTATAGAAAACATATGAACCACTAATATCATAATTAGAAAGATATTGCAAGAGCACAAGTGGTCACCTAAAAAGGGAAAGAGAGTACATAAAGGATAAGATAAGACTCCATTATCCAATCCAATAGAAAAATGTGTTATTATGTGGAACCATAGAGTAGAGATCAAGTCAATCATGGATGAGATAGGCTAGGAAATTATGTTGCACTAGCCATGAGAAATAGAAGAGAGAGGAAGGAGAATTGATGCTCTATCAAATTGTGTTATGCTAGTAAACTCTACCTTGATAAATTTGTGCCTACTAGCTTCTTTGTCTTTTCCTCAATGTTGGAAATGCAAATTGAAAAGTTTCTTTACGCAAACTCATGGCTTTTTCTATGTGTGTGTTGGACCCTCATGAATATATGTGAGTAGATCCATTGTATTCATATAGATTATTTGTATGTGCACCCCATGAATTGATGTTTGTATCCATCATATCGATGAATATTGGTTAAATATGTGCACCTCATGGATGTATATTAGTATACATCATATCCATGATGATGGGTTATATACTATGCAAAAATGTACAAGGAAGGCCATATATATGCCCAAGCCCTTAAGATAAAAATTATGTACTATTTTGTCATCTTAACAAAAAGAAGAACAAGGATTAAGAAAGTTTTTAACATCAAGAAAATATCCACAAGAAAAAACCAATTAAAACCAAATAGGTCACAACCCCTATGAGGTCATCGAAGGGAGAAAGATAAACAAATACCATGCCAAAAATGTAAAAAGGGATCTTTATGAAGGATGAAACAATATTTAGTCTCCAAGGTAAGATATTTTTCTATCATGGAACCGTAATACCAAGTAATGAAGTAGATCTGATCATGGATATCTATCTCTTGTATAGAATAAAATCCTTGAAGTAAATGAACATATCTATGTAAGATCGGATATCGCATAGTAGAAAAATATCACTTAACCAAGGGAAAAGTTGATCCTTAAAAAGAATGAGAGAGATTGATAGAATACCCTTTCCCTCCAAGTGTGGAGACAAGGATAAAGGGGACTTATTATGCTTATCAAAAAGTATGTTACACCATGCATGACAATGAGCCTCCAAGGAATAGGCTAACAATTTAACATAGTGTGGAGCAACATAATAGGGACTTAGATGTTACTTAGAAGAATTACTATTGAAAATTAACTCATTGCAACATGACATATGTAATACCCCAAAAATGGGCTATAGGTTCATCAACCTCCTACATCTACAAATCGAATGAAATCGACATCAAAGTCCTAACCTAAGGCACATCTCAACATCATTGAATCCTAATTGATTATCTTAAATTCTGCATCAGGGTAATATTCTTAGCAATATTCCTATTTTTCTAATCATCTTTAATTTAATGATTATTTGGCGATAAATCCAAATTATCCTAAAGTTTGATTAATTGAATGTTCTAAATATTTAATTAATTAGATTTAATACTACCACTTAATTGTTTAATTAAATTTAATTCTATTTATTCTTAATTATATTATTTAATTTTGACAATAAATCCAAAATCCTATGAATAATTGATTAAATTCTTATTTAATTAATTAAAGCAAGTTGTCATTATTTAATAATATAGTTTATAATAAAAGTTTGATTTAATAATTGATTAACCAATAAATCAATTATTTAATTTCAAAAATTAGTTAACTTGACGATAAATTAATTTATTATTTATTTAATTCATAACTATTATGAATATTCAAAAAGTAGTTAAACTCCAAATCAGAAAATCAATGCAAGAATTCACTTTTTGGAAACTCAACATCCTTTTTGAGTTCAAATGCTGATCTAAAACTCTAATTTGAGTTAAAAAGCTATTTTTGCATAATTATGTGAATTATCTATCTTTTATCTTTTGATAAACTCAAAAATTGACCTGAGTTTATCAAGAGTGATTTATGGTTTTTCCATGCACATCCAATGCCCTGGATTTTTATAAAATCAAGGCTCAACTCTTCACAATCCGATCTCATATTTTTGAAAACTTACTCTACCAAATAATCTCTCATATCTCATATTTTTTCAAACTTACTCTGCTGATTAAGATCTCTCAGATCTCATATTTTTGCAAACTTACTCTACCAAATCAACATCTGGAGAATTGGAGACTTCTTGCGAATCAACCATCATTATGAGATCAATCCTAATTTTTATTCATTCTAGTTTCAATATCATTGTTTAGCTTACTTGCATAGCAATTTCATCTTAGATTCTAGTTTCATATCAGATTCATATTTTTCATTCTAATTGCATAGAAAAACCAAAAAAATAGATTAATTAGCATTCATTTCATATCTAGATTTTGCATTCAAATCCTTCGTTTAGGTGTCGTCAAGGTCACTGATCTCGGTCTAATCTAAGAATACATACTCGCACCTCCTAGAAGGCAATAAATCATCTGGTTAGTTTAGTTTTAATTTCATTGCAAATTTTGATTTTCGCTAACCTCTAGAATGTTGTACTGAAGTGTTGTGTCTTGAAGCTAGGTACAAAATTCACACACACATTTTTGGCACCCACTGTGGGGCCTTGAGCCTCATTTTCTTCATTTATATCAAATTTTGTATATCTTCGGTGTCGTTTTTTTCATCATTTTTGCGCAAATAGGAGAAATGTCACCTACAAGAATTATGTTCACGCCTACAAGAATTTTGTTCACGTCTATAAGAATTTTGATCATTCCTATAAGAATTTTGTTCATGCCTACATGTATTATGTTCACACCTACAAGCATTCTGATCACACCTACAAGAATTTTGTTCATGCCTACAAGCATTCTGATCATGCCTACAAGCATTCTATTCACACCTATAAGAATTATGTTCACCCCTACAAGAATTATGTTCATGCCTACAAGCATTCTATTCACGCCTATAAGAATTATGTTCACGCATACAAGAATTTTGTTCACACCTACAAGCATTATGATCACACCTACAAGCATGTTGATCATGCCTACAAGAATTTTTCTAACGCATGTGCACATTTTGATCACACCTATCAGAAGACATGGGAAAGTACAGAAAATAGAGAGTAGAGCTACTCAAAAATCCAATTGTCACTTCAAATTTTTAAGAAGTTTTAAAATTTTGATTTTTGGATTTGGGCTGACAGCTAACCCTAACAATCAAGATTTGTTGTTATGCTAATTTTGATTCGAAAAAGTGCAAGAATTGCTAAAAATAGGCAATAATCTACTAAGCGCATTGAGAGGAATTTAGGTAATCTTCTCAACTGATAACATTTCAATTTGGATTAAAGAGAACTCTCACATGTCAGGTTTGTGTGACCTCTCATCGCTTTCATATCACAGATTTCAATTTGGGCTAAAAACAAACATAGATTTGCTTTCTACATCTTTGTTACACCTAGCTAAATAGGCCCTATGAACACTATTTGTGGCTCTTGAGAGAGTGAGTTTCCAATGAAACTCTTCTTGATGAAGGAACCCTTGTAGGTAGGTAAAGGTTACTTTGGGCATCTCACATTCTACTAGATTCATGTGTCTTCGACTTTTGATTGATGCATTCTCTCTCCAGAGAGGTTGATAGATCATAAGGAGTTGACATCATAGATCTTTGTGAGGAAATCTTAGTCTTAGGGTGACAAATTAATCTATCTGCTTTGTTTTGGTTAAAAGTGAAAAGGCTAGAGGACTATGCTCTACTCCCTTTTTGGTAGTATCAGAAACTCAGATCCTTGAATCTAGAACCAAGTCTCCAAGTAGTATATTTTTGTGAGTCACCTTTAGAGAGGGTTAACTGTAGTGGACATTCCCTAAATTGGGTTAACCATGAGGATGAAATCTCAAGTGGTAATAGCCATTTTTTCCATGGTAGTGACATTCACTATATAAATGTCCTTATGGAAGAAATCTTCACAGGTGTGGTCTCTTGTTGGGTTGTCAGATCTCCCTAGCAGCTCCTAATTGATTAAATTCTTAGAGTGTGTTAAAACCCTAGTGTGTCAAGATTGTAGTTCACCCTCTTAGATCATAAAAGTTGTAGAGTCAAACCATTACTAAAACCCCTAGTGAGGCCAAATTTTCATTTTTAGGAATATGTGCGTTCTTGCAAAAACTTTTTGGAACATACATAATTCCCACCTTCGGGTCAGCCATTTCAGGTTTTGGGATGGTAAATCTTTTAATTGCATTTAATCTAGGTATATTTTATAAAGGTGAGGACCCAATTGGGATTTAATTCTCCAAGGTGTCCAATCTAGAGGAGTGTGCCCTACTTCACTATAAAAGGAGGCCTTCCTCTCTCATTTTCACATCTCATCTCAAGCAATTTCATGATCAAGGAGCTCTCAAGCAAGATCAAGCATTCCATTCAGCCATTCAAGTCCTCTTCTCCATCAAATTTCTCCATTGAAGATCAAGGATTCAAGCATTCAAGCCATTAAAGGGATTTGTTTTAAGCATTCAAGATTCATCATTCAAACCCTAGATCTAGCCATCATGATGGTGTGATCTTCCTTCAAGATCCTTTTGTTCATCTTCAAGATCTATTCATCCTTCCCTCAAAGTGGATTCCAAGCATACAACCATGGAGGTTTGATTTACATTTCTTGATGTTATGTTCAAGCTTTCATATCAACATACTTGATTACATTTCAAATACAATTGCATTATCTATTGAATTGCATAGCTTCCTTGTTAGATCTACTTCTACTACTTGCTAGCATTCTCCATTTCAATTTCAATATTAAGGTTGATTCCAAACCAGGGTTTGACCAAGGCAAAACCCCCCAAACAAACAAACAAACAAACAAAACCATTTTTCTTGCAGGTATAGGTGTGGAATTTTGGATCAAAGAGTAGATTTGGATACCCTTTTCGCCAAACTTCCAGGATTTGTGAACAGAATCAGAATCAGACTTCAAATAAAGAATGTAGTATTTGAACTTTTATGAGGGTCAAATCCAATCTTGAACTTGACTTGGTCAAGTACAACCTTGGTCCTGACCTAGTTAAGTACAACCTTGACTTTGACCCAATCTAATCTCGGGAAAAGATTTCTTGGCTTTGTAGATCTTGCAGTTTCGATTCAGAATCACAAAAATCAACAATTTTTGAGATCGTTTGACAGGGTTTTTAGCTGATTCATTTTCGGCGGTAAGTACCTTTATTTCTTAATTTCAATATTAATCACCTACATTTACTTTCTATATCAATACAATTTCATGTAAGTGTAAAATATTGGCTTTGGGGTCTCTTTCATGTGCAAACCATTGTTCTAGGACCCCATCCATATTTTATCCTCTACACAGATATAATAAAGCTGACATGTGCATCAACATAGAAAGCGACGAAGTCCTGGTGAATATTAATTGGGAGGTAATAATGGCCGCTTTTAAAATCCCATTAGCTGAGGTCTATGGGGATTGGAGTATTGATAAAGCCATAGCAGAATCTAAACATATAAAAAAGAGAATATAGAAATAACATAGCTAGAGACTGGTTGTTAAACCCAGAAAAAGGAGGTTCTCATCTACCTCAACCTCTCAAAAAAGATCACCTATTTAGTGAAGTAAGGGATATAACAGTAATGTTAAATAGGGTTAAAGGTAATCCCAAAGACATGAATTGGGAGGACTGGATGTACATTTTTGTGCAAGCCATCATAGATGTTGGTAATGTTGTTGATTGGGCTGAGATTATAGCTGAACAATTGCATGAGAGTTTGTCCCAGCCAGCCCTCATTTCAAGTTTCTATATGTCCTCGTACCTCTTTTATATCCTTGCCTTCTATAGAATTTGGGATGGTCTACCACATGAGGAGTGGAATAGTAGTATGACCATTTATGAATACCATCCCCTATTGCAAAAAGGAAGAAATCCCACAGGGTTCAAGAAAGTGCAGGATACCTTTATGTCCAAGTTGGTCTTTGAGCTAAGAGGAAAACCTAACTATAGGATATGAAAAGAAGCTATGGAATTTGTGAAGATTTAATGCAATTTTTATATACAGTTCCCTGGCTTTAGCTATTTGAGGGTAGGAGGCTTCAGTGATGCTCCCCTGAAAATTCCTAGGTATTGTCTGGACAAGTGTATTCTACTTGAGGTAGGAAGACAATTGCTGATGGTAGAAAAGAAATACAAAGTTAAGCGAGGTATTGGTGCTTTCTTCCCACTAGAGATGGGGCATTATAGATTTTGATTAATGCATGATTTTTCCATCTTGATAAATGAGCAGAAAGAAATGAATTTCGAACCATATCATGCAAGGAATTATTTTGATAGAAAAGGTTTTGTGGAGAGCCATTTAAGGGTAGATGCTATGTTTCTTCATTAGCCATAATTAGAAGACTTCTCAGATGATTGCATAGATGTAGTTGAGGTTACAAAGAGAATACGCTTGAGATTTTCTCTTAAACAAATTGTGCTTTAAAACTTCCTTCTAGTATCAAAAACATAAAGGATGGAGATGAGAATGTATTAGAATCAGAAGATGTGACACCTAGCACTAAAGTGATGGTTAGAAGAGTTGATTGGTTGGAAAGGAAGGAAGAAGATATAAATTCTTTGACTAAGGAGGTTTTTCAGAGACAAGAAAAATGGCTTAAATCTTAAAGAAAGAAAATTCAAATAACCCTGGCCATGAGAATTAGGAGGATTCTAAGCACTCTAAACACTGAATCTTCCCCTATCCTAACTAATAAGATTGAAACATTGCTTTCTATAGGTATCTGTGATTCACCAAAAATCCCTAACATTGAAGATTCGTAGTTGGTTCCCGATGATATCGTGAGGTTTACCAGGCAAAGAAGTAGAAGAGGTGAGAAGGTGGACCCTTCTTTCTATATTATTCTTGATTCTGATACTAAAGAGCTCAGTGTAAGGTAGTTCAAAAGAATGAAAAGAGGCAAAGTATCAACTATGGCCTCAGTATCAGCAGGAGGGAGTGAAATTGTAGGACAGCAGGACCCACTCACTCCAGGTAATCCAAGCACCACTATTTCCTTATAGAATACAACTCCTAAGACTCCAAATTTGATGGATTTTTCTATGAAAAAGAAGAGGAACATCTTTCCTACCTCAATTCTTGTTGGTGACTTGGTTAGAAAATATCTT
Organism: Chamaecyparis obtusa; assembly: GCA_027943335.1. NCBI lineage: Eukaryota > Viridiplantae > Streptophyta > Pinopsida > Cupressales > Cupressaceae > Chamaecyparis > Chamaecyparis obtusa. The sequence goes on along the minus strand of BSBK01000328.1, from coordinate 34,186 downwards.
GGAAAATACCCAAGGACAAAGAAGTCAAGACAGAGTCTATGGTAGATATAGACCCAAATACAGGTAATTGGGTTGCATAGATATTAAAGCCTAACTTTGAAAAGACTAGTGTTGAGGTCACTGAACAAGATTTTAGTGTAGAGAAATTAGACTTAGGAGTGTCTTCCAGGGTGGCTGATTTGAAGATTATGAATTCTGCAAAGAAGAAAATCAACCACAAAGTATTGAAAGATGCAGAATATAAAGCTAAATTGAAACAAGCTCTCTGTGAAATGGAAAAATACATTTAGTAGTTTCAAAATCCTATTCCTCAGCCTTTGACAATGGTGCCTATAAATCTGGATGCTAAGTCTCCAAACGATCAAAAATTTCTTGATTAGATACACAAAGAGAGATCTCTCTCTAAAGCATTTTATAATTGGATGGGAGAGGTTAGTGAAATGGTTAACCATTTTGCACAAGCCTATGAAAATTCAACCAGTAAGTCTTCTTCTCTGGTGTCTACTATCGAAGCTAATATGAAACTCTGGTAAGGAAAGAGGGATAGTTTAGAGATAGAGATAAACAACATGGATGAGGCTTTTGTCTATGATATAGACAAGTTTTTATCTAAGAAGGTAGTACCTGATGTCAATACCAATCTCTTATTTGTAGCCAAGGTTAATGAAGAGTGGCGATGTACTCTATTTGATCAAGGTATCAAGGAATCAGGACAGATACTGAAGATAGTAGCTTGTGTTGAGGAGGTTCTTAGCAACCATATAGACTATCTCTACAATTTATCCAAGGGTGAAGTAAAGAATGGCATTGATGAAGCCAAGATGAAGGAATGCTTCGCTGAGAAGGCACAGGGGTTAAAAGATGCGAAAGAAATGGTAGCATGTGATTTCTTAATTGTAGCCCAGGTGCAGTCGCTGATAATGCTCAGCAAGGAACAAATAAAGACATTGGAGACCAATTTGGAGCACTTGCAAAATTGCAAATGTATCTAGGAATAGAGGCTTGATCTTGTTTCTTCACCAAACAAAGAGATGCTAGAGAGATTCACGGCAGCTTTTGAGGAGTGGTTAGCTATGCACAAAGCAGCTGATGCCACCATCAATGCTGAGGCCAAGAAAAGTTAATCGGTTGATTAGTCTTTGACAAAGCAGTTCCAAGTAGTTTAGAGTGTTAGTTTCATTTCTAAGAATAGACTTTTAGTTACAAAATTGATTATGCCCTACGTGGCTATAAATTAATTTTTGAAGGACCTTGCAAGGGTTGGGTCTCTAGTAGTAGAAACTTAACAGTTTAATATTTATTGCAAGTACTTTCGATGAATGGTTTTGTTTTGAATTGAAACATATGATATAGTATCTGCTGATATATATAGCAGATAATAGTATCTTTCTCAGATTAGTTGGTCTAGTTTCTACATGTATGTTGGTTTCAGTTGGAATTAATTTCATGTTGTTGCAATCGGTGTGTATGTTTCAAGATCATCTCTCCATTACTCATTTTTATTTCAGTATATGTTGAATCGATCTTGCTGAGAGTGTTTTCCTTTGCAATCTTATTCATTTGGCTTAGATGAATGAGGATGTTTCCTAGAACTTGAATCTTTATAGTCATTTCATATGAGGAATTGAAAAGCCTTTAGTACTTTCAGGTCAAAAGTATACATTATTTTTACTATTTTCCATTCTTTTCAAATAAATGGATTGTCAAGATTAATCTTTATATAAGGTAGCTGCTCCTTTGATCACAGAGAGTTTAGTCATGAGTGACTAACTCAACTATTGTATGAGTTTTTCCTTCATTTTGGGCAAGAGTGTTAGCATATTGATATAATTTTAGTAAGAAGGAAAATATGTATACCAACAAATTTTTGGTGACTTCACTAGGGAGCGAAACAAGTAGACCAAGGCATAACTCTTTTCCATTTAATCATTAGTTATGGTGCTAAGTGTTGAAGTAATTCCTAGTCAACAAGAACTTCCCCCAGTGTTACAACCTGATCTTCACTTCTCTGATACACACGAGAACATTATCATTGATCGTAATGCAACTACTTGGAACTTGAGAACAAGTGGTCAACAATATCAACAAGTGAGGTTAGTAATTGAAGAGGAGGAAGAAATTGGAGAGTGGTTGAGACATTTTCCTTTGGCTCGACTAGCTGCTATAGAAAATAGAGCAGCCCAAAGACCTAGACGATAGTTTTCTATTTATTAATATATCTTTGTTACAGTCTTAATTAGTAAGCTAGTAGAAAAGAGGTATACTAGAGGGGATAAAGAAAAGGGACTAGTTGATGAAGATTTTGAAGCCTTCAAGCTATTGAATTTCAACCCTAATATTTCTATGAGAAGAAAGACCCAAACAACTAGTAGAACATCCTCACCTACCAAGTCTTCCACACCCATTTCCAGTTTCCAAGCTCTTACATTATCTAGCACATTAGTCCCATCTCTTTTTAATCCTAAACCTCTAAATTTTTCTCTACCAATCATGACCCAAAATCAACCATGGGGTGCTTAGGTTGGTCCTCTAGATTTAACAAAGTTTAACCTACAAGCTTTACCCAAAGGGGCTAGAGAGGTTCTACCCAAATTTAGTGGTGATGGTAAAGTTTCCCCAAGTGATCATATTAATGCATTCAATACTCCATGTAGTGTTATAGGCGTGGGTATAGAAGATGTGGCAATCCATCTTTTCATTCAGACTTTGATTAAAACCATCACAAACTAGTTTCATCATTTGCCCAATGCTTCCATAACAACCTAGAATGGTATGAGAACAACTTTTCTGGCTCACTTCAAAGAAGTTGATGATGAACACTCCTTATTGTTGCATCTCTCTCAATTAAAGAAGGAGATGCATGAACCCATGCAGGAATTTTTTGCTAAATTTAATAAGCTCTTGCAACATATTCCTATTGTTCATCATCCCAACAAGGAGAACAAAAAGAGCTTCTTTGTAAATGCTATGCCTCCAGATATTAGCTTCCATCTTAAATGAGGAAGAGTGGCAGACTTGGTAGCTGCTAAAGCATTAGTAGTAGAACTTGAAGATGACATGATTACTGCTGGTAAATGGAGAAGAGAGGTTCAGAATCCTAATAATTAGCCTTCTACATCTAGATCTTCTAATTCTGTTGTTCAGAGTTTGGTAAATGATATGAATACCCTTAAAAGGCAATTTCCAAAGGCTACCCTTTCTCCCTATTAAGATATCCCTAGAAGGTATAGAGGACAATGAATAGGAAATTATGCAAAGTAGTCAAATACTTTGCCACATTAGCCTAAACTTCATATTGAAGCACCTCTCGTTAAAAGTAACATGTGTATCTTTCACTTAACTAATGAGCATGATGGTGATTCTTGTCCTAAGATGGTGTGGTACAAGAAAATGGAGGCAAACAAAGAAACCATTTGTGGAAATTCCTGGTAATGAGGAGAGCTCTAGAGGACCTGGTGGCTCTATAAGTTATTATCTTGAATATGAGTCTGACTCAGAACAAGGTGGTGACATTCTTACAACTCTGGAGCATCCTTCATGTTTTCTTACCTAAGCTCAGCAAGGTGGAAAAGTTCACTACCATGCTTCATCTCCTTTCCATGGCAAGAAAGATAAGGAACCTATGAGTCAAGCTGGTAGTAGCACAAAGACTCTAGGAAGTGACTCAGCAGGGATCAAATTTCTTAAAAGGTTAGATTCTGAACCCAATTTTGATTTTGTAGAATTATGTAAGTCTTCTAAAATAAAAATATCGCGTGTTGAATATTTAATGTCAAATCCTAGTGAATTGGATAATTTGGTTTCTTATGTGAAGAGTTCTTCCCCTGTTGTGTAGTCCAAACAAACAAATACTGTATCAACTAGTGAAATCCCTAATGACCCAAACATTAAACAACCTGAAGTTAAAGAGCCCATCATTATTCTTGAATCCTCAAAATCTACTCCTGTAATAGGGAAACTTGGGCCTTTTTATGTATCATTGTTCATCCATGGTCATAAGCTTAGTAATTGTATTATAGATTCTAGAGCTTCTAACAACATCATGCCCTCTTTAGTAGAAAAAGCCCTTGATTTGCCTTTAAAAAAAAAAATTTGGTAGGTGCTACTCCATGGATTCCAAGAAAGTTCATTTGATTAGCCAAATCAAAGATGCCCAAGTTGCATTAGCATCTTTCCCTGACAAAAGGCTTAAGTTAACCATCCTTGTTGCTGACATACTAGCTAGTTATATGCTTTTGGGAAGAATAGTTTGTATGGATCTGGGTGGAGAGATCAAACTAGATTGGTCTCAGGCTATCGTTCCCATTGGAGATAAGAAGGTTACTCTACAACCTAAGACTAAGTGTAAGAAAACTATTTTTCCCTCTGATGATCCTAAGTCTCACATCTTCTACCAGGAGACTGATTTCTCTAACTATTTGATCATGCTAGAAATTGATGTCATGAATGAAAAATATCCTGATAATGAAGAACTATGGAGCTTAGAATTTGATGGGAGCTATTAATCTACTAGTTTAGGTGCTGGGGTGGTATTGATATCTCCAACTGAAGAAAAATTCCCTTTTCCCTACAAGCTTGAATTCGAGAACACTAATAATACTATTGAATATGAAGCTCTATTACTTAGGATTCAAGAAGCAAAAAGGAAAGGCATTAAAGTGCTTATAGAAAAAGGAGATGCAGAGTTAATTGTGAAACAAGTAAGAGGAAAATATGCAAGGAGAAATGATAGAATGAAGCACTACAGGAATAGATTCTAGGATGAGGTTGAAGAATTTCAGGCATTCTGAATTGATTCCATTCCAAGAGAACAAAATTCCAGAGTAGATGCCCTAGCTGGTTTTGCAGCACTGTTAATTCCTCATCCTGACTTTGACAACAATCAATATACCATTCAACTCATTCATCAACCTAATGTACCAGAAAATCCTAATTCTTGGCAAGTCTTCAATGATGATGCTCATGGGTTGTCTTTTCTTCAAGGTATAGAAAAGTTTTCCTCTACCTTTTTCACAGGGTCAAAATTTGAATGCCAAGAGTTTTGTACTGATGAGGATTTTGAAAAGGGAGAAGATGTTATTCAGCTAAAAAGGAATCATATTCCTAAAGGTCTTGTAACTATGGAAAATTTGTTTGATCATAAATATTTCTTTGTGGGCCATGCTAATGGGACAACAGAAGAACCGTTTGGTAGCTATGAGAAAATCAATATTGGGAGTAATGAAGACCCTAAGTTTGTCAACTTAGGTACATGTTGCAGCGCTACTGAGAAAGAGGTATTCACAAGATTACTGTAGGAGTTTAGAGATGTGTTTGTGTGGTCATATGAAGATTTGAAGGATTTCAAAAAGGGGAAATTTCAACATCACATTCCTTTGAAACTGGGAGCCAAACCCTTCAGGAAAAAATTGAGAAATTATAACCCTAGAGTGGCTGATGCTATTTTCTAAAATAATTTGCCCAATCCATCATTCAACCTGGGTAGCAAACATAGTACATATTCACAAGAAGAATGGGGAAATTTGAATCTGTGTTGATTTCAGGAATCTTAATCAGTCAAGTCTGAAGGACAACTTTTCTCTTCCCAATATGGACCAAATTCTTCAAATGGTAGTGAGTTCTGAAATGATATCAATGCTAGATAGATTCTTAGGGTATAACTAAATTAGTGTGGCTCCTAAGGACCCACACAAAATAAAATTCACTACCCCTTGGGGTATGTTTACGTATAATTGAATGTCATTCAGTGTGATCAATGTAGGAGCAACATTTCAGCGGGCCATGAATTCTTCCTTTAGTCACCTAATGAATAAAGTGATCATGGTGTACCTTGATGATATGAATGTCTTATCCCATAGAAGGAAGAAGCATCCTACAGATCTAAAGCTCATTCTCCAAGAATGCAGGAACCAAGGGATATCTTTAAATCCTAAGAAATTCATCTTCTTTGTGACTAAGGGAAAATTGTTAGGTCACATAGTGTTAGAAAAGGGAATTGCTATAGATCTAGAGAGGGTGTGAGTGATTCAACAACTATGTTTATCGTCCCAGAGAAGTGGAATAAGGTCTTTCTTCAGGCAAATCAACTTTTTGAGGAAATTTGTACCAGAATTTTCAGAAACAACTAGACCCATGGTGAACCTGTTAAGCAAGAACCAGACTTTTAGATGGAATGATGAGGCTAAGAAATCTGTTGATGAGGTTAAAGAAGCAATTACACAAGCCCCAATCCTTTCTCATTTGTATTTTCAAAAATACTTTGTGATACATTGTTATGCATCTGAGTACACTATGTCAGGTGTCCTGTTGCAAAAGAACGAGGCTGGCGAGGAGGTTCCCATTTCCTTTATGAGTGTTCCTCTAAAGAATCATGAATTAAAGTATTCACCCATAGAAAAATAGGCTTATATAGTGGTAAAGGCCATCAAGCAATTCTGGTATTATATTATGCATTCTCATACCACTGTATATGTTCCAAATTCCATTGTTAAGAGTATCCTAACTCAACAGGAAGTGTCCATGAATAAAAGACCCAATTAGGTGGCTAAAGTTCAAGAGTTTGATTTAGAGATCAAACCTACCAAATTGGTTAGGGGTCAGGGCCTGTGAAAATTTAGGTGACATTCCTCTATCCATATTTACAAGATTGAAAGATACATGGTTCTCAAATGTAGCCTATTATCTTACCTATGGAGAGTGTCCAGCTCATCTAACAACAACGAAGTAAAGAAACTTGAAGATTAAAGCAGCCAAATATGTCATAGTGGATGATATTCTATATAAAAGAGGTTTGGATAAATTGTTTCTTAGGTGTGTAGATGAGGAACAACAGAAGAAGTTGCTTCAGTCATTCCATAGTAAAGCATGTGGTGGGAACTTCTCGTCAATGGTAACAGCTTTCAAAATTTTGAAGAACTGCTACTACTATCCTAGAATGTTTAAGGACACATATAAAGGGGTAGCACAATGCGAAAAATGCAAGCTATTTTTGGGTAAGCAACATTTAGCTGCTTTTCCCTTAAGGCTAGTGAGAATTTAAGATTCATTCAAGCAATGGGGTTTAGATTTTATAGGATCAATAAATCCCCCATCAAGTGCTGGACATACCCATATTTTAATAGCTACAAACTATTTTACTAAATGGGTAGAAGCTATTGCAGTGAGAAAAACTACTACTGAAGTGGTATGTTCTTTATTAAAAGAGAATATTTTTGTCAGATTTGGTGTTGCTACAAATATTGTTGTTGATAATGCACAAAACTACTCTTCTCAAGAGATACAATTTTTTTGTTATGACAATGGGATTCAATTAGCACACTCATCTGATTACTTTCCCCAAGGCAATGGGCAAGTAGAATCTAGCAATAAAAACTTGATCAGTATTATGAAAAATTTAGTGTGTGAAAATTCCAAAGAATGCCACAAAAGGTTGTTTGAAGCTCTTTGGGCTGATCATACTTCTCCTAAGAGAAGCTATAGTTATGACTCCGTTTGAACTGGTCTATGGAGTAGAAGCTCAACTCTCACTGCCTCTGGGACACATGCAAGTTTTGAAGGGCACTTGAAACCCTTTGCAAACAATAGAAGACCAAACTGAAGATTTTAAGGAAATTTTAGCACTTTTGTCACCTTTCGACCACCACTTACACGCTTGACCAATGATTGAGATGCATCAAAATATTTTGGAAAGACTCTAAAGTTAATTTTATTAATATTTTTAATTACAAAGTTTACCTCTATACTTTCAATTTTTATTTTTTTGAAAAAGAATCACTAGAAAAAAACCCTTGCTAATAAATCTCTTGAATAACTTATTATTATTATTATTATTATTATTATTCATTTATACATATTTTTTACCATTTTAATAGGTTTCATAGTATTTTTACCTCTTAAAGTGTCATATTACTTGTAACTTTCAATATGAAAGTCAAGAATTGGGAACACCCAATTTTGGGGCCTTCTCTTGATGTGGACATGAGTAGAGTCTTCATATAGGGAATTGGAGAATAGAGAAGGGCATTTAAACAATAGCTGGTGATGGTACTCTTCTTCCCCAAGTGCCTAGGGTATTATTTACATCATATGTACTAATGGTCTTTATTTTGAATGTGTTTGATTTGCGGCAAGATCAAGCACTTTTTGAAATATTTATCACACAATGTGTTAGGGAAGAATTTCTTGAAGGATTTCATTTGGTAGAAGCCATCCAAAAGCATGGCTTATTTGTAAGGGATGCCTTGGTTGGGCAATTATTTTCGTCAAAAAATTTGAGGAAGAAAAGGTTATATGAAAAGATCTATGATGTGATGTAGAATGTTATAATTATTGGTAACTCTCATATGATTGATAGAGAAACAAGTATATTTTAAGAACTTCTTCCTTCTCATCTAACAACTTTGGTCAAAGGGGTTTTTTATGCTATGCACTATCTCTTGGTGCATTGACCCCTTCTCAAGCCACAACTCTTGGTATGAGAAACAAACAACAATGTTGAAGATGTTAAAGGAAAAGGAAAGGAAGGCCATTTTTCTTTGTTAATGAACAAATTCAAGAAAATTATCCTCTTCCCTAAGAGTTTAAGTTAACTATTGTAATTCCCTACCAAGGAAACCTCGGCATGATGACAAAATACACATCAAACATGCAATTTTTTTAACACTAACGCACTACATCAAGTTTAGTAGAACAATATAATACCATTTTCTATATCCAAAATAGAAACCAAGAGGATTATGTTTATACTTATTTCTATGTTTAATTTTAACAAATACTCATCACTACATACCTAAGTTGTGATTTATTGTTTCTTCATCGTGTCTACATACATGTATCTACACACGTGTCTTCACAACTACATGCAAGGAATAAGAGTGAATGAACATTAAATTCATGATGATAAATGTATCATTTTTTATCAATTTATCTATAAGAATGATGAACATCAATAGAAAAATTCAAATAGACCACATCTAAGTCTTAAGGGCTCATTACTAATGGTATTTCCTATATTCATGCTTAGAGACTTCATAGTTTGACACTTGAATATTAGCCCACATCATAGTAAGGTGCATAGGAATACCATATAATCAAAAATTCTAGAAGATAAATTTATAGAAATTTACAGGTATACCTCAATCACACTAATTCACAAAATTAGGAAAATAAATTATTTTGTAACATAGCATGTTATAAAGATAACACGAAAACCTAATAACAACTACTACTAATATTATATTAAATCAAGTAAAGCTATCTATATAGTCTACTAACAATATAAACCTCAAGGGTAGGAGCTATTTAATATAAGTCTTGACAATCATTAGCATACTTGAACAACCATCTTCTCACCTTTCAAAATTATCTGTAATAATGTTTTTGAACACAATGATCTATATTTCCTGTAAACCAACATTTAACCAAGTGATTACTCATACTTGGTGAAGAAAAGGGGTATATAATCCTTAATTGACCAAATTTTCAAATTTGGCATATGTATATATAGGATTGAAATTTCAATATCTACTAATATATAAGAGATAGCTAGATATGATAATCATGGATAAAATCTAATAGTAGTAAAATTATAATGTATGAGATAGATAGTACAAGGGTAGTGTGACTTATCCATGTATTTGAGAGATCGAATATAACAATCAAGATAGGGTGAATGCACAAAAGTGAGTCCCGCTTTTGGGGATGAACAATTTTTGGTCGAGCTCAAAAATTCAATTTTTAAGGTCTTTGTGCGAAGTAGGGGTCTTTGCATGAAGAAATACGACCTCTTCACATGAAGACCCTAATGTGGGGTACTTCACCCGAAGGGATGATGAGTTCCTCATGTAAAGACCCCCTTCACGAAGACCCCTTAGGCCAGATTTCCTATAAATTTCTAGTGGAGGGGTGTCATTTTCACAATTACTATTCGCGGAGAGTAGTGGACCCCAGTGTTGGACCAAACCCCCTTACAACCTGATGATGACCTCATTGACTTCTTCCTCCTTGCCTTCTATTCCACCTCTTTAGATCATCATATATTCCAAATACACACATTTTTCCTTTCCTATTTTAATTATTTTTCATTGTAAATTATATCTTTAAATAAATTATTTTAGCTTTTTTTTTTAATTTTCAAATAGTAATTTCATTTTTGGTAATTTTAAATTTAAAAAAATTAGGTTTAAGTTAAAAATTTATGTCAGTAAATGTTAGAAAATACTAGAAAATGTTAGAAAATTTTAGATTTTTATTAATCTTATTGCTTGTTTTTAAATTATTTTTAATTAGTAATGTTAAAATGATAGTTTTAAAGTATTTTTATTAGAAAATTTTATAACAAATTAAGAAAATTTAGAAAAATTTAAAACCTTAGGAAAATTTACAAAAACTTGAAACTTTAGGAAAATTTAGGAAAATTGGAAACCTTTAAAAAAAATTAGAAAATTATTAGAAAATGTTAGAAAATTTTAAAACTTTGTCTCTCCCCATGTGCCCATTACGACTCTCTCACCAAACTCCTTAATACTCTTTCCACACCCTCTTAAGACTCCCTCTCCATCTCCCTCTCCCTGTCCATTAAGACTTTATTTATTTCTTGTACTACTATTTGAAACTAATTAAGACTCCCTTACCAAACCCATAAAGATACTCCCCACCCCTTAAAAATCTCATCACAATTTTTAATACTATCTTTCTCCATACTTAAGACCTTCTCTCTCTCTCTCTCTCTCTCTCTCTCTCTCTCTCTCTCTCTCTCTCTCTCTCTCACTCTCTCTCACACTCACAACAAGAGTTTTTTTTTCTTTTCCCCTTTTAAAATCTCTTGTATCTCCTCTGAAATCTTTGAGTGATTTCTCATAAACTTACTTGGATTTATTATTTTATCTCTTGCTCTTGTATTTCCTTTTAGTTTCCATTTTTCAAATTACTTTTAAGTTTGCTAGTTTTATAGAAAAGGGTTATTATTATTCTTGTTTCAATTTATAATATTATAATATTATATTTATGATATTATTTGTTTGTTATTTTTGTCTTCTTCCCCTTTTAATTTTTTTTTAAAGTTTATTGTTTCTTGTTTTATTTTTGTTCTTATTCATTGTTATCTTTCTGTCATTTTAATATATATTTTTAATATTATAGTGCACGATTGTTTGTGTAATTATTAGGTTCTTTGTTGAATTTTTCTAGCTATTGATTTTCTTGATTTTTTTGTCATCATTCTTATACTTTTAAGATCCTTCATTCTTATGTTTTTAGTGTCTTTTATTTTGTGTTATTCTTGTTACTATTTTTCATATCATTCTTTTTCATTATAAATGATTTGAAACATTCTATATTAATTTTTTATTTTTTTTTAAATAATAAATTTAAAAAATAAAATTATAACAAAAAGAATAATTTAAAATATAAAAAATAGAATTATATCTTGATAGTTATAATATTAATTATACTATATCATACCACATTTAACATTAATTACAATATAATAATATTTTTGAATGAAATAACTAATAAATATGATGTCTTATGTCCAAGTCATTTCATATTTGAAATGAATGACCTAGGTTGAACAATCAATGATTGATAACGGTTCTTAAGCATGCAAGATGATTGAAATCATCTTTCCAATGCATTTTTCTTTACTGTTCACTATTCACAATATTAATTCATTGTCTACATACGAAATAGACCCAGCGTGTACCATCCATGTCGTTTCATATGTTGTCACTTTAATTCATACAGAGTCGTCGTTCATAATGCCCTACACTGGGCCATATGTTGAATTGATGTAATAGAGAAGGGTACAACATTTTATATATTCAAGGCACGTAAGATCTCCTTCCAATTTAATCACCTTCTATAAACTCCAGCTCAGCTTGACAGCTGTTGGTTGGTAGCAGATATGAACATAATACATTTTTGGTAGGTGCTAGAACAATTGCTTCCACCCCTTTCCCTGAACTTCCTGAAATACTTCTACTGGGAGACAAGCTTGCCATTGTTTGTTCCCCAGCTAGCCCCTCTCTTCAGCAAACTAGTGGAATGAATCATTATGAATTCGCAATAAACTAAATTCTAGTTGTTTATATTATTTTATGCCAGTTAAATTTTTATTTATTGAGGATTTGCGTGCACATATCAATTATTTAGATAGAGGTGCAAGGCAATTGAGTTGTTTAATGTTTTGTTTATGTAGTATAAAGTTTAGAGAAATGGTGCCACTTAATCCTTGAGATAAATCAAGATTAATTGGTCCAAATTTTTTAATAAAAAAACAATGGATACAGGGATGATAAATATGTATCATACTTCTAAAATACAATATCTCTAATTGTGGTGTACTATATCAGAAATCGTCTATCATTTCTATCTTTATGCAAATTATAAATCTAACTGTTCACGTCCTGTCCGCTGGCATGTAGGTTGTGCACTAGAGAAAGAATATTGTGTTTCCACCTCTGCTTCTGTAGCAGCTTTTCTACTCCACCCAAGATCCTACAAATAATCTGAATCATTGCCACTTCTTAGCATTTTCTAAATTCTTTTATTATTACCAGACATAAGTGGTTGAATGAAGAGATCTTAAATAGCCCATGAGAGAGTGGAGGACCGCTTTCTTCTTGCAATTTTATATTTTATATTAGAAGCTATTAAAATGTATACATATTATATTTAATTAATATATTATAATAATAGTTATACTAAAATAAATAAATATAAATATAATAATTATATTAATTCATATTAAATACATTATATAATAATTACGTTTAGTATTCTATAATATTTAAATACAAAATTATTATAATTAATATTAATCTATGTAATATATCGTACAATCTAATTAACAAAGTAATCTAATATTATATAATTAATATATTATCATATATTAGATTTTATAGTAGTTGTTATTGGGGATCGCTAAAAACTATGAAATCAATTAAAACTAAGAGATTTGTCTCTTGTTGTTAGACAAAAACTTAGAGCCAATGTCAATTCATTTTAAAATTTAATTAGGAACACACAAAAGTTGCTAGAAGGGTTCAAAGTTGTACAAACTTTAGGATTACTTGATGTCATAATGTATGATCATAAGGTTTTATGTTAAACTAAACCAAACAAAGTACATATATAAGGAAAATAATGACATAGTATTATTTAAGACTTCAAAGGTGAGAAACAATACAAATAAAAATAAAAGAAATGAGAAAGAAGATACAATAGACCAATTGCAACAAAGTCAAACCAATAAATAATTTTGTGACATTTACATATAGAATGAAAAATGACACCTCTTATGTAATTTCTAAGTGGCTTCCTCCCTTTATAGTCTCACTACAAAATTTCTCATATGTATTATATCTTAGCAGTATTAAAGGATAAGGGAAGTGAGCTTATGCATGTCAACTACAAGTCAAAATTTTAATAGAATTATTACCATTGGTTTAAGATTTACCAACAGTATAGCCATTATACCAGGTGTCAACCTCTCTCAAAATCATGATATGTAAGTTACAAATTGGATCACATGTATCCTTCTCCTCATTTATATCTCTCCTTGTCTTCCTATCTCCATCTTTATCGTTTCCTCTCCATCTGTATATTTCTCTTTATTTGTCTCCACCTCCCTCTCCCCCTCTATCTTCAACTCTACCTTTGTCTTTTCCCCTCTCTCTTTACCCACCCTCTCTCTCTCTCTCTCTCTCTCACACACACACACACACACACACACACACATTCTCTCTCTCATGAACCTGTTGGTAAAGGAGTCAAATTATTTTTTGCATTCAAAGATTTTCTTGCGCTTGTTATTGGTTCCCTATGAATGAATGCACAATTGATTTAAAAATAAAAATTCTTCATTGGGACCATTATTGTATAAATATGGACATTAATAGTGACAAAATTGAGTTTTCTGAATCACCCAAGCCACTATCACTCGCTAAATGATGCCACTTGGCCCTGCAAATTACCCACGCATGTTTGCATCAACCAAAAGAAATAAACAATAGCATTTTATGGTAAAAGAGCTTCGAATACTGTTAAAAAATAGAGATATGATAAAGTTAAAGTTATACAATTAAGTGAAAAATATGTGGATGTCATAAACTCATTTTAATACAATTGATTGAGAACTTTTCCATCTTAAATAGAACTCCAATAAGTGTTGAAAACTTATTTAGAACACAGTTGTCTTGAGAATCAATATATAGAGAAATTATCATACCATCCAACAACCCTATTTTTGTCCAGTATGCTTGGAAGATTATATACTCGACAATGTTGGATTAAAAAGATAAGTCATTTTGACAAGTTAAGTAATCACCTTAAGAAGATATTGTTGAATTTTCTCTACAAGCTTTGGCATAATATGAAATTATAGTTTTTAAACAGTTGTCTTTTGGTACAATTTTTTGTTGATGGTATTCATGATTTTAAATTTATATTTATTTTGTGATATCACAACTCGCCTATATAGTTTTTGAGTCAAATGTATGTAGGTGAAGTTCACATCGGTGAAGCATTAGGAAAGGTAGTTTCAGAGTTAAATTCTTTGCATTTAGGTCAAACCCACTTCTCTTGGCACCCCATTTACAAAACATTCAAGATGTGTTGTGCCTTATGAGCCATTCATTATAATTATCTTTTTTCCCTTCTCCTAGAATTTACTGTGACATGTTGCATTACATTTGATAATTAAAATATGAGAAATAAATGCTTTGATTTGAATAACATTAGTATACAAAAAATTACTTTACTAAACTAATTTTAAAAACTTAAGTCTAACTGTAATATTAATTTAATTATAATTGCTTTTATATTATATTAAATTAGTTTATACAATTAAACAATCAATATTTACTAAAAAATCACATTCTACTTTCATAATGTTATTTTTGTAATGTAAGGTTTTTTGTAATAATTACAACTTTAACTTTATAAGGTCAAATATAACATGATCGTATTGGTAATAGAATCTTATCATCTTCCTCATTCAAAGGCTTTGTTACAACCATGTTTGGATCTCTATAAGTGGAAGCATAATTGATTTGAAGTTAGCATTCTTCATTGAGGCCTTTGTTCCACAAACATATCATTTACTAAATGACCTACCAATTGATCTTATGTACTTACTCTAGATGTATACAAAAAATATACCAATTTTTTTCTTAATTGACCTTCCACACCTCTTTAATGTACCCATTGCACACTAAAATGCAGTTGCTAGTTTAAATTATTTAACCTGAATTTCTATACACTTAGTATATAATTAAGGACAAATGCATGCAATACCTCAGTAAAAAAAAATCAATTTTGTGCCATTTTAATGCCAATATTCCTAAATACTAATGAATAGCCTACAATTTTCTTCTCCATCCCGGAACAACCCTACGTCTCTTCAATAAGAAAATTTCATAACGGGATATGCATTGCGTCGGAATAGATGGAGATTTTGATTATCTTATACTTATTTTTTCGATGTAACGTCAGAAACAATAAAATAAAACATTGATATAATGTGATCTAGAAAGCGTTGAAATCCAAAATAAATACAATTATGGAGAGTTGAGTTTGTCTTCCTCGAACGAAGGAAGAAGAAACCTTTCAGAGATTAAAGAATTGTTCGGTTTGTGGAATTTTGTATGCCAATTGCCATGCGATAGATGCTTGCGTGACCCGGCTATTTATTATATATTTCTCAACCTGGCTATTTATTTGTATACTTATCTCCAGTAATAAAAGTGCTCCAACAATTGGCTTTGGAAACCACGACAATGGAGTTATCACCTCGGAATGTGAGGTTGACATGAAATCGACTATTTCCAACTACGTGTGGTTGCTGTTTCGCTTTCACTCATAGTTGTTCCGACATTTTTTGGAATTTTAAAATTTGCATTGGAATCTTTTATACAACGCGATGTAAAACCTGGTTCACGCAATACACGAGATATATTAATATAAATCGCTGCAGGTAGTGGAAAAAGAACACGTCGGATGCCTTAAGCTGTACTGGTGTCTGCTTCAATATGTTTACATGCCACACATTTAAAATGTTCTTTCATTATAGTTATCCTTTGCAATGGAAAGCAGAGCTAGGTTTCTCTGTTTCCGTCATAATTGTTAAAGACTTTTGTGGACAGCAATAGAATTTTAAAATATATATATTCGCTACGATGAAAATGAAAAATTATTATTGTCTTCATATACAGATCAAAAATTTAATGCGAAATCGTAATGGTTAAATAAAATTGAATTTTTTAAATCTTTTCAATGAAATCTCTAATTTTTTTCTCCACAGCTGTAATGTAATTTGATTACTTTAATTTAATGGTATTTTAGACAGTTTATGATTATTAAACAATTATGTATATTAAGCGGGCATATCAAATTTGTTTATAAAGTATGTTCAATTTTGTGTGGAAGAGTTATCCTCAAGTAATATTTCGAGTAATAAATCAAGCTTATTCCCAACAACTTCTTTTAAGCTTAATTTTCAAAATCATTTCTTATAAGCTTGATTTCTTAAATCAGTCATGTTCAGATTTTTTCCTAAATTATTCTTAATGATATCTTGTAAACAAATTTGAAAATATGTTTAAAATTTGTTCTTTTAACTTGTAAAACGTGGAATTGATTGTCTTCTTTTCAATAAACTCTCTGAATCCGATATCAATGTGTTTACCTTTCTATATGAAAAACAAGATTCTTTTGATAGAACCATGACAAAAACGCTGGTCCATTTTGTTTATAATTTAAGCTTATAAATACTCTTCTGATCCAAGATGCGTTATAATAAACTTTTATTGGTATGTTGAAGTTAATGCATTATATTAGACTCTTGTTGTTACTAATAAGACAATCAGTTGCTTCTTTGATGCTTAAGAAATAAGTCTAGACCTAAAATGAAAAATATATCAAAATTGCCTCTTTCTATCATCCAATATGCTCAATTAATATCAAGTAGACTAATGCCTTATTTTATTCTAGTGACTCATCTTAAGATGATTTTTTTTTTAAAGATATATATAACTCACTGCTTTTTTCATATCAGATCTTGTATTTATCAAATACATTAAACTTCCAAAAAAAATAGAGAATGTTCAATTTACAGTGTCACTGCTATCTTGTATTTTTGAAATATATTAAATTTCCAAAATCATCAGAGAATGTTTAATTTACACTGTTGTTGCTATCTTCTTTGTTCATTTCTTTTTAGTCATATTGCAACTAGTGTATTGGTTTGCAATTTAACATTCCAAATCTCTCTAATATGTTATTTCTAACTTGCTTTGAGATATATAAAGATGTCATCATTCATTTTATTTACCTCTTTATCAAGAGCATTTGGTCAAACCTTAATTCAACATCTCGAATTACTTCTTCATCAATGGAGTTGAGATAGTGTTTGTTTCACCTCTAGTCCTTCATCTTATTATTGATAAAGTTTGACATCTTATTGATAAAGATTTTGTGAGTCTAAAAGGGTTTTTTTTTAAGGCTTTGTCAAGGCATATAAAAACTGAAATCAACTTACCTCTTTGTCTTCTGTGTTCTTTATTAAGAGAATGTCTTTTCACTAAATCCAATCAACCATCCACCTAAAATATTCTCAATTTGACAATGAACTTTCAATTATCAATTACCTAATGACCTTAGTTGACATGACCCTGAAAGGTTAAATGCATTGGCTTTATATATGAACCATTTCCAAATTGACAATAAAATTTTAGATATCAATTATCCAGTGATGGCCTTACTTGACATGACCCTGGAAAGTTAATGCATTTTGAACCTTTGGGATATGAGCTACAAAATTGTAGACATACTACAAAATTGAAAAACTATAACCTTTACAATTTAAATACATTGACTTTATATGAGCTACGCATATAAATAATAAATAATGAGCTTGGTTCTTTTCTTCCAATCACAAAACAATAATAATTTATTAATCAAGAAAAGGATTACACCCCATCCTTACGATCATATCACAAATTTGAGTTGCAGGGAGTACAAAAAAAACAAATTCGTAGTCTTTTAAACCTTTTACTTCTGCAACTTTTACGCTGATCATGATCTTTCGAGAAAGTATAAGTTATCTGGTGAATTTCTTATGTAATTGGAGCCC
This sequence comes from Chamaecyparis obtusa, assembly GCA_027943335.1. Taxonomy (NCBI): domain Eukaryota; kingdom Viridiplantae; phylum Streptophyta; class Pinopsida; order Cupressales; family Cupressaceae; genus Chamaecyparis; species Chamaecyparis obtusa. Next base: position 16,056 of record BSBK01000328.1, on the reverse strand, counting down.
ACCACTCTCCATTTTGAAATGATGAAACTCAGCTGATCCACAAGCGGGGCCACCTTATCTGCACTTTATTAATGCTTTAAATTTCACTGTAATTTTACGTCCGAAACAAAATTAATAAGTGTTATATGTGTTATATGCAAATTAATTGGAAACAAAATATTTTGATAAAATATATTCTACCATGTAAACTTGGCAATTGATATTGCAAAAATGGATGTAAGACTCCTTAACAATACTTGGTAAATGGTTTGTTAAGTTGAAGCTATAGGCAATGAGAAAATTAGAGTGTGAACTATATTATAAGTCATATATTAATCAAAGTAAGAAGAAGAAACAATTATATTTAGCAATTGAAAATGATGAGTCGGAGTGGTGGGAATTTAAAATCTAGGGTTTTTTGTGGACACAAGGGAATGTCTGTGATAGTTCTAGATGAAGAAGAGGCATACGAAGTCCCAGAAGAAAATGACAAGAAAGAGATGGAGGATGTGTTGGTTAGTGGTAAAGTTGTGAGGGTATTTTTGTTGACCCTTGTATTTGTTGTAGAATTTTGTTTCCCTTTCTTTGTAGCTAATAGGTCTAAGGTAGTCTTTGGTCTTAGTTGTCCAGTGGTGTTGTGTGGTCTTCAGATGGATTTTGTAGGTCTTTTGTTGCCTTTTATTGAGGTGATTGATGGAGGCTATTTTTTTATTTGCACATAAGTGATTCGTCAATTTTGGGGTTTTGGAGTTTCTCCTAACTTCTCTATTTTGACTAGAGATGGGTTTACTTGCTTGTTTCTAGGTTCCTTCCTTCACCCAATGGATTTTCTCATAGGGATTGTCTTTCTTGGATGGTGGAAGATGACGTGGGACACAAGTTGCATGATTATGGCTTTCTCCCTTTTCTTGGTTGCATATTTTCTTTGGGGATTCTTTTTTCACCTTTTTCTTAGTGTAATTTTTTCTTTCTTTGCCTTCTATCTATTAGGGTTTGTGGTTTTTCAGAGCAAGTGACCGGATTCTTTGGTGCAAGGGAGTTTGGCTTGGCTATGATCCTATACCTTCAGACCTAATCTTTGAAGTTGTTTATGGTCCTTGCCCTAGGTATGACAACTTTTTTGGTGGCAACATTTGGTGTTTCCATAAGAATGATGGTCAAAGAAACTTTTTGGTTTATTTTCTATGGATTTGGTATTAAGGATGATTTTTTTCCTAACATGGTTATATTTTTTGGCAAGATTTTTTGGATTGTAGTGGATCTTTCCTCTCTTTGACTTTTGACCTATTTTATTTTCCATTATGTTTGGGGTATCCCTAAACTGAGCTATGGCTCTCCTTACTCTATATGCTCCTTGTTGTGTGGGAGATACCTCAATGATCTCTTTGTTAGAAACATGTCTATGGAAAAATTTTTGTTTTGACGATTCTTTTGGAAACCTCTTAATTTCTAACTTTTATGAGCTTTTATTATGTTTCACTAAGATGGTTTCTCTTTCATTCTCTTAGACTAGGAATTATTTCCTTGTTTATGATGGATGGGGGTCTAATACAAGAGGATATTTCTTGGTTCTTTCTCCTTCTAGGGATAGGGTTGTTTTTGGTTATCCTATTGTTTCTTGTCTAGGTGATTTGAAAGGGATCTCTCCTAGCTATGGTCTTGGAAGAGTCGCTTCTCTTTATTCACAGTAGGAAGATTTCCCATTTAATGGAATCTTTATGCATCACTCTTCTTCCTCTTGTTAGAGGCCTTTTGAAATATACTCTTTCTTGTTTTCTCTCCTATTTGTCTTCTGCTTGGTGGGTTTGAACTATGTGTGGGTTTCTTTTTATGTTCTGTATTTTCCTCAATAGTTATTTTGGAGGAATGATTCTCTTTCGTCAAGGTGAAGAGAATCATAATTAAGGAGGGGTATTTTTGGTGGGAATTTCTTGAATCACCATTTTGTATTTGAGTTTATTTTTCAATCCCATGATGGATTTTGGAGCAAAGTTATTTCCCATACTATAGCTCCTAGGAAAGGGGTTTATTGTGGAAGCTCTTACTATATTGGTTGTTGGTACTCCTTTCCATAATTTTTTTGGAATTTTTCTAATCCTTTCCTTTCCTATGAATTTTCTCATTCCTAGTGCTTTCTCTTGTAAAAGGTTTTAGGGTGTCTCTCAAAACCTGATAGTTTTTCATATCTTGGGACATAGTTTGACTTCTTTCTCTACTTGTGCTTTTAAGTCATTTGGATCTACAGGGACCTCTGTGTGTTATATAAAATGGTGATAAATGGTATATCCCCAATTTATATATGCATTAGAACACCAAACCCCACCATTAGACCAAATTGGATTAGCAGAACCCAAAATGGATGAAGGAGTGCTAGGTGCACTATCTAGATAAAGGGGGAGTTTGATGGTAGTATTCCCTATACTGATATAAAGTGTGATTAAATATAATAAAGATGCTTTTGCTATGACTATGGAAATGATTACTAATAATATCTCATATCAAATTTGATCTATGAAAGTAAGCACAATATGTGAAGAGGAAGAATGAACTCACCTTGAAAGATAGAAGAGGACAAGTTAACTTAAGATATAGATTTGACAGTCAAGTAACTATCATAATTGAGAACTATTCTAGATCTAGAACTTTAGACCTGCAACTCTTGACTATGAAATTATAGATCCCAAGGAACATTTCACAAATGTTGTTCTAGTCCTTAAAATTTGGCCTAGCCCTAGAGGCATAAAAATTGATGAATTTCTATAGAGGATCAATTACTAATTTTTAAACCCTAAAAACCTACATCTCCAACCATGCCACCTATTCCTTTACACAAGATAAAATGGGGAAATTATTGTGATAAGGGGCTTTCCTTGGTCGAGCCCTTGTATAGGAATTTGGTAAGTGCAAGAAGTTGGGTCCTAATTTGGCACAAGTCTTGTGGTATTAGAAAATGCACCTAGAAATAGGCACCCATTTTAAAAAGAATAGGCACCTGCTTTACGTTCAGACACCCAATCAAAAATTTAAAAATAGGCACTCATTTTTTTCAAAATAGATGTCCATTTTCCAATTTTATTTTTAAAATTATGACTAGAAACCTATTTTTATTCACTAATTTATTGTATTTAAGAAATAGACATTTGTTCTTTGAACTTTAAATAATGGGTGCCTGTTTCATAAAACATGGAGCACGAAATGTACCTCCACCTCAGTTTTTGGTTTGAGATAGGCTTGGTGGAACCAAGCATATGCTTGGACCTCCAAAACAATAACTAAGGCACTTGAATGAAACTTTTTTTCCTTTCTATGATTTTTGAGTGTCTTTTTTATCGTATTTTTTGATGAAATTAAAACCCATTAGAAATGTAAATTCATAGTGATGTGATTATTTTTACTATTTTTGCATTATTTATTTATCAAAAGTGGTACCTAAATGTAAAATAGTAAGGTTCGCTATTTAACTTTAATAACATTTTTTTTTTAGGTTTTTGAGAAAATAAATTATATAACATCAATCTACATACAATTCTCTTGAAGAAAAAAAAGAAAGAATCTTAGAAAAATGTGAAATTTTTATCATTTTATGCTGGTCATACATCAGAGGTTTTGAAAATGTACTTCACAGTCAATTAAAAATTAATTTAAACAATATTCAATAAAAAATAAGAAAAAATATGCTCATCATTCTATGGGTTCCTAGGTATCTTTCTCAAGAAGATTTTGCAAAAAATAATTTATTTAGGTCAAAAAATGGTGGTCATACACGTGTGAGGTATCATCCTGAAAAAAGTATTTTAAAAACTAGTTTTTCAAAAATGGCTACTAAAAACAAATTTATAGCATGTGGGTATTGAAATAAATTATATATTTGAAAATTGGACTTCAAGCACTACATTTTATAGTACTGATGTTTTTTAATATTCAATCTCTAAGTGTCTCACATTTTAACATAGATTAATAGAAAAATTGAAAAATAGTGAAAACACTTCCACTTTTTGCCCAAAAGTTGGACTCAACTTCTTCTAACCACACAATTAACCCGTGAAATGTAATTAAAATTGCATAAGGAAATGTAATCTAGATTAGAGACATAAATTACCTTATACCTCAATAATGCAATGCCTCTTTAAAGATGATCACAAGTTTTGATGAAATAGATTGGACTCCACAACAACCCAATAGGAAATCATTAAACCAAACCATTCAATGATGAACTTTGTAGTTTGTTGCAATGTTGAATTGAGGAAGAAAGAGGAGAAGTAGACTTGAAATTCTTAATGTCTTCCTTGCACATGAATGCTTTCTTGTCTTGAATGCATAATAGATGAATGATAACTTGGATATGGATGTCTCTTGATCATGAATTATAGGTGTGAAAATAAGGGGAAGAGGTCTCCTTTTATACATATTTTTGGGGCTAAATTTCACAAGGCTGACCTAGGAAATGAATTAGGAGAAAACACCTCTGCATTGGGCCTAGAGACTATTAAAAATAAACCTCATTAAGGACTAGGATGAATTTGATCTAGTCCCAAGGGAAATGTAAAATTTGGCCTAGTCCCAGAGATTTTAACTTTCAAAAATGGTCTTGGGCAAGGTGTGAAAAAAATTCTGGGAAAGAGCATGAAAAGTGTATAAAATAAAGCATGGGTACCTTTGAATCTAGGAACCAATAAAATGGGATATAATAGGTCATATATGGGAATCGAATTATGTGAATTGATGGATAATTGGGGAATCAAGCATAGAAGTTAGAACCATTCTCACGTGTTGAATAAATAATTTTTATTTGAAGGTTGCAAAAGGGCTAGAAGGATGTGAAATCAATGTGAGAACCCAGAGACTCTAAAATTAGACAAAAAATAAGCACCTAACAAGGGGGCCTACTTTTTAGGATGGTACATTTAGATCTCAATTTAGCCGGACTATGAGATCACCTCGTGTTCATGGTAAAGTAGAAGAAAATAGAGAAAGATGAAGACCATGAGAAAACTAGAAGGAGATAAGAGAATGCTAAGTTTAAGGAAACAAGCCCCCAAACTAAGGATCTCAACATGTACATTCATATACAAGGATACATAAAGTAATAACAAACCCCTAGAGATTAAAAATATTCCAAGTAAACTAGTTGAAGAGACCTCGCTAGAGAAAACATATGAACCACTAATATCATAATTAGAAAGATATTGCAAGAGCACAAGTGGTCACCTAAAAAGGGAAAGAGAGTACATAAAGGATAAGATAAGACTCCATTATCCAATCCAATAGAAAAATGTGTTACTATGTGGAACCATAGAGTAGAGATCAAGTCAATCATGGATGAGATAAGCTAGGAACTTATGTTGCACTAGCCATGAGAAATAGAAGAGAGAGGAAGGAGAATTGATGCTCTATCAAATTGTGTTATGCTAGTAAACTCTACCTTGATAAATTTGTTCCTACTAGCTTCTTTTTCTTTTTCTCAATGTTGGAAATGCAAATTGAAAAGTGTCCTTATGCCAACTCTTGGCTTTTTCTATGTGTGTGTTGGACCCTCATGAATATATGTGAGTAGATCCATTGTATTCATACAGATTATTTGTATGTGCATCCCATGAGTTGATGTTTGTATCCATCATATCGATGAATATGTGCACCTCATGGATGTATATTAGTATACATCATATCCATGATGATGGGTTATATACTATGTAAAAATGTACAAGGGAGGCCATATATATGCCCAGGCCCTTAAGATAAAAATTATGTACTATTTTGTCATCTTAACAAAAAGAAGAACAAGGATTAAGAAAGTTTTTAACATCAAGAAAATATCCACAAGAAAAAATCAATTAAAACCAAATAGGTCACAACCCCTATGAGGTCATCGAAGGGAGAAAGATAAACAAATACCATGCCAAAAATGTAAAAAGGGATCTTTATGAAGGATGAAACACTATTTAGTCTCCAAGGTAAGATATTTTTCTATCATGGAACTATAATACCAAGTAATGAAGTAGTTCTGATCATGGATATCTATCTATTGTATAGAATAAAATCCTTGAAGTAAACGAACATATCTATGTAAGATTGGATATCGCATAGTAGAAAAATATCACTTAACCAAGGGAAAAGTGGATCCTTAAAAAGAATGAGAGAGATTGATAGAATACCCTTTCCCTCCAAGTGTGGAGACAAGGATAAAGGGGACTTATTATGCTTATCACAAAGTATGTTACACCATGCATGACAATGAGCCTCCAAGAAATAGGCTAACAATTTAACATAGTGTGGAGCACCATAATAAGGACTTAGATGTTACTTAGAAGAATTACTATTGAAAATTAACTCATTGCAACATGATATATGTAATACCCTGAAAATGGGCTATAGGTTCATCAACCTCCTACATCTACAAATTGAATGAAATTGACATCAAAGTCCTAACCTAAGGCAGATCTGAACATCATTGAATCCTAATTGATTATCCTAAATTCTGCATCGGGGTAATATTCCTAGCAATATTCCTGTTTATCTAATCATATTTAATTTAATGATTATTTGGTGATAAATCCAATGTATCCTAAAGTTGGATTAATTGAATATTCTAAATATTTAATTAATTAGATTTAATACTACCACTTAATTGTTTAATTAAATTTAATTCTATTTATTCTTAATTATATTATTTTATTTTGACAATAAATCCAAAATCCTATGAATAATTGATTAAATTCTTATTTAATTAATTAAAGCAAGTTGTCATTATTTAATAATATAGTTTATAATAAAAGTTTGATTTAATAATTGATTAACCAATAAATCAATTATTTAATTTCAAAAATTGGTTAAGATGAGGATAAATTAATTTATTATTTATTTAATTCATAACTATTATGCACATTCAAAAGCCAGTTAAACTCCAAATCAGAAAATCAATGCAAGAGTTCACTTTTTGGAAACTCAACATCCTTTTTGAGTTCAAAAGCTGATCTAAAACTCTAATTTGAGTTAAAAATATATTTTTGCATAAATATGTCAATTATCTATCTTTTATCTTTTGATAAAATCAAAAATTGACCTGAGTTTATCAAGAGTGATTTATGGCTTTTCCATGCACATCCAATGCCTTGGATTTCTATAAAATCAAGGCTCAGCTGTTCACAATCTGATCTCATATTTTTGCAAACTTACTCTACCAAATAATCTCTCATATCTCATATTTTTGCAAACTTACTCTGCTGATTCAGATCTCTTAGATCTCATATTTTTGCAAACTTACTCTGCCAAATCAACATCTGGAGAATTGGAGACTTCTTGCGAATCAACCATCATTGTGAGATAAATCCTATTTTTTATTCATTCTAGTTTCAATATCATTGTTTACCTTAGTTGCATAGCAATTTCATCTTAGATTCTAGTTTCATATCAGATTCATATTTTTCATTCTAATTGCATAGAAAAACCAAAAATATAGATTAATTAGCATTCATTTCATATCTAGATTTTGCATTCAAATCCTTCATTTAGGTGTCGTCAAGGTCACTGATCTCGGTCTAATCTAAGAATACATACTCGCACCTCCTAGAAGGCAATAAATCACCTAGTTAGTTTAGTTTTAATTTCATTGCAGATTTTGATTTTTGCTAACCTCTAGAATGTTTTACTAAAGTGTTGTGTCTTGCAACTAGGTACAAAATTCACACACACATTTCTGGCACCCACCGTGGGGCCTTGAGCCTCATTTTCTTCATTTATATCAAATTTTGTATATCTTCAACATCATTTTTTTCATCATTTTTGCGTAAATAGGAGAAACGTCACCTACAAGAATTCTGTTCATGCCTACAAGAATTTTATTCACGCCTATAAGAATTTCGATCATGCCTGCAAGAATTTTTTTCATGCCTACAAGTATTATGTTCACGCCTACAAGAATTTTGAACATGCCTACAAGAATTCTATTCACACCTACAAGCATTTTGATCATGCCTACAAGCATTCTATTCACACCTATAAGAATTATGTTCATGCCTACAAGAATTATGTTCATGCCTACAAGCATTCTATTCACACCTATAAGAATTATGTTCATGCATACAAGAATTTTGTTCATGCCTACAAGAATTATGATCATGCCTACAAGCATGATGATCATGCCTACAAGAATTTTTCTAACGCCTGTGCACATTTTGATCACACCTATAAGAAGACATGGGAAAGTACAAAAATTAGAGAGTAGAGCTACTAAGAAATCCAATTGTCATTTCAAATTTTTAAGTAGTTTTCCAAATTTGATTTTTGGATTTGGGTTGATAGCTAACCCTAACAATGGAGATTTGTTGTTTCTAATTGGTTTATGCTGATTTTGATTGGAAAAAGTGCAAGAATTGCTAAAAATAGGCAATAATATACTAAGCGCATTGAGAGGAATTTAGGTAATCTTCTCAACTGATAACATTTTGATTTGGATTAAAGAGAACTCTCACATGTCAGGTTTGTGTGACCTTTCATTGCTTTCATATCACAGATTTTAATTTGGGCTAAAAACAAACATAGATTTTCTTTCTACATCTTTGTTACACCTAGCTAAATAGGCCCTATGAACACTATTTGTGGCTCTTGAAAGAGTGAGTTTCCAATGAAACTCTTCTTGATAAAGGAACCCTTGTAGGTAGGGAAAGGTTACTTTGGGCATCTCACATTCTACTAGATTCATGTGTCTGCGACTTTTGATTGATGCATTCTCTCTCCAGAGAGGTTGATAGATCATAAGGAGTTGATGTCATAGATCTTTGTGAGGCAATCTTAGTCTTAGGGTGTCAAAATAATCTATCTACTTTGTTTTGGCTAAAAGTGAAAAGGCTAGTGGACTATGCTTTACTCCATTTTTGGGTAGTATCAGAAACTCATATCCTTGAATCTGGAACCAAGTTTCCAAGTGGTATATTTTTGTGAGTCACCTTTAGAGAGGGTTAACTGTAGTGGACATTCCCTAAATTGGTTTAACCATGAGGATGAAATCTCAAGTGGTAATAGCCATTTTTGCCATGGTAGTGACATTCACTATATAAATGTCCTTATGGAAGAAATCTTCACAGGTGTGGTCTCTTGTTGGGTTGTCAGATCTCCCTAGCAGCTCCTGATTGATTAAATTCTTAGACTGTGCCAAAACCCTAGTGTGTCAAGATTGGAGTTCACCCTTTTAGATCATAAAAGTTATAGAGTCAAACCATTACTAAAAACCCTAGTGAGGCCAAATTTTCATTTTTAGGAATATGTGCGTTATTACAAAAAAAATTTGGAACATACACAATTAGCACTCCTAGGGATTAGCAAAATTCAGTCACTTGATTGCTCATACACAAGGTTGCCTTTGCCCTTGTTCATTGTTTTTAGACATGCTTGAAATCACTTGCTTGCAGTTTTGTGTGCTTGTTTATCTACTTGGTTACTGAAAATGAATGAATCTGGTATTATCTTGAAATTTGGATAGTACAATTTGTAAACAATTCAAAAATTGAATACCCTAAAATTGTAAAATTTGAAGTGAAATTCCTTTCTGGAGCCAAAACTAGTCCCATAAATTTCTAGAGTCATATGAGTCTTGGACATTTGTCGTATGGTCAACAACCCACTATCAACTATCGTCTGGTCTAAAACCCAGTATCATACAAGTTTTTCAAAAGTTGTTTCATAGAATACCCACTGTCATATGAGCCTACAAAGAGTCATTTGGAAAATTTTGAGAAAGTGTTAGAGAGTTGTCAAAATTGCCAGATATTTAGCTTTTACAGCCTACTTCCAGAATCTGTTAAACAAATCATTGTGTCAAGAATAGAGCAGTAGCTATTAAGAATCCAATCTTTTTCCTAAAGGTGTTCTTTTGAATTTGATTCAGCCTTTTGCCTAATCAATTTGAGTCTTTCCCATCTTGTGTCAAAACCTTGTCATAACTATCCAATCTTCAATCAATCTTCAAAATGACTAAAGTTTTGAGAGCTCGTGTCCGCCATCTTTTGGGCATCTACCCATACATCCAAGGCACAATATCCTTCATCAAAGTCAAATCTAAGCTTCAATCAATCAAACCTTGATAGGGTTACATCATCAAAAAAAATTTATTCAATTCATTATCCAGTTGTCTTCATCTCATTCTTTTGCTTCACCCAAGGTTAATGGTGGAAACTAGAGCTTCCTCACACAAGAAACCCATAGAAGTGTCTCAGACCTTACCATTGACTACTATCCAAGGTCCAACTCTTGAACAACTCCAAAATTCTGGTCTTTACGAAGACGACAGCCTTGGCAACTTTTGATTAAAAACTGGTTACATACCTCCACCATCAACTCACGGAGGTAATCAATAAACCCCTCCTCGATCTATCCTAGGGAGTCTTAAAACTCCTACCATGTCTCGAGTGAGGAAAAACCATGGCTCTCAAAGAGCTTAATCTCAACATGGGGATGATCAAGATCCTACACCTGAAGAAATTGCCCGATATCAAAATGATGATGAATTCAATAAAATGATGAGGCATTTCTTAAAAGAGGATAGAGAAACATACTTTCTAGAGCTAGCTCATCAAGGAGCTAAACTTCCTCATAACTTCAATGTTAAAAATATCATCAAAGAGGAAGAAGAAACTCCTCTTATGGTTATGATGAAACAGATGCATGTCATGCAAGTCAAACTTAATAAACTTGAGAAAGAAAAGGAACCCAAGGAGTTCTCCATGGAGACTCCATGTCCTTTTCCATTTGACAAAGACTTGTCCATGCCACCATTCCCAAAAAGAGTGGAGATGCTAAAATATGATAAGTATGATGGACACTCTGATCCTCAAGATCATGTCAGAGAGTTTTGTACACAATCCATAGAGTTCATGCATGAACCAACCTATCTAATGCATCTCTTTCCTTGATCTCTAGGAGGAGCCTCCATTCATTGGTTCTCTAAATTACCTCCTACTATCAAAACCTTTAAGGAGTTGAAAAAATTGTTCTATCAATAGTACTCCTAAACTATTCAACTTCTAGTCACCATGATCGATATCTGCAATCTCAAACAATATCCAGGAGAACCATTCCTGACATTTCTCAAGAGATTGAGGAAGAAATTCTCCCTCTATGACAGACCTGTTCTAGAGACAGAAAAATTGGAAATCTTCATCAATAATCTTATTCCAGAGCTCAATTACCATTTACAAATGCAAGATCATATATCTTTTGATAAAATGGTAGACAATGCGATCAAAATTAAGAAAGTCCTTGTGAAAAAGGGAGACATCACCCTTCAAAAGGACAAGTACAAATCTGGATCTAGTTCCAAAGACAAGAACAAAAAATGGAACAAGAACAAAGGCATTGTCTCAGATGGCATTGTCCATACTATTCGTGCCCCATCAAAGGTAGTAGCTTTCAATCTAACTATTGGTACCCAAGCCATAAAAGCTTCAGAACAAAAGAAACCAGAATCATCTCAAAATAAGCCAGAGTATAAATCTTGGTCTGCTAATAATAAATGAAAGTTCACTTCTCTCAGAGAATCTTTGGAATCAACCATAAAAAATCTGCTAGCTAATGACATCATATCTCTGCCTGAGATCAGACAATTTGATCCTAAACCTAAACCAAAGTGGTGGAGAGAGAACAAGTTCTATTGTTAATATGATTTAGAACAATAGAGAGGAGGGGTGAATCAATTGTTCTCAGGTCCTAATGTATAAAACAACTTCAAAAACTTAACTTCTATTGGTGTAATTAATTATTCCTAATTACACTTTACTTAATCTTACTTAGGATAATGCATTGCATAGTAAGTTGTGATTGAGACACCTAGGAGTGTGCACATCTAATAAGCACATGGTGTAGGATAAATTCCACTTTTGGTGTGATAGTTGTCATCACATACCTCGTTGTGTGTGAGATCTACCTTTTGTGCTATTATCACATTATCATCCTAATCCAATGCATATACTTTGTTGCATATTGCAGGATGATCCACATTTGGTGGACATGTGATTAGGTGATAGCTTATCAGCTCCTTATCATTCTCTCTTATTGCCTCTCCTATATAAGGAGGCCTATTATGTAATCATTTCAATCAATAATCAATTGAGGAATTCATTGGATCTATTCAATCCATCCTTGCTTCATATTTTCTCTCTCTTGTGCTTTTCTTCAACCTCTTGATCTTGGTTCAATATTTGCTATTTGCAAATTCTTACAACTTCAAATCAGATCAAGCAACCAAAACAAACTTGATCATCACTGATTCAATAATAGAAACATATAACATTGCATTCCACAACCCAGCTGTAACTAACTTGTAAATCACATAAATGTTCAAACAAAAACATTCACACAAGTAATGACACTAGGATTTATAGTGGAAAACCAATGTGGGAAAAACCACTTTGTAACATGCTACTATTATTTTCACTCTTCTGAAGTGATCTTGGTTAAAATCCAACCCTATCAAAGGTTACAATACACACTGTTAGGTATGACCTGGTTAAAGGATTTCAATCACCCTATTAAAAGTGATCCTGGTCAAAGGACTTACATACACTCCATTAGAATGCAACCTTGTTCAAAGGATTTAACATATGACTGTTAGGTCAACCTCTGTTAAAAGGATTTTGATTGTTAAAATGGTTAGAAAGTAGCAGTAGTATTGATCTGAAAAACATACAACTCACTTTGCAAATATCAGATCCAATTCTGTACACAAATGCTAGTTTACTGACTTTGAAACTTTTTCATCTCCATTTCTGATCTACTTGAAACTTTCCTTCAAGCAATCACTACACTTCTCCTTTAGCCTTTTTGCTTATACAGTCAATAAAACTTTACTATTCTTCCAGCATATACTTCACGCATGCATTCACATACGTAATGCTTTGGTTCCCTTAATACTTTCCTCTGTTAGGTTAACTTTTCTTTCGCCGCTTAATATCCTTTGCAAATCTTACGGTTAGGTCACATTCAATGAACCTACCTGCTTCATGTTCTTCGTGTCCTCTAGTAGAATCATCTCAAATCTCATGAAGATTTATAATAAAACATTTTACAAAGCATTAAATGTTGTCAAACAATCAATAAATAAAGTCAACACATTTTACATAATCCAAGAATTCAACAAATGTCAGCTCCAAATCTGAATTCTCTTCAAATATAAAATTTTTGATGCTAGGTCAATACTGTGATCTTTCACTCGGTCTCTATGTAAAATGCTCAGTCACTACTAAAATTGTTTCCTCGGCACTCACTGTCTTCCTCGGCAAATAACTGATAATCGATCGACATTAGATTTTTTCTCAGCATCAATTAACTCAGTCAACTCTGCAATAACTTGGCTTAAACATGATTTCTTCATTTTTGCTTGGTTAAGCATACTAGTTTAGTCTTCAATCTTACTAAGATAAACAATACATTGACTCACCATTGTGCAAAATAGTTAAGTTCACTTTACAATATCAAGATAACTCAACCTCTCCCTAGGTGCTATTGTTACCATCCTTTCTATCACTCCTTCACAATAGTCTCAATAGATTTAGTACTTTCCTAAGTAGCAATAGTCTTACCAATTAAGGTTTTACATTAATGACAATACAAAAATTGTTTTAATTGTAGTTTCCAACAATCTCCCTCTTTGGCATTGATGGAAACACCATATGATATCACCTAAATAACACATGGATTACCAACCAATCCAAAAACTTATCTATCCATTAGAGAAAATTTGTAATATCCTTAGCTTCATTCTAATTTAAAATCTCACTTCTGTGACCATCAGAAGTATCTGGATCTCCTTCTATCCTAACCTTTCATTTTAGTTCATCATCTCCCATACTTTCTATGTCATGTTTTATAGTATCATTTCAGTTCATTATCATCTACACAATCTCCCTCTTTGACAAAAATGCCAAACTAGCAACTAGAACATGCATCCAATAGATGTAGATATGTCTATTCAGCATTGTGTTTCTCCCTCTATCATCTTGCTTATGACTGATTTATTATCTTTTCTTCTTCTTCATAGCTCTAGGACAGTCCTAAAGTGTGACAATCTTCTGCATCAATGTGTCAAATATTCTACTATAGCATATTTGATGTAGTGCTCCTAGCTTGACTAGGCAGCCTCAGTTAGGGGAAGGACCCCTAATTGACTTCTCAGATACTCATGAGCTTCCTTAGGTAAATATTTAGTGAATATGTCTGCCAATTGTTCTTTTGTATTCACATATTGCATTCAGACTTCCTTGTCTTGTACCAATTCCCTCAAATAATGATACTTGATTGTTATATGCTTAGTCTTAGTGTACATCACTAGATTCTTAGAAATATTGATGGAACTTGTGTTGTCACAAAAAATAACAATAGGTTCTATGATTTCTTCTTTCATGCCTACCAACAATTGTTTTATCCATATCAAATTTGAATAGTTTACTATAGCAGCAACATACTCGGCTTCAGCAATAGATTACGAAATGCAATTTTATTTCTTGCTTGTCCAGGATGACTAATCTCTATCCAAGAAAGAAAGCTCCAACACTAGTGCTCTTTCTTTCATCTACATTTCATGCCCAATCAGCATCATTATATACTGTAAGTGCAAATTTGTCACTCTTCTTGTAATATAACCCATAGTCAGCAGTTCCTTTCAAGTATCTCATGATTCTTTTCATTGCCATCATGTGTGTTTCCTTAGGATTGGTAGAGAATCTTGCCACAATCCCAATAGCTAATGCAATATCTAGTCTACAATGTATAGCATACTATAATTTTCCAATCACTAATCTATACAAACTCTAGTTCACTTCTGCAGCATCATCATTCTTAGATAACTTTTGTCTAGTAACCATAGGAGTTCCTACTAGTCTAGCATCTTCCATTCCAAAGAAATTTAGTATTTCATTAACATACGTAGACTGGGTAATGAAAATTCCTTTCTTCATCTAATATACTTGTTAACCAACAAAGAATTTGATCTCACCAAACATACTCATTTCAAATTCAGTTTGCATTTCATGTGAAAAACTTTTACACAAAGCATCTTATCCACCAAAAATAATGTCATAAACAAAAAATTTGGCCAACAGAATACCCTTTCCTTCTTCATCTTTCATATATAGATTGCTTTTGTCATTAGTCTTGGAAAATCCAATCTGTATCAGATAGTTATGCAACTATTCATACCAAGCTCTGGGAGCTTGTTTCAATCCATATAAAGCTTTGTTCAGTTTTCAAACCGTGTGTCTTCTGTTTGGATCAATAAAACCTTCTGGTTGTTCTATGTAAACTTCTTCTTCTAGTATACCATTCAAAAATGCAGACTTGACATCCATTTGATATACCTTGAAATCTTTATAAGCAGCATATGCAAGCAGAGTTCTTACTCCTTCAAATCTATCTACAGGGGCAGATGTCTCCGCATAATCAATTCCTTCTTCTTGTGTGTAGCCTTTGCATACCAGCCTAGCTTTGTTCCTAGTGATTTCACCCTTTTCATTCAACTTGTTTCAAAATACCAACTTTATACCTAGAAACATTCTTATCTATAGGTCTTGGTACTAGAGTCCAGGTCTTATTTTTCTCAATCTAGTCAATCTCTTCATTCATTGCTTGTATCCAGTCTTCATTTTCTAATGCCTCTTTCGTTGTCTTAGGCTCAAATTCACATAGTAAGCATGTTGGATCATTGTTCTTGCTTCTGGTCTAAATTCTAGTGTCCTTATCTCCAATTATCTATTCAGGTTTGTGATGTCTTCTAACATATTTTTCCAAAATAGGTTCAGCATTTTTCTCCTGTATTTCATCAGGTTCCCCAACAAGATTGTCAAATTCATCTTTTGAATGCTCAGCAATCTCTTCCTGGTCTTCAGCAACATTATTTTGTAGCTCAACATATTCTTGTTCTCTCTCGGCACTATTTTCTTGATGCTCGGCATCAACTGCCTGTCACTCGGCATTGCTTGCCTGAGACTCAGCATAAAGTGCAGGTCTACTACCTACCTCTTATATTTCCTCAATATACACAAAAGATCTATAATCTTCTGGTTCTCTTTTACTATCAACCTCATTTCTTTCTAC